>CAKNXH010062416.1:11839-107585 GCA_932178445.1 Andricus quercusramuli
AGAGAGGAGAGAGGAGAGAGGAGAGAGGAGAGAGGAGAGAGGAGAGATGAAAAGGGGTGTGCTAGGGGAGAGGTAAGGCGCATGGTGGCGCCTACTTTGAGTAATTTAGTCTATTTGTGTAAAGCCTGAGACACGTTTTAACATCCTGACGATGCGAACTATCGTCCTTCCGAAATCCAGCACGTGAGTCGCAATGTGCTTTTCGTTTAATGCGTTTTTTCCTTTCACAAGCAGGACGAGTATGCCATGAAATATATGGAAAGAAAGAGGGGTGGAAAATTCATTTTTACCTTGCCACTACGTTCATAATTCACCTACACAGTTAAGACTCACGATTTACGGAAATCGTGAAAATAAGCAATGTATAAGGAAAATAACATACGTGTACGAGTATTACAGTTGTAGAAAAAGTATGGAACCCTGCAAAAAGTTTTATTTAATAGAATCTCAAATCTGGATATCATGAAATAATTTATTTTTCGTGTTTCGTGAATCAGTCAACAAATTGAGTACCTGAATTCAATTTTTAGTGTATAAGCAAAGATCTTTACTACCAAATCACACTTATATAATATTTGTATGTGATATATGGTCTTCAAGGATATATTATGTCAAGTAATAAAATTTTCATTTTTATAAATAATTGATTAAATCCAGGAAAATATTCTCATTGTTAACCGTAATTTATTTTTAAACAGAACTGCAGACAAACTTCAGAAAAAATATTTTGGTTTAAATTTGTTCAACGATGGTTATTCAGAGATTCATGTTTTTGCTTTCTCGTCAGATTAAATTTGCGATACTCATTTAATCCTTATATTGTAGGACTAATTTTATTCCTCGAAGGATTACTGCAAATCTCTCTAGTACATTTTGTTCAAAAATTCGAATATTTGGTTCAAAATTTACTGTTTGGTTCTGCATTTATCGGTTTGTTGAAAACTCATGTATTTTGTTGAAAACTTGTCATTTTGGGTTAAAAATTTGAGTTAATTTACAGGAAATTAGTTGTTTTTTTGCTTTAAGATTCAAAAATGTTTTTGGAAATTAATTTTTTTATGGAAAATTTAACTATTTTATTGAAAATCCATTTCTTTCGTTATAGATTCATCTTTTTTTTAAAACTGATATTTTTAGTTAAAAACTCTCCTTTTTTGGCTTGAACATTATACAAATTTTTCTAAAAGTAGGGGAAAGTGGGGTATGGTGTCAGTGCGCAGTATGGTGACTCTTGCTAATAATGCTCGTGTTTCTTGAGTTTTATATTAGTTTTTTTACATAAAATAGCTTTTTTGAGTACCAAAGAAAGCTATATTACGTAAAAAAATTAATATGAAAATTAACAAAAATGAGCATTATTTGCAAGAGTCGCCATGCCCCGCACTTTTCCCTACTTTTTTTGTTAAGAATTTATATTTTTGGGTTAAAAGCTTAACTGTTTTGAAGAAGATTCGTCTTCTTGGCTTGGAAACTCAACATTCTACATGACATTTTTTTCTTTTTTGATCTCCTTTACGTAAGTTTGTCTTCATAAATAAAATCAAAGACTTCATAACAGCCAGGGAAAATGAAAATTGGTTCAGGAGAAAGTGAGAGAATTTCGAAATTGGGATTTTGTAGCAACCCTGATAAAGCAGTATCTAGTTTTCTCAGGCGAATGCAATACTTCAGTAGTGAACCAACCTCCACCTCTTCCTCGCTCAAGCGGGCCACTAACCACCTCAACCACCTTCGCCTCTGAGCGTTATCCGACCACTGCCGCCTTCTCGATCTCATCTCGCACCGCACAATTTCTATCTCTGCGGTCCACCATGGCAGCAATGAAATGGTTCGGCGCTTTTGTCGGTGCAGATAGAGCTCGTTTTTCCGTGAGGTTAAATAAAGGTTTGATAAATGCCAGGGTGCCTCCTGCTTGACTTGGTTGGATTTGGCCGACCCCGCAACACTCAAACTCGACTGATGGTCAAAGTAAAGCAAGGCTGCAGGGGGACAAGAAACTCGAATAAAAGGCGCCTCTGAGAAACCCCTCGGGCAATTCGATTCTTGCCCGGCACATAGTTGAGTTAAGAAACTGCAATCTGTCTCGGGCGTTGCGTTGTAACCTCGGAATTAGAAGTCCAGGCGAATGGACCATTGATTTTTTCCAATCTCCAAGGAATCAGATGAAGGAGCGCTACTTTCGGATGCGCTTGAAAAATTGACGATCCTATCTCACGTCTTAAGGGTGAGGCAGTATTGGAATTACAAGAAGGAAATACAAAGAGAAGGTTTTATCTGATAAAACAAAACTATAGACAAATAAATTGGCACTTTCCTAATCTTTTAAATGAATAATGGTCAAATCGCAGGAACATTCTTCTTACGATACACAATTTCATCCTCTATTTAAACGTTATATCCCCTTCATTTCTGTAATTACAGTTTTAAGAAGCTTATTTCACGTGTGTACCTTCAATATCAAATATTGCGGTTTATTTATTTATGGGTAATAATATTAATGCAGAAGGAGTTATTACTGTATACAATAATCTACCAAACTCCCATTCATTTATTCTGTCCACATTGAAGGTCCTATGTTTCCATTCGCCTTTCGCGTGTTTTTTGTATCCCAATTTCATCTGTCATGTCAGTGTGACCTTCATTAGTATACGTTAGTTTGACATATTATCAAATCGTCTTCAAAATGAAGTTGTTCCCCTTGCATGAAAAGGCTTTATCGTTGATTTTCAAGTTCTCAATTTCAACTATAGATTGAGATGATTGAAGTTTCAAATCATGATGAACAATCCGTAAATTCATTTTTTTTAATGTCTTAGTTTTCAGATCATAATTCAGGAATCCTTCAGTTTCTAAACGTTTGAAAAAACATTTTCAAATCTACTTCTCTGAAATATTTCGATATAACTGGAGCCCATGAGCTCGAAAATACAATTTTAAACAAATTTCCGTATGTGTGTGTATGAATATGTAACTTTTTTCTGTTCGCCATATCTAGAAAACTGAAACAGGTGTGATAATTAAATTTGTACGAATTGTAGCTCCAACCGATATAAAGCTCTGATAGGATTTTGATTTAGGTCGGCTATTTAGAAATATTTTTTTAGTTGTTTTTGGAAATTAAAAAAAAACTAACTTGTTCATATGAGAAAAACGTTTCTGAGATTGAAAATACAATACAATACCTAGTCTATTTGTTCGCATCTTCGCGACGCATCGGCTGACCTATTGTTGAACCTTTTATGATCAAGTAGTACCGATTTATGAAGTTCTGATAAAATTTGTGTGTTCTGTTTATATGAGAAATTTTTTTTTTTCATATTTGGAACACTAGAGTATTTTATTTCACATGTTTGTTCACGTCTTCGAAGCTCACCTAAGGATCTATTGACGAACATCTATGACATCTTATCATCTAGCACTACCAGTATATAAATTTAGAAAATATATTGTTTATCTTGTTGAAATGAGGATAACATTAATACAAAAGTATTGTATTTGATGTGATTGTTTGCATCTTCGAGATGCGTGGATTGACCTATTAACAAACTCTCGATGACCATTTTTAATGAATCAATTGCGAATTAGAGGGTTTAAAAAAAAATTTCATTGTTTATATGAAAAAAACTTTTTTTTTCCAATTCTTAATATAACACTATCGTAAGTTAAAATGTTGTTCATCGGAATAGAACACATCGATTGATATGTTGATGGGCTCTCTGATTTTCTGAAAATAAGACTTTCGGTAAAACAGAAACAGAAGCTTGAAAAATATTAGACGGATTCTTTTTTTTATAGAAAAAACCCTTCCTTCATAAGAAAGCAAACTGAGTTGATACCTATGAGAAAGCAAAAAGGTCATAAAATGAGCACAAATAAATACACCCATAGTCAATACATCAATAGTACTTTACAACGGTATAATTTTGAATGCTTCAAGTTTGATTTACTAATTTTGAAAGTTTATAATAAGAAAGCATATAATTTTCAAAGTTTTCAGAATAATTAAGCTTCAAAGGTTTTAAATATTTCAAACTCTTCAATTTTCATCGAATCACTTCGAATGTTGTTTGATAATACATTATAGGATAATTACTAGTCATATATTTATTATGTTGATAACTTCTATAATTTGAATATAAAATTATAGTTTTGAATGCGGCATTCTGATTTCGCTAAATTTTTTAGGCATAAAAACTAAACTTTTGTTACAACAAAAGCACAATTTTTTAGATTCAAGTTCAAACATTAAAAACGTCAGGATAATTTCACTATTTAATCTTTCATGATCCAATTTTAAACGTACAAAATTGTTTGGATCTTTGAATTCTTCAATATCCCAGAATATCAAATTGAAGAACCTAATAGCCACAGAATATTTAGTTTAAACGATTTGTAATTCAACAATCATGAATCAAATACCTCGTGAGTAAATTAAAGAAGGAAAAATTAAGACAATACTAAAATTCAAGTCTGAAAAATTTATAAGATTCTAGAACTGGGCATTGTCAATTGAACTATAATTTACTTTAAAATGTCCCAAAATATTGAAAATTTGAAACGCAACTTTAAAAAATAATTTGAAATTGAAAAATTCAAAGTTGTGTAATTTTGAACTCTGTGATCACAAATGGAAATATATTGTATTCTTTTTTCTTTTTCATTTGTAATTTAATATCTTAAATTTGTCCAATTTATAGCTAAAAATTAAAAAAAAACCATTGTACATTAAAAAGTATTTTAGTGGAAAATTTCAAGAATGAATAGTAATTCTAAAGGAAGATTGAAAAATTGAAAAATTTGAAATTAGGGGAGTAAAATTTATGTTGTTTGGAATTAAACTAGGTAAAAATTAAAGTTTATCTTATTGAAATATTGGTCATTGAAGAATTTCTATAATTTTGAATGCTTACAATTTTAGAATTCTGAATTTTCATGTTGAATGCTATATTTTTAGCTTTTCCTATTCTGAGTTTTAATTTTGTTAAAATTCAACTGGTTCGAATTTTAAGAATGCGAATCAATAATTTTACTATTATTCCATTTGAAACGGTACGAATTGCCTCAGAATGATTGAAATGTTACAGGGTTAGAGTCTCAAAAAGTTATAAAATAACAATTTTTGGGACTGAATTTTATTCAGTCTTAAATGAGGTTCAGAAGTTTAACTTTCAACGTTCAGTAGATATTTTTTTATCTTCAGTGATTTCCATTTAAAACTACTTTCTATTTTAATTATTGTTATAGAATAATTCAATTCTGAAGGTTCATAGTTATAAATTTTTCCATCTAAAACAGTGGAAATTACGGTACATCTATTTTTTGATACAAAAAAATTGTCTACTTAATTTTAAAGTTGAATTATAATTTTGTTCTATAATTACAATTTCAAATTTTAGAACTTGAAAATTTTTTACTTAGAGACATTGAATTTATTTTTTTTATTATAAATTGTTAAATTTGAATCACTTTTAATTTAAAATTATTTTTATTTCAGAAAACTTGACTTCAGAATCATTCAATTTTGAACGCTTCGAAGGGGAATCATACAATGTCAATTCCTGGGTTATAAAATTGTCCAATTTTTTAAATTTAAGTCTGAAATTTTTCAATTTTGAGAGCGTTCTTTAAAAATTTGTTAATCGTAAACACTCACAATTTTTAATTATCCAATTTTTAACGCCTTTATTCAGAATGATACAAGTTTAATTCCTTCTCATTTCATTCGAAATATTGTTCATTGTCTGAAATTTGACCTCATTATTAATTATCAATTGAAGCCGTTTCTCAAAAAGGGGCCTAAGTAATCTTTGGATCAAAATGAAACTCAATATGTAAAAGGACTAATTACATGTCCTATACTGTATTCTGCAACAAAAATTGTATAATCAATTCGTAATTGATTTTAAAATTGATAAAAAATATTTATGATTCTCGAAAAGGGATCTAAGTAATTTTTAAAATGTCACCTAATATTAGAGGCTGAAATATAACTTACAAAAAAATGATGTAAACCTATTAGAAAAGCTGAAAATAACTGTAAACACCAATAATCTTATGAAATGAAAAAAATGCATAACTTAGTAAAAAAAAAATACGAGCTGAATCAGGACCTGTATCTCATTGTCGAAAACGTATCTATGAATCATAAAAACAAAACAATGAATGTCGATAAACGTTAGTCCGAAAAGAGGTTGAAATTTTTTATATTATTTCAATTTTTCTGTTGTATTTTTTAAATCATGAGTTTCAATAAAAAAAAAATGGTGCAAAATTATTCGAGGGTAAGGACTATGGGAAACTATGATAAATTTACCGTAAGTGCATATAAGATGTGCACCGTAGAGAAGGTATCTTAGTAGAAAAATTAATTATATCCCTTTTTCTTTGTAATTAATATTTTTCTCAATTGTATTGCAAATCAAGCTAGACTGTCAGTGAACGTGATATATAAGAGTTTATCAGCCTTAATTGAAAAATGTTTATGATTAATGTTTCAAATTTAAGCAAACTTTTTTTTACTTTTTTCGAAATCGAGATTTTAGTTGTTAGGACTCTTTATAAACGGCTACAATAATTTTTTTCAACAATTTTCAATTAGTATATAACCAATTAAAAGTGTATCATCAAACTCGATCAATTTTTCTAACAATCAGTACCTTCATCAACTTCTACTTTTCCTATTTCCTTTTTAACAATGCACTTATCTCTGATTAACGTTCAATATTAAATTGGCTGCTATACAGTTTGACTTATCGGAGAGCAACATGGTTTTGTTAGTTGTCAATTGTCAATCTAATCCTCATCCCTTCTGAAGCTAGTACACACTACACAATTATCAATCCGGCTTTGCGTTCTCCATGCAATTTCGCTCTCGAAGTGCAGTCGATTCAGAACCTGGGTAAGCGACTGCTCAACCGATTTGGGATTTACTCACGTCATCACCAACAATAGCGTGTGTTGGGATATTGATGAAAAGTGAGATTTTGCGGGTTAAGCTCTAAGCGGATAACCAACGGGCGTTTTTCCCGACCTCTTTTTTACACATATAAGCAAACGGCTTATCCACCTTCTCTGACAGTTCTTTGCTATTTTTGCATTCGTCCTCTGAATCCCACTCAATCTATTACTCGTCTCTCTATTACTCGTCTCTAAGCCTTTAGTCAATGATGGTTAAGTTACTTTTTAAGAGGAACTAGTTATCGTTATCGTTACATTACGAAAAAGTAATTAATAAAATGTATCTGAAAGCTTAAAGTCTTTCAAATTCAACTATAAGATTACTTTCATCCTAAAAAAATTTTGTCAATAGTTAGAGGAAAAATCATCCCAAAAAACAGGTTTTTTCGCCTTCTTCTTGCACCTGTTCCCAAAATGAGTTCGACGTTATAAAAATTCTGAAAAAGTTCAGATATTCTTCTAACATTCTTTAATGCAATCCATTTTTCAGAAATCTCAAATATTCTGTAATTCACTTTTTACGGGGATTTACTTACGATTACCTTATTTTGTGAACAAATGGAGATAGGAGGCTGTTTAACAGCTCCATCTGTGCAGTTTTGTGATGCGAGTGTAGTAAAATAATTAAATTTATGATAAAATCATTGTTACGCAAGTAATATCATTTTGAATATTTCTGACTTGAATCGGTCTTACTTCTGAAGTTACCATTGTCATCGAAAAGGTACTTTTTTCCACCACTTGTGCCGCTATGCTGCCCACGTTCCAACACTAATTGAAGTCAGCAATATTTAAAATGATACTTCATGGGTAACAATGATTTTATCATAAATGTATTTATTGCACTGCACTCGCATCACGAAACTGCACATTTGAAGCCAATGTTCCTATATTTCTATCTTCATTCATTCTTAGTTTACTTTTTTACTTTTGCAAAAAGAATGACTATCGTTACGTTTTAAGTTACTTTTATCTACATATGAGAAATATTTATTCAGAAAAATACACAATAAACCCAAGATATCGAACCATTACATAACATTCCGATTTTCAACATCAGAGCAAAATGATCCGCTTTTTCGAATCCAAAATTAATTTTCACACAACTGTATTCATATCTGTCGACTGGCTGTTGTTATACTTTTTATTGAAAGTCGGTCGTCATAACCGTCTAACATCCGACTGTAAATATCTATGACTTTGGAAATTAAATTAGTTTATTTACAACATCCAGAGACCAACAGAAAATGTTTTAGAAAACTTTAGACTTTCAACAACAACAGAATTAATTTTCAACACAAAAACTGAAATTTCAAACCAAATAGATGAATTTCCAACAAAAAAAAGATCAATTTTCAAACAAAATAGTTAAATATTCAGTTAAAAACTTAATTTTCAACAAAAACAACGAATTTCAAACAGAACACTTCAATTTTCAACCAAGGAGATATATTTTCAAAAAAAAAATGGTAAAGCTTCAACTAAAGCAGTTAAATTTTCAGATAAGAAAATGAATTTTCAATCAAAAATATTTTTTTAATAAAATAGTTACATTTTCAACGAAAAAGATACATTTTTTACTTTTAGTCAAACGAGTTCCAACATTTAACCAAGTCGGAACCATGACCAAGTTTCGAACAACAGTTGAATTTTCAACTAAAAAGTATGAATTTTTAACAAAAAATGGATAAGTTGAATTTCTAGTTGAAACTTTAGTTTTCCAATAGAAAAAAAACGAAAATACTACAAAATAATTCAATTTTAAACCAAAGAGATATATTTTCAACTAAAATGATCATTCTTTCACAAGAAAAGTTTTTGTAAAAACTATTTGAACTTTTAACCAAGTACTTAACTTTTCAACAACAACAAAAAAAAGAATTTTCAACCAAGAAGATTAATTTTCAACCAAATAGTTTAATTTCCTGTCAAAAAAAGGAATCTTGTGCAACATACATTATTCTTCGACTATAAAAGATCAATTTTTCAAATTGGAATAGTTACATTTTCAGTGAAAAAATTAACTTTGAACCAAAAAAAAAAAAGAATTTCTTTGAAATACGTAAATTTTTAAATAAATAAATGAATCTCCAGCTGAAATGATGAATCTTCAACAAAAAACAACAAAAAATTTAACATAAGAGTTCAACTCTTAACCAAGCAAATGATTCTTCGACTTAAAGTTAAAATCGAACTTCTGAACAATATCTTTTGTGTGAATAGATTAAATTTAATCACAGACACAGAGAATTTCATTATATGATTGACTTGCAAAGGATACGTCTTGGAATAGACGTCAGAGACATGATTTCCATTTTTCGTTCTCAAAGTCAGTAAACCAGCATGTGAAATGCTTTTTAGTTCTTAAATATTCTTACAAAACATTTTCCTGTTAAAAAGTTATAATATGAGGAAGAAATTTTTTCATAATGATAATATTGTTTCAATTTTGGAAATAATAATATAAATACAACCATTATTTATTTGTTAAAAAACAACTTCCTCATTACTGCTTTCGAATGATCTACCTTGGATGACCATTCGTAATCTATAAATAGCGATTTATAAAATTCAGAAAAATTGTTCACTCTTTTATCACCAGGAAAAATTATTTATCATATAACATATAACACTGCTGTAACTCAAAAAGTGGTTCGTTGCAACAAGACACATTCATTGACCTTATGATGGTCTCCTGGATTATCCAGAAATGATATTTTCGTTCTAAGATAGAAAGATCAACTTGATGCAATAACTTTCAGTTCTTTTTTCCTAGTGAAAATACACTTCCACCTACGAGAAAGCAAATTTATTTGATGTCTGCGAAGAAGCGAAGTCATAAAGTGAGCACAAATAAATCCATCCATGGTAAATACATCCACATTATTTCGCAGCGGTATGTTTCTTTCTATCGCGGAAATTCTTTTTAATAAAGAGATAAGTGTTTCCCATAGCAATCCTAAAAAAAAAATTTGAAACCAATTTTCAGATTTTTCTGAAATGTAAGAAATAATATGAAAAATCACTTTTTTGTATTGATTGTGCATGGTTCTGCTGTGTAAATAAGTGCTTTCCTCATGTACAATTTCTTTTCACAATTAAATGAAAAGAATCCCCAGTTCGTTGTGGTTTCTCTTTTCTTTTCCTGTTTTGAGATTTCTTCTTTCTTATTTAACTCTGCGCAGAGAATCGCAGGAGGGTACTGTTTTACAATAACCACTCGTGCGTCAGAATCCCGAAGGGTTGCCGTTTCCCGGAATTCCATTTCAAGTGCTCCTGCAATAATTTAATATCGATTTTGTACAGAAACCTGTGCGAACAGCTTCATCGAAACAACATTGCATTCAAGTCTGAAGTTAATGTGACATCGCTTTTGTATCTTGCTTTTCAGTAGGAAATTAAACAATCATTGCGAGTATAGACACGCTGTAAATGTAAATTCAGTTTATTCCGCTTATGGTAATGGAAATAGAGAACAATCTTGAAGGTGAAATCCATGATTCAATATCTAAATTCGTATTTTATTAAAAAGGACACATTTGTTCTTGAAAATTTTTCTTATTTTCACAAAAATTTATCTATATGACTCTATCCCCTTCATAAACTCGACTAAAAAGTTATAAAAATATGTGTTCATGCTTGTAAATGTGTATTAAAAAAATGTGTTTGTTGATTTTTGTAAAATAGTGAAAGCTGAATTCATGTACACTTTTATTCTCTGATACAATATTGTTGGTTATTGAAAGTCGAACTCTGTACTGGAAACAATTTACTTGAAGTTTGACGACATATTTCAATGAAAAATTGTATTATTTACAGAGTCATGCTGTTCAACAGAATTTTTAATGGAACAGCATCAGGAGAACGAAAGCTGCATAAATTGATCATTGAAAACCCCAGAAAAGAATTTCCATTAATTTTGTAAATTGATTTCCTTGTTACAGGACTTTTATCTATTGTGTCTGTATGAAAAATGAGTAATTATAACCTCTCCTATTGAGAACTTTGTATAATTCCAAAAAATAAAATTTATTTTAATTTACAATGTTCTCAAGTAATGATTAAAAAAGAAATCAGTACATTTTATACACATAGAGAGCTATTAATTATTAAATTGACCTACTATTCTATACATCATTTTACAGTCAAATTCTCAATACAAATATTTCAGGGTTGCCTCTAAAAACAAAATCAAGTTTCTTGTCATTTCCAGATTACCAAACATTTTTCCGAGTCATAACAATTTTAAAATTGAAACTTTCCTGCCTAGTAAAATGTTGAAGTTAAATTTCGAATACTTAACTATAAGATTGAAGTATTCAAAGCAATAAAACTCTTCTGAATTTAGAATATTTACCATTTAAAGTAAAGTACTTTTTAATTCATCAATTTATCAAAACAATTTTAGAAGACTTTTTTCGAACTCAAGATTGTTTTTTCTTGGCTGAAAGAACATAATATTCTTTTTTTCAAATATCGTCAGGTTTAAGAAATGGGCTCATTATTAGGTATTCATTCGTAGAAAGTAGTGTTCAGAAGCCGACTGGGATTCACCAACCGCGGTCAGATAAAAGTATTGGAGGCCGAACCTTCATAGGGTTTAAAAGATTTCAGGGTACTTTTAACGAATTTTATCTATATGAAAATGTTGAAGTTCAATAATATTTCTATTAATTACAAGGAATTTCATAAGAATTAAGGGATTTCGCAGGATTTAAAAGATTTAAAGATAATTTGAAATATTCCGATTAATATGGATTTTAGGATATTGATAAAGATTCCAAGAGATTTTAGGCGATCTCCAAGATTTACAAATACTTCAAGGGACTATTAATGATTTATTAATGATTGATGATTTGCCGAGGATTTCACTGATTTCAAGAGATTTTTAATGCTCACAATTAGGTACTTCAATAAATTTACCAGGATTCTAAAGAATTTCATAGGGCTTGAAATACTTACAGAAATTTCAAGGATTATCATAAGATTTCATGTACTTATTCGGGATTTCAACGGATTTGATAAATTCTAATATTTTCAATAAATTTTGAGAATTTGAAGGGATTTCAAGGAATTTCGATGAATTTTAGAGATTTGAGAGAATTTTAATAGGTTTCCAGGAATTTTCAAGCGCTTCGAAAAATTCCAAATATCAATGAAATGATATGCGGAGAATTTCGAAAAATTTGGAAGGATTTTGTAGGACCTATAAGGTTTCAGGACATTTTAAAAGATTCCGATGAAGTTTTAATTGATTTTAACTGATTTAATCAAATTTCTGAAGATTTCAAAAATATTAAGGTATTTTAAAAGCTGTAAAGGTATTCAAATAAATTTTCCAAGATTTCAGGAAATATCAGATTACTTGGAGTTTTACGGGATTTTCGTAGGATTTTATTGGATTTCATAAGATTTCAGAAATTTTAATAGAATTTCCCAGATTTGAAGGGTTTTCAATATTTCGTATTTTTCAGGAGTACATTTTATTAATTTATATTGAAAGATTCATAAATCGTTAAAGATGATAGCATCCGCACAAATCCTACTGAATGCTTGTTTTTACATAGAGAAATTGAAAAATTTGAAACTTATAAAACTGATTAAGTTCAAATCTAATTCCCGTGAAAAATTCAATAATTCTGAAAAAACATCAAAAACTATACATTTTAAATCAGTTTTATCTGATTAACAAAACAAACGCAACAAACTCAGCATTAGAAAAATAGTAACGCTCCTGATTTAGTATTCATAAATTAAGAAATTTCTAAATCATTATTTGTGAATTCAAGTTTTAAAGCTAAACAACTGTAGTTTCAAGGACTTGAAAATTAAACTATTTCAGAGTTACGGATTCGACATTATAATTTTGAATAAGGATCTTGAAGAGGGTAGATATTATCAAGAGGTGTCATATCATGTATTATAAAGAATTCAAGCTTGATTGAAACTTCAAAAATTAAACAATTCCAAACATCGTTCAAAATTTAAGTATTCTGAAATTTGGATCGTGAAACTAATTTTTCAAAGGTCAATAATGTTTGACTTGTGCATCACGCTCTTTGTAAAATTAACAATTTTGATCTAAAGTGCAAAATTAATAACTAGAAAATGCATTATAAAGCATTTTCATCAGAGTGGGTCGAAAAAACAAAATTTTGGAGTTCGGAAATAAAACCATGTGAAAAAGTAGCTCATCAGGACCCTGAAAAAGTGTAATTGATTTGGACTTGATTGATAAACACCTTTTTTTTGTTCCTTAACAAAATACGTTTGAAAAAGTTCCTATTTTTGTAATTTTTATATTGTCTTGAATGTCAATATTTTTCACATTTCCGGAGGCCTTAAACAACTCACACCCAAAATTTTTACAGATTTCCATTTTGTAGCTACATTAGACAGTATCAATTTTGAGTAGAACGCTGTTTTCAAACAAATATTTTTAGAACGTACGAAAATGTAGGGATCAATTTTTCGGGTATCTAGAGCGTTTCTACTGGTAAGAATATGTAAAAAAATTGATTATTCCAGAAAATAATAGGTGTGAATATAGTGAATTTTTTTAAAACTCAGTTACTGATTTTTTTGATTATGATATCCCATAGACTAATAAATTTTGATTATTAATAAAACATTAATAATCTCCAATAGGCCTGAAAATAAAAATCTGTAAACATTCGGCGCCTACGATTTCCACGAGACAAGAAACACGCGAAAAGAGCAATAACATTGGAGCTTGAATACGGAGAAAGTGAATGAATGAATTTGAAGATTATTATATATATATATATATATATATATATATATATATATATATATATGTATATATTTATTTAATTATATTATTATATACAATCTTTTAGAATCTTTCAAATAATGATATTTTTCATAATTTTTGTCCATTTCCCACTGAAAAAGAAAAAAATGAAGGTAAGTGACGAAATCCAAGGTGGGCGGGGGCGATCACCGATTTTGCCAGCTTGTAAACCCACGCCTGATAATAGGCCATAGGTTAGCAGCTAAAGGTGAAAGTTTGTAGGTCAGAGATCATATCTCAGAGGTCATGATCAAGACCAAGAGTAATTTCTTCCTCTAAGTAAGTCCTTCCTCTAATTTTTTTCTATACTTGGAAAAACCTATATGCATGAAGTAATTGATACTGGAGTGCCGAAATGAAAAAGGGAAATGCAATATCTTTTAGTACCCTATGAAACTGTGAATCATCCGGAAACAATTTTCTTTTCACAGTTCTGAGGATGCAAATTCAGCTGGGAGTCCAAACTTGTCGTTGTTGTTGAATCCAACAAATTGTTTACTTAATGATTTCGTGACTTTCCAGTTCGATCGACATCCTTTTTCGTGTTTAAAAAATCGCTCCCTCAAATCACCGAGTGATTTATGTTAATTTAAAAGGAATTAATGGACAAAAACTATTTTTTAAGTGAACGTCCAGACCGGTCACTTTATACATTGACTTCATGGATATTAGGCCAGTCAGCAGAGAAAAAAATCTCATAATAAATGTAATACTCCTAAAACTTTGTAGTTACATAAAAGGTACTTCTCTAATGAACAATGTCGATTTGCGACCCCGTCAGAGGTCGGGAACATGTAAATTTGTTAGAAAAAGACATTTTATTGAATAAGCGCTCGAAAAAAAAGTAATATTTCTGCAAATGGAGTAGTGCATAGAATTTAGTTGTCTAATACTAAATTTAAATTTGCAACCAATTTGAAGGTCCAGAAAATGTTTAACTTTGTATTAATTGAAATTTCTTTAATAACTTTTAGGGCAAAATTATAATAAAGGTGCAAGCTTGCATAATGATTTAAATTATTGTTTAGAATTAAACATACGATTTGCAACCTCATTATTTATACGGAACATGCAATTCCTTATATTTGTTGATTCTTGATTTTTTTTAAGTATGGCTCAGTGAAAAAAAAAAAATGTAATAATTTTGCAAAGTGGTTGCAATTGTTTGATGTAATGCTACGTATGTAGAGTTGAGTTTGCAACCCAATAAGTGATCGGGAACTTGTTAAAATTTCAAATATTAATAGTTGTAGTCGTTTAATTTTTTTTTTTCATTCAAAAAAAAATGTATAAAGTTGCAAAATTGGGGTATGATTAAAAAATGCCAATTTAAAAAGCCGTTAAAAATTGCAACCCATTTGAAGGTTGAGATCGTTAGAAAATATCAAAGTTTCTGTATTTGTAGTAATGTTGGCTTTTTTATTCATTCAAAAAATAGAATATTTTTGCTTTGTTAACATTTTAAAATTATAATTAATGATTGTACGCATATCTTGAGCTTGCAATTAATTCTTATTCCTATAGACTGCATTATTTTAATAAATACAGTAGGATGTAGTAATTTTTTTTAAACGGCATTAGTGAAAATTAAATGACTAATTTGTTTTAATATCAAGAGCTACTAATTATTATTATTCGGTTTTGGCTAAATTTTTAGTGAAAAAGTTTCAAAACTACACGTAGGAAATTCATTTGTGATACATTACCGAAAAATTAAGTCAAACGGGGAAATAGTGACATTTTGCAATGATTTCATAGGATGTTGAATACTTTTTCGAAAATAGTTTATAGAAACTTCACTAGCAGTTGGTTAAAATAACGAAAATTTGAATTTGACCAAACTGCTAGTAAAATTTCTACAAATTATTATCGATAAAATATTTAACATTCTATGAAATTATTGCAAAATGTCACTATATCCACTTTTTACTCAACTTTACGGTAATGTTTCAGGAATGATTTTTCTCCTTGCACTAAAACAAATTGTGAAGGGCTTTCACTCATGACCTCATTAAATAAATAAATAAGATCAAGATGTAACATTGGGAGATTAATGAGAACATTTTTAAAGACATTTTTTATTCTAATTATAAACATGTAAATGCGTACAGACGTTTCTTAGTGCATTAATTCAAGTTTATAAAGTTGGTGTCACTTATGTAATTTACATGAACCAAAAATTGTAAGCAATTTGTAAAAATTGTATGGGAATTTAAGAGAGACTACGATTTTATAAAGTTGCGCAAAAGCTGCGTAATATTATAATCATTTTTCTCATTTTTTTGTCTAGGATTAAGCTCAATTCTGAGTCAATGTAAATTATATATAGCTTATAGTACAAAGAAAAATATTTATTTGTACCTACTGTATAAATTAATTCTACCCTTTGGTATAGTTGTAAGTTGAGGGTATATTGAAAGAATAGATATAAGAATAATAGATTCCATAATAATATATTTACTTATATTTTATGAAGGAAAAAATATATTAAATAAGTTTGTATGAGCAATTCATTTTATCAATAAGAACAAAAAACGTTACTCTCCTAACCTTTTAAGTCCTTTATAAAAGTTAAAGACATTATATACTTTATAATTATTAAGGATAGAAAATTCTATACACATTGATTATATGTTTAAACAAATTTTTTATTATTATTAAATTAAGCAGTCGGAATGAACAGTTATAACAAATATTTACAAGATATTCTTCTTTAATATCTAGTAAAAAAAGTTCCTTTAAAAGGAAATAAACTTTTTTAGAACGAAATATGGTAAAGATCACTAGTTATAAATATCTCAAAGTATTTATTTAAAATAATGCAGCCTATAGAAATAAGAATTAATTGCAATTATAAGATATGCGTACAATCATTAATTATAATTTTAAATTTTTAACACATATAGTGTTTTAAATATTAACTAAATGAACTTGATTATTTTCCATGCGTACATTAGTATTTACAATTAATTATTACCTACTTAAGTTTGGATTATTTACTCAACTTTGCAAAAATATGATATTTTTTGAATGAATAAAAAAGCCAAAATTATTACAAATACAGAAAATTGGATATTTTCTTACGATCCCAACCCTCAAATGAGTTGCAATTTTTAGCTGCTTTTTGAATTGGTATTTTTTAATCATACCTCAATTTGCAACTTTGTTACATTTTTTGAAATTTTAACAAGTTCCCTATCACTTATTGGATTGCAAACACAACACTACATACGTGGCATTACATCAAACAATTGCAACCACTTTGCAAAATCATTACATTGTTTTTCTCTGAGCCATACTTAAAAAAAAATCAAGAATCAACAAATATAAAGAATTGCATGTTCCGTATAAATAATGAGGTTGCAAATCGTATGTTTAATTCTAAACAATAATTTAAATCATTATGCAAGTTTGCACCTTTAGTATAATTTTTTCCTAAAAGTTATTAACAAAATTAGTGAAGTACGTTTTATGTAACTGCAAAGTTTTAAAAATATTACAATTATTATGAAATTTCACCTTTAATTCAGCCCTGCTGACTGGCCTATATCGGTTTTCCCGAGTAAGGAAAACACTGGAAGGGTAACAGTGCGCTGGTGGTGGTGGACTGCCTGTCATTACGACGGGGGTCCACAATGGTCAGATCGTGCGTACGATCTCGTTCTGAAGCAGATGTAAGGACTAGTCGTAGATCGCCCTTTCAGAAGACTTTCCTGAAAGATCAAAGGAAATTCATGTTATAAGGAGTTTGAAACACGGAGATAGGAGACTCAGTGCTTCCCCCTAATGTATAAAAACTGTTAAATCTTCACCAGTTTTATCAAACAGGAATAAGTTTGAAATAAATTGCCGTGTTCTGATACAAAAAAAGTCAGAAGAACGGGTCTTAATAATATCCTGGGTTCAGAAGTTCACGCGAAGGAAACTATATTGCTCAGTGGTTGGCAACCATGGAGGGTGTGTTTGTTTCTAAGCCACAAGAAAAGCAAAAGGATAAAGCCTTTCGCAAACAGGGCACACATTGTTTCCCGTTCCTATTGTGTTCCGCAAAGCGAGCTCGCTTGCGGCTTGGACGTTATTAAGGGTTGCTAAATAGGTATACATACCACCTTCAGATTCAGCCAAAGCTACCCTATTTTTATTCTGAGCAATTCCAAAAGTCCTGCCGATGTCCGGATCAAGCCATTTGTCGTTCTGCCAGCTATTGCTTCAGGAAAAAGGGAGAAAAAGAGTGAGAATAGAGGACCGGCCAGGCTGCTGGGTGTTCTGAAAGTGCGCTGTTATAAACTCATTAAAAGTTGGTGGGACTCTGATTTTTCCTTGCTTGAAAATTGATGGTAGATCGAACGAGGCCTGGGCAACTGAAAGGGCGCAAGTGATGGAGAGGCTGCACAATTAAATTTAACGATGTGTCCAGCGCTCGATATTGCACAATTCAGACCTTTTCATTGTCACCCAAACGCACAAATTCAATTTAATCAGATTTTTTCGGGAATTTCAATTGCTCATCTCCATTCCATCTATCAGGAGAGGCACTTAACGATTGAGGGGCCGTCCATAAAGTACGTTACTAACGTAGTAACGTAGTCTATATTTTCTTGAAACAGAGGAAATAGGGTGATTCTTCACGCAAATATACATTTTTCATAAAAAAAATATGAATTCTCGAAAAACATGTCAGAGTTTATGTTTACACTAAAAAATAATTTAATTCAAAATAAATAACAGTTGAATTCAACCAAAAAGACAAATTATTAATCAAACAGTCAAGTCGTCAACTGAAACAGATTATTTCTGGCCGACCAGTTGCATTTTAAACAAAAAATAGTGCATTTCTGAACAAAAAGTTTCATTTTATACCAATAAGGATGAATTTTCAACCAGGAAAGATCATTTTTTGAATTAAAATATATAAATTTTAGGCCGAAAATGAAATAATTAGATTTTGAGTCAAAAAATTAAATTCTTAATGAAGAAAAGAATTTTTAAACGATACATAAATTTTCAACCAAGTGGATGAATTTCCATCTAAAATGAGTTCTAACCCAGGGTTCCTACTTACCGACATCACCGACATGGTTCTTTTCCACTCTAAAAAAACGTGGTTCATGTTAAATTTAGAAGTTTCGAGATTGATATGGATGATATTTGAATTGATGAATTAATGCTGACGTTAAATCAGCTTTTACATTACAAAGGATGTGATAATTGCAATCGAATGTTGTTTTTAAAATTTAAGAATCATTTTTCTAAGAAACGAGTAAATATTACCAATGATTTACTATAAATTATATTCATTGATGAGGTAGCATTCACATATTGCATATTATTAACCGAAACCATTTCAAATCAGGCAGGTTCTACACTTGACGTTGCAGAATCTCTCGGGGACAAAATATTTTGTTCTTAGAGAAAATTAGGCAATACGTATTTTTGAGATTTGTAAAAAGAACATGTTCACAGAGTTATGCGTATTTGAATTTTTGGCTTTTTTTTGAAAAAAACCCAATTTTTTCTTTAAACTCGTATAACTTTTGACCCAATTAAGATATTTACGATTTCTTTTCAGATTAAAAGACAATTTTCTCAAAAAACGCACACTGATATTTTTGGCCAATTTTTTGTTGAATTTGTACTGTCATAAGGAAAATACTTTGTGAGTTTAATGCGGGCTAAACAACTTTTGTGGGCAGGAGAATTGTTTTTTCACAAAATCGAATTTTCGCATTTTTCTTGAAAACAACAACAGATACAAAAAAATGTTAAGAAAATAGTTTGCATATTTAAAAAAGTCTCATCTGACATCATCAATTTGATATATTCAATAACAAATCCCTTGGCAGTATTGCCTTCAATGTTGCTAACAAACGAATGGTAAAAACATTTTATAACTACGTCACAAGTATGGCAGCCTCTCTTTGAATTTCTAAATAACACGTTTGGTGTAGACAGTTCTTGAAATTCCAGCTTCAGGTTCCTGTGAACAAATTCAAGATTATTTATCGTTCTTATTAAGAATTTCGTGTGAACATTTCAAGATTATTCATGGTTTTAATGAAACATTACATTACATAGGAAATATTATAAGATCGAGAAAATACTTCTCTTTCACCAGTCTGCAGCTGGATGTTGAGAAGTGTGGAACGGCAGCACGATCTGAACATTCGTATAGATCAATTTCTGAAAAATAATCAAAAACTCAAAGAACTGATTCATCTACAATCAGATATTCGAAAGCTTACAAGAAATTAAAAAATTGTAAATCTTGAAGATAGCAGGCAGTGCAAATAAATGGATTTCTTAAAATTAAACAAAATCGCCCTCAATGAAGACTCTCTTCCATCAATTAAGCTGACAGATCTAGAAATTAACAAAAAATACGAAATCACATATACCGAGCAGAGTATTCACCCACAGTTTTTAAATTAATAGCTTTCTATACTTCATAAGCATATTGATAATCTTGGTCTGAAATATTTGAATCGTTTAATTTTGAATGAAAAGCCTCTTTTATTGTTATATTGTCTAATTTGTTGTTTAATTTATGTTGTTGTTAAATATGTCAATTTTTCAAGGCTACTGGACATAAATCTAAAAGAGTCAATAAATCAAACCTTTACATTTGTGCCTTCTACTTGTTTTATAGAATACATATATTCCTCTTTTTTATAGGTAATAATTGAATGCTAACTTCAAAACTCGTAGCTAAGTATTTCATTAAAAAATTGGCATCATATCCGGATAACTTATGAAAAACTACAGAAATCACATTTGATGCTTTATAGTTAATATTACAAGATTTATGACTTGGACCGCCATATTTACCTGTAAAATGGTCGTGATCGCGATGTTTAATGTCATCATCAGCAAAAGTCTTTTCACAAATGTGACATTTTTTTTCGTTCTAAGTGCAAGCTCTTGTTGCAATGTCAAACGCTCCATTGAAATAATATTTTTAGGAGTGAATATACTTCTTAAGATACACGTTTTTAATCTTCCATGAACCAATTTATACAGACTTCTCCTCTATAAACTTTAAGTTCAGGCAGAAAATCATCAACATTGCAATATTTATAAAAAGCTACACCTGTCGGGATATGTTTTCGGTAATTGGTTGATTGCACGTCTGAATTTTTTTCTAATAAGCACTCTATATCAGTGATAATTACCACATGAGCTTTTTCTTTCAATCTATAGTTTTTAAATCTCAATATGTTATTCTTTTTAGTTGGCAGTAATGCCCTGCATTCATTCATGTTCTCGCAGTCAAATCTATGATTATTCGAAGATTTTTGAAATTTAAAATTACATAAACATCGATCACAGAACCAAGTGCGACAATGAGCCTTTGTAAATTGTGATCCTGCCAATCGGGATAGATTTTTGATCCATGCAAAGTGATGAATTAATTATTTTCAAGATTATCATCATCTTCCTCATCTTAATCGATGTCTATATTTTCAACCATAAGTAGATGAATTGTGAGCTTGCCTGATTTAGGTTGACTTAAATGAAGTGCAACGATTTCCTTGTTGTTACTATTTTCATAAGAGTCTATATTATAAACATATATACTTAAATTATTTAATTTCTCAAATTTCAGTATATCATGTAAACTAATAGAAAATTGTTTTCCATCATATTGCAGTTCAGTATCGAAACAAGGATAAGAACTAGTACGGTTAGAATGTCTTTTGGCAGGGCACAGAGTTGCCATTACCGACCAGAGAAAACAATAAGCATCAATTTCCTCTACATTTACATTTGCTCTTTTCTCTCTTACAAATTTTGGTAATCGTATCTCTTCCAATGCACTGAATTTAGCAGCTGAAATGACCTTGATTTTAAACCCCCCAAAATTTTAAGAGTATTATTTATTCACGTTATAATTTTTTTTTTTGTGTCATATAAAAAGCTATTTGAATCCTTATTTGTTAAATGTATTATCAAACCTGTTCTAATCTTTGTTCATAGCTTCATTGATCCCTGCTCCTCTTCTTCGTAACTTCTTGAATTTTCGATTTCTGGCTTTTAAAATACCAGCCAGTGATTGAATTTTGTTTATTTTTTCTAGCAAAAGAGAAGTCTTTTTCTCTTCTCAGGAGTTTATTCAACAGGCGTATGTTTTGGATTCCACATCGGAACCAAAAATAAATTTCTTAAAACGGGGCATTTTCTTCCAAAACTTCCTACGCCTGATCCATCATTTTAATAAGTCTCTGACACTGCTCTGAATTCATTTTCAAAATATATTCTTAAAAATATGCTTACTGAATAATTTTCAAGTTTGAAAGTCTAACACCAAACACTAGGTAACTTGCACTAAATATTTCAGTTAATTTCCCACTGAATGCTCCACACTGAATAGGAGCTGAATGTACACTAAACTCATGTTGAACTGTATATTATTATATATCTTTCAATTTGTCTACCGAACCACTTGGAGGTTTGATATCAACTGGGGAACTCATTTAAAAATGTAAGTTATATATTGTACTTAGGACCATAAGTATGAATGTATACACTGTGAAAACTAGGATTCGATTAAGAACTTAATTCGGTATTAAAACAGTTCACGCAACAAAACAATCCCACTTCAGTTTGATCCGCCACTCTAATAAAATAAGGTCGATTTTTGGATTGAAACAGGCTCGAAATGAGGATCATCTGTCAATAACTAAATCTGATAAAACAAATTCTAATCTGTCAAGTTTAGAAACCAACGTAACCCATAGGGCTGAAGTTCGCGACATATGAGTGTGACGGTTCAACACTAATTTTTACGAATTTTTAATTTCATCTATTTTTTGTTTTTGTAAGAGTGACGTTTGGAACAATTGAAACAATGCACCCTCTGAATCAATTTAGTTCGCTATCTCGGATCATTTATCAATCTGAAGTTAGCAAACTGAACAAGACAGAAACTGCTACTAAAATAAGATACCAGATAAAAATGAATGGCTAGTTTTTACTGTGTAGACTATCGCTGGACTCTATGATTGGTCGATGCCAGTTTATAGTTAAAAGTTTCTTATCTGAAGTTCAGGCTAGACACCGCGTCGCCAAATTAAGACACTCAAATGTTAAATTCATCCCGCCGTTTCACGCTTCTTGACATCCAAATACACCAGAGTCTCAATATTTGAACCCGCGATCGCACGCGTTATATGAATTCCTAGAATTGCTGGTCCCCACAGTTTTCAGGGGGCAGGGCGAGAGACGGTTGCGACTCCGCCTTTGAAGGGATGCATGCACTACTACTCAGTCAAGTGGATTGCGTAATATTATGGAAACGGTTCAGGCGGCCCTGACTGTTTACGTTTTGCTGTTATGCTACTCAAAAAATCAAAGACAGGCTCCCATACTTAGGCCGTAGTTATAAAAAGTTTAAACCATTCATTTGTCGTCAACATTAGTTTAGTTACATTTGTTACCCAATTCTATGAGAAATATATAATGTTAACAATTCTTTTGTCGGCAAATATCAAAGGGTTAACCGTTCACAGGCCCATACCCAATGAAGTGAAGTCGTCTGGCGGGTATGTACTCATGCTCAAGATTATCCGTGTATAGACCTCTGTTTTACCGGGGATTCGAAATAAAATGCATAGTGCAGTATCTTTTTAACCGCACTTGTGCGGGACTCAAATAAATGTGTCTAACAAAGCAACAGCAATAGTAATACCAATAGTCCGTTCAGAGTTATTTTCAGTATCATGAGTTTTCTGAATAAATAAATGAGAATCTTGTTTTAAATCGGTTGGAGGAATGAGATCGAAATTCATCGTAAGACTTGGTAGTTTGGAAACGATTCTTTACGTGGCCGAATTTCTGTAGACGTTATAATTTCGATTGAGCATTAAATCAGAGGTAACAACCAGCGTTCTATTGCCGTGACCCTCCTACATTTTCTTTTGTGGCTGTAAAGTGCGTCCCGCCATTAATTCCAGGGATAAAGGATATTCGTCTCAGCGTGGTATTAAATCAAGGCATTACAACGATTAACCCGGGCTGAGGCTAAGTTATAGTTGCTTCCTACATGTTCCCCGGGTTTCGGACCATTCTCGAACACCCGCAGTGCCGTCCGTACTATCGAATACTGGACACTAACGCACAAGAGATTAGGGGATTACTTGAGGAGAAAGTACAAGCTACTTAAAAACACTTTATGACATCAAATACTTTACTCTTTATTACTAACAACGAATATTATACGCGCACTGGCGCGTGCAAGAAACAATGCATTGCCAATCAATAATACCAACAATAGTATAATCTACATGAGCTTACAGCTAATACATTCCGTTCGCATCCAATTTATTCCTTTCTCAGCATGAAGTTAGTTCGCAGAAAGGCATTTGTTCTTTATTCTTGTTTTCTTTGAAATTATTACGTCTTAATATATAAAGCTTAGAAGCATATGAGTGTCAACGGAAAATTATAAAGATCAACTGATAACATATAAAATAAGAATAATAATCTTTATGTGTTCGCAGCTAATACATTCCATTCGCAGAATGAAGTTTTCCATTCCCGTTTCTTATTACTTCTTTGTTTCATTGTATAAAGTTTAAAAGCATGTAAATGTGAGCGGACAATAATAGTAAATACCCAATAGCGGCTTCTACCAGTATATGCGTTTATTTGTTCATGTAGTGTAACGACGCTGTTCGATACAGTTCTGTATCCTATTCAAGACATTGTTTACAAAAGATTGTTCAAGCTGGAAAACCCCATATTTGATAAATATAATTGTAGAAATAGTAGCATTTACGTCTTCAGAAGAAAACCAAGAATAATATCGAATGATAAAAGAACAAGAATATATTTACCTTATCAGAATGTTAAATATAATATAAATAATATAAAATAAATAAACTTAATAATATATATATACATATAAATATATATATATATATATATATATATATATATATATTAGGGTGGTTCAAAAAAATTGACTATATTTTTTGTTCAAAAACCCCACATAAAAACTTCCGGAAAGGTGTAAAAAGACGCCTGTGGAAAGAAGAGCTCTTAATATCAATATTTAGAGGTCGCTCATCGCGAATTTCTATTTCCCATTTAAATAGCGTGTGAAATTTTTGTTTTTTAATTTGCAGTTTTGTAACATTTGAACGGCTTAATGAATTGCTAAGCCCGCGACATATTCTTGTAGGGAATTTGACGCTCTACAAAAAAGGTATGTTATGATTTTTTCATAAGCATACTACTTCAAAAGTCATTCAAGGTTAAAGTTGGACACATCATAAATTTATCGTTTTTTTCTTAATTTTTGGCAAAAATTTGAAATTTTTCACTGATTATCTTAATAGATTTTTCGGAAATTCTATAGTTTAAAATGTTCTCTAATAAACAATAATCTGACTCAAATCATCACATTATAAAGTTTAACATTATTTGAGAATTTGTCTTTTATTGTTCCGCTTTTAATAACAAATAACTTTTAAATAATTAAACTTGATAATGTGATGATTTGAGTTAGATTATTGTTTTTTTCAGAGCACATTTCAAACTATAAAATTTCCGGAAAAACTATTACGATAATTAGTGATAAATTTCAAATTTTTGCCAAAAATTATTAAAAAAACGATAAATTTATTATGTGTTCAAATTTAACCTTAAATAACTTTTGAAGGAGTAAATTTATGAAAAAATCATGAGACTTTTTTTGTAGAGCGTCAAATTCCCTACAATAATATGTTATGATTCACATGCTATTTAAATGGGAAATAGAAATTCGCGATGAGCGACCTCTGAATATCAATATTAAGAGCTCTACTTTTCACAGGCGTCTTTTTACACCTTTCCGGAAGTTTTTATGAGGGGGTTTCGAAGAAAAAAAATAGTCGATTTTTTTGAACCACCCTAATATATATATATATATATATATATATATATGTGTGTGAAAAAAGAGTTAAACAGTACTTTTTTCGCGAAAAAGTATTGGATTTCCAATACTTTCCAATACTTCTTTTTCATGAGGGATTCCACTCAAACTTATAATTATGCTCATCTCGCCCCCCTCCCCCTCCCCTCCTATATATAATATTTTTAATTTTTTATTATCTAAAGGTTCAAAGCATATAAATGTAAACGGAAAATAATAATAATGTACAACTGCTAATATACGAAATAATAATACTCTACATGTGTTCGCTGCTAGTACATTCTGTTCACAGCATGAAGCTGGTTCGCAGATATACTTTCACTTTGTATTCCTGCTTTTTCCAAATTGGTTTTTATCATGATATAAAGATTAGAAGCTCATAAGTGTAAAGGGAAAATAATAATTTCAAACTGATAATGTATCAAATTCTTTGGGATCAATTTTGAATCTTTAAATTCTGCAACAAAATAAAATAAATGATTGGAAACTAATATTTTTTTAAGTAAATGTATTTGACGCTTTATGAGTCTTTAACCTTCTTAGTTTATTATACAAAAAAGTTAAATTTGGCATTTCAATTTTTTTCTCTGAAATTAAGAGTTTTATTTTCTGAGCAATGAAAATTTGCAAGGTTCCCAAAATTTCGTAAAATCTCAGAAATCTTTGAATTCTTTGAAATCCCAAAAAGCCTTGAATTTTCTGAATTTACTGAATTCTTGTAACGTTCTGTATTCTTGAATTCCGTGCGTATCGTCAATTCCTGGAACATCCTAAATTTTTCGACTTCTCCGAAATCCTTGAATATTCTAAAATGCTTCAATTTCTAAAAATCTCTGAGTTCCCTGGAATCCTTGAATTTTTTTAATATTCTGTCAGTTTAAGCACGGAGTAGTATTACGGAATTTTCCGTTAAAATAAAAGATGAATTATAGCGCTAGGTCTAATATTACAAAATTTTCCATAGACTCAGTTCTACAAGAGCTGGAAAAGGGGTTCAGTCTCACGGAAAATTCCGTAATTTAACGAATTGCGAGATTTCCAACATTTTAAAGGTTTTCAGAAATTCAGAGAATGATAGGAATTTGAGAAATTCCAAATAGTGAAGGAATTTAAATTATTCAAGCATTTCGGGAACGTTTGGAGAACTCTAGGTATTAAGATACTTTCAGAAATTCAGGACGCCTTCCAAATCTTCATTGCTCTAATTATAAAACTCCTAATTTTGAAGAAAGGTATGAGAATTTTCAATTTTAAGGTTTGAAACTTTTCAATTTAAAGGCTATGAATGAATGAAAAGTTCCTCTATTTTTATAGCTTCAAAGTCGGCAAGGATCTTTCTCCATTCCAATTATTTCAAGTCATAGAAACATGAAAAACCTATAAATTAAAAAATAAAATGGAGAAAACATGGTAAGTAAAATGTCAAAAATATTTATTTCAAAAATATTAGCTCAATTGAATAATTTCGTTATTTTCTCCAATTTCAAAAATTTAAAGCGGATCCCAAAGAATTTCATACAGTTGTAATTGAACATTATAATTTTCTCTTTACACTTATGTGCTTCTAAGCATAGTTTGATAAACCTAACAAAAAAGTAATAAAATCGGCTTGTCTAATAAAAAGTACTAGTTTCATCTGCTATGAGGAGGAATTCACTTAAGTGTCTCATTACTGGACATAAAGTTTTACTTGATTTTCTCGCACCGTCATTAGAGGGCAATGTTCGCTGGTGCGACATTTCCCTGTTCTGCCTGCTTGCTGTCTAATAGTGAAACGAAGGAATTCCAATTCCAGAAGCTTTTCCTGTCTTTCTTTTTCTCTCTCTGTTGAAAGGAATTCGTTAAAGTACATGAAAAATCTAAATGCCCTTGACGTTCAAGTCGAATAAGACAAGGAATCGAGATGCAAAAGCGATTTAAACAAAGTAACTTATTAAGCTCTGTGAGTGTGCTCTCCTTGTTCCCTGCGGGGTTGTGTAATGAATTTTGAAAATGAAGTCGGCAAACCGAGTTACTACGTAATTATGTTTTCTTTGTCAGCACCCGTCCTTTCATCTATGTCTTTCCCAGACTTGCGTCTGTAAAGCATCCTCGCGACTAATGCGAAATAAATTGGTAGTAAGAGATCGTATCATCCTTATTAAAATAAGATACGTTTTGCATAACTGAGTTATAATTTATAGTTCGAATTTCTGCTGCACTCTATTTTTAGAACCTCTCTTCCTTTTTGGGGAATAGCCGTGCACTATTTCCAAATGTGGCTACACCTGCTATGAATCATATCAAACGTTCGTGAATGGGTCCTGAACTAACAACTCTATTTTTAATTCCTGTTACTCTTTTTTGGGGATCGCCGCGCCCCTTTCCATGTATGGCCACGCCTACTAGAAACGACATCAAGTGTTAACAACTAGGTCCCAAATTAGCAACGCCCCCGATTTACGACAACTTTATTCGCCCATCATTTCATGACATTATTTAAGCAATACCTTGGTAGAAAAAATAGGAAATACGCTTATTGTTGAAATTTCTGCGAAAATCTATTTTCAGATCCTGTTTTTTGGGGGAAGGGGGGTCGCTGCACCCCTTTTCCACGTGTGTGGTCAAATTAAGAACGCCCCCGACTTACTACGCCTTCATTTGTAACATCCTCCTGGAAATAACCCGTCATACAAACTAGGAAATACACACTCAATTCCTGATCTTATTTACTATACCCGTGATCGCAACTTTACCATTTATATACCGGAAAAATAGGTCGAGTCTTGATCTCTGGCAAATTTTGCCGCATTTAAAGTTTCGAGTGTGGAAAATTTTTATATCAATAAAGAACTTTCTGTTCTGATAATATTTTTTGCTAGTACGGAAAAATAGTACAATATTTTACTACTTTATCATAAAATGAGAAATATTAAGTGCTAAATGTACACAAAGTATCATATAGTCAAGAAAATTACACACTGAAAACACACTAAAGAATTGCTAATCACTTCTCTATTCTTATAATAATACACTTTATCACTAATTTGCGAATTGTCTAGCAGATGGCAGCACTTCAGATTCAAATCACGAATCATCATGATCATTCTCCTGTGACCAGTTACTAATACGCGTATTTTTTAAAGGAAGACTTGGAAAAGGGGTTCGAGATGTGACAGGTCACTCTTCTGTGACCAGTCACTAAAATGCCATACTACAAAATTAAAATACGGCAAAAAATGCCGTATCTGTAAACACTACAGAATAAGTAACCCTAGTTACTATGCCTGTATTTAGGACACCCCTATTCGCCCCACCCCTTACAACATCGCCTGGGAAATACCCCGCTATAAAAAGACACCCAATTTATAAACATATTAGTCACACCCACTAGGTAAAATATCTAAGAAACTAATAAAAACGCCCAATATGTACATACAGAAGTCGAATGACCACGCTTTTTCTCTGTATCTCATAAGCGCCCTTGTGCGATGCCTTGACATAATATCAAAATTAATTAACATAATTAACATTACCGAAATTAATTTGAATTCATTTTGGGAGAGCCAACACTTAGGAAAAATTGGTTCAGTTAATAATTATTTGTTCAATAATACAAGATGAATCTCTACTGGATCAACAGCAAAAGGGCTTACACCTCTCAGTTTTCTATCCTTACACTTCTGGGATATCTGACTATCATTTTGAGCCCAAAGACAAAAAAAAAACGCTATGACACCAACACGTGTACCGGAATTAGAGCTTATGGAAGTAATTGGCTTGAAAAAATGAGAAATAGTATTTTCCGGTTACTAGTAAATAAATTAGAGTTAACTCAACTTTGAGTAGATCTGATAAACAAAGCTATAACTCTCATAGCACCGAAATTATGGACTACTGGCAATCCTTTTTTATGATATTTTCTTCATGATCAATTTTTGTATTCAATTTCTGGTTTTACGAAATAACTAATTTGCAGAACATCGTGGATGGAATTTTCCTCTAAATAATATTAACGTACACTCATTTTGGAGTGAATCTGAAGAAGAAAGCCACTTATAACTTCGGTCCCATTAGAGACATAAGGCTTTACTTTTTTATTCACTCAAAATTAAATCTAATCTAATTTATTCAGGGACAACTTTCACGTACGATGCTTAGGAAATAATTTATGCCAGAAAACGAGAAATACAATCAAATATAATGGATGTTTGAGAAAAATGCATAAAAAATGGTAATTTTCAGAAGACCATCATTTTGCGCTATAATAGCCAGAGCTTCTTGTTTTGCTTGTAGATCTACTGAAAATTGAGTCCACTCTAATCCATCTACTGAAAACTTTAACCAGCGATGCATAGAGCATGAGTTATCACAAAAGACTATTTTTTTTTAATTATGCTATGAAAATCGACTTCTGAGAGTCACAACTCTGAAACTTTAGGTAGACTATTTTTTTAGTTATTCAGGAGAAATTATAAGCTTAAATTCTGGTACAGGTACTTGGGACCAAAAATAGGCTGGAAAGAAGAAATTTTGAAAACACTGATATTTTGCCACCTCTTTCACCATTTTTCGTAAATATTGAAGGGAGTTATGTCTCTTAAGATATTCAGTACCTAATACAGCCCTTTTTTTAATGCTAAGCTAAACCTTGTGAGCCAATACGATTTATTATTTAAGTTCTTTGCATAACAAATTTTTGAATAATTTGTTTGAAAAAATAAAATGGTTAGTTTTTTAAAAGAGGGCCCAGGTGTTTTTTTCGGTCAAGTTAATCGTGAGACAGTGAGAATCCACCCTTGAATAGTTGTTCAAATTTCATTTTTTTTCTACGATACCGAAAAACAATCGTAAACTTTATCCAATTTCAACAAAAATAGCTTATTTTGTTCATTGGAACATTCTGTATAGTGCTGTTGGTTTAATTTTATTAAATGAAGCGTAAAAACAATTAAAAATATAACTCTGTAAATATTGTAGAGAACGTTCCAGTTAATAAAGTAAGCTATTGTGTATCAAGATTGAATGAAAATTACGATTATTTATTAATATAATAAAAATAGCACGTATTGCCACATGGTTATTATTAGAAAAATAATTTGAATTCAAGCTCATTTTCCCTAAGAAATGCATTTCAGCCTCTTTCAGACTGTAGTGCAATTAATTTATGGGCTTTTCTCTGCTCGTTCTTTAGTTTGAGATTATGTCAAGGGGTCGAGAGTCCTTAAGAGAGTTGTAATATAATAAAATAATCTTAAACAAGAAAGATCTTAGGGATGAAAGACTTTGTAATTAATTAAGCAAGGGTTGTTAATTATGCGGTGCGATAAGCAATAAATACGTATCAGCTGATAAATAAGCAAAAGGTAGGTCGCGTGCACAGAGAATGCTTTAGTTCACTGGTTAAATGTCCAGTGCTACGTACTTGGTCACACTTATACGATAATAAGAAATTCATGAAAACAATTAAAGCCGTGATTAATCAAGAGGATCCGCCTTGCATAAGCTCCGACACTCGACGTGATTAAAGGGCTGCATGATAAGGTGGTTACAAGCAATGTCGAATCGTGATCTGAAGCGATAAGCACAAACCTGATTTACTGCTTCCGACATGATTTGACTTTGCTTTGGGTTTGACATCAATTATTCGTTTATTTTCCCATTAAAAAAAAAAATTTGATTTTCCACTCTTGAATTTATCACGATTTTCCCCAGAGTTTCTATTTTCCTAACATAAAAAATATAAACAATTAAAAAATTCATCAATAACACTTTTTTAAATATTATTTTTTGTTATATTTTTGAAATTCAAAGGAATAAAAATTTTATTATTTCTAAATGAAAGCGTTCAAAATAAAATATAATTTTCAATTCAAGGCGATTGAAATTTGACAATTTGGAATTAAAAACTAAATTAAATATTTCCAAGTGTAAGCTTTCGAAATTCTAAAATTTTAAATTGGTATTAGAATAAAAAAGTTATCACTTACCAGTAGAATTAATAAGAGAAATTGCTCTAAAATTAAAAAATAAATTCAATGTTATTTTCACTATTCAAAGTGGCAAAATGTTTAATTTTAAAGCTTTGAAATTGAGTTATTCTAAAAAACATTTGGAATAGAAAATATATATAAAAATGAACGAATTTCTACTCTATAACGTTGAAACTTAAACGAATCCAAACCTTAGTTAAAACTGAGAAAAATTTACTTGTCAAAAATTGTGATATTAAAATTTGTCTACGCATGCCTTTGGAAGTTTCAATTATTATTAACCCTTTGACGGCAACTGCTGCAGCTAAACAACGTTCGCTTTTTTCGATTTCCTTAATTATTATATAACAAACTTAGAATTTCGCAAAATAAATACGTTAATTAGATCAATGTTTAAAAAATTAAATTTTGCAAAAATCTATCAGGAAGTGACCATACATACTTTCTGCGTTTTTCAGAATTTTTATTCCACGGGTTCTAGGCTTGGCCGTTGAAGGGTTAAGCAAATGTGAATCATTTGAAAATTAAATTTTTCTGAATTGTTAATTAACATTTTCAAAATTCAATCATTTTAATCTCAATTATAAAATTAAAACTTATGAAAGGGAGAAATGTTTAATTTAGCATTCAATATGAAAATGAAGAACCCTAAAGTTGTAACCATTCAAAGTTAAAGAAATTATACAATTATTCAAATTATTCAATTTAAATTTGAATGATTCATTATTTAAAAATATCAACTGAATATCGAACAATTTCAAGATATAAAAAATGAACATTTAAAATTAAAATAAAAAAGTATACAGAAGAAGATTACTATATAATTATTAACAGTTTTTATTTCAAACACCATTTTTAACTTCTTGATTTCAAAACCTTTAATTTCTTTAAAGTCCTTTAGAATTATTATTCTTTATTCATAAGGTGTCCCCTAAGGTTACATGACCTCCATTTCTCACAATGCTTTTGTCTATGGTACAAATCACATTCTTCGAAAAGGAGCGAAAAAAAAAAATAAATAAATAAATTTCAATTCATAGCTCTATTTAGTCTGAAAAAATGTTAAGATTTTCTGTTATTCTCTTATGGTAATACAGATTCCTTGAAAAATGTGATTTGCACCAGCTGACAAAATCATGCGTGTATTTTCTGAAAACAAGTTTCTTCTTCCGATCTCTCTAGTAGCTTAATGAGAAAGTACCCGACCAGCAATCGGAAGTTCTGTAGTTCGATTCCCAGCGAAGCGAAAGAAGAAGATCTTTTTCCAGAAAAAAATTAATTAAAATAAATTTCAATTCATAGCCCCATCCTGTATGAAGAAACGTTAAAAATTGGTGTTATTCACTGATGCTAATACACACTCTTTCCAAAATGTTGGTTTAGAAATTAATTCTCTAAACTGAATATTGTGCAATCTCAAGTCTTTCAATGTGAAATTCTACCATTTCGGAAAATTTTAGAAAGCAGACAATTTTCTACGTTTTTTGAAACTAAACGATGAAGAATATTTAAATCAAAAACTATTCAAATGAAAACTGTCTATAAATGCTTTGTTATAAAATTTCTTAATTCTGAAATATTTAATCGAGAAATTATCCTGACAGTTTTAATATTTGAATTGGAAAATAGAATATTTTTACATTTTTGTTGCAATTTTAATTTTATATGGGAAATTCACATAGAACGTGGCTTCATCTATGAGGGCTTCTTTTTGTTGCTGCACCCTTGAAACCAAAAATCGGTTCTACTAGAAATTCAATCTTTTCTGTAAAATTGAGATATTTGAAACCGTTGATTTCCGAATTTAAGCTTTTGAAGCAAAAAAAAACACTTCAGTTCCAAGGCCTCGAAAATGAAACTTATTTAAGATTGCGGATTCAAATCTACAATTATCAATTAACATTCTAGAAATTTTATAGATGATAAGTATATTATTAATAAGTATCATGCCATGTAGTACCAAGAGACATTCGAAGTGATTTAATAGATTTTTTCACTGAAAAATGTGATTTCTGCCCAGAAGAAAATGACTTTTATTATAGACGCTCAAATTTAACGAATTTCAAATATTTTAAACTGTTCGTCATTCAATAGTATTATCACTTCAAAAGTTTGTGTATTCAACTTGTACTGATTTCCCATAAAATGGCCATTAATACTTTTGCTTAGTGTCTTCAAATGGGTATTCTTGGTTGAATTACTTGAAAATTAGATATGATTTAATTTAATTTAATAATCCTTTTCTATCCGGAGATCGACTTTTGTACCTACCAATGGTATTAAGTTTGATAAATCAAAGAATTTGGCTAAATTTGAATGAAAAATGTTAATTTTACGAAAAATCATTTTAACTTTTAGGAATAGTGATGTTGCATTTCAAACTTATTTTAAAGATGTTGATTCTCACTGAAAAATCCTTTCTATTCGCATTCACCGTGTTCTGCTAAGTAAATTGTAGCTAACAATACAGATTGGTTTCAATATTGGTATCACATTAAAATTAGTCCTTTCTATTTAATTATTAAAAATTAATCAACATTATTAAGATAAAATTTATGGATTGTGGATTCACTCAAGGGAGAGATAATTGAGTAATTTTTTTACGATTTTAAATTGATTAGAAAATCCTTCTTATAGGATATATACAAACCGGATTCTTCTACAATGCAAAATCAAAAACTATAACTCTCTTCGCACAACCAGGTCTTTATCGTAAGCTAAAGTTCAAAGTCGTTACGAGTTTCTCTGCTGGTCTATTTTTTGACGTCAGAGAAAAACCTCCCATTTAAACTGAAAATTTGATAAGTTACATTTAAAATTTCTTGCGTAACAAGATCTTTATCGTACGATAAAATCCAAAGTCGTTACGATGAAATTTAATTTTGCATTTAACACAGAGATTCAACCATGATCAACAAGGTCTGTATAATCAGATGAAGTTCAAAGTCGTTACAATAAAATTGCACACAAAAAATAAAAAAAAAATTGATTAGCATTTCGAACTCGAAAGTTCATTGCCTCACTACCCGATTCGGGTAGTGTTTCTAGGTGGATAAATACTACCAGTGTGGGTCCACCACACCCACGACGGGTCAACAACACGCAGTATTCCCCGAACGGTCACCCATCCAAGTACTAACCGCGCCCAACACTGCTTAACTTCAGTGATCCAACGGGAACTGGTGTTTTCAGCGTGGTATCGCCGTTGCGCACACTCATTAAAAATCCCAACTTACGTCTACTATTCTAAATGAATTCTAAATGAATTAGTATAGTTTCGTTGACACAAGCTTATAATGATAAAGGAGAATCCTTTCAAAGTAGCATACTTTGATTGATCCCAATTCACAAATCTGTCTTCAATGACAGACTGGATCAAGGATACCCTCGAGTAAGAAGTGAATTGTATGATCGAATGACTTCGTGACTCATCCCTTCACTCCACCTGCTTCCCGTCTTTTGAGTTACATGCGTATCGATATCAACATTTGTCCTTTCTTTGTGATTTAATTCTAATTTATGAAAATAGAACGGAACATCTCACTATATTATTATATATGATTATATTCCGGAAAAATTGTGGAAAAAATTATGCCTTCAAACAAGTTTGCATATGTTCATATGAAAGTAATAATTATTAAATATATTTTGAACCTTTGTTGATTATTTAGAGTCATTCTCGAAAAATAAGATCTAATGGTTCTCGGTTCGTCGAGATCGAAACCACCCCCTCGACAATCTTAGCCAAGATGATAATAAATTAAGAGGGTCGTTAGTTTTAGCCCATCGGCTTTTCATAAAGGAGAAAATAAAGTTGTTTTGTACGAGGGTAACTGCCCTCGTGAACAGAAGCGACAGAGAACAAGTTAGTGGCCCTTTATTAATCAACGCTTTATCGAGGACGTCGAGTGGACATCCCAGAATCGATAAAAGTACTTCTACTGCTGTTTGAAACGAAAGGCAACTTTACCGCGTGATTTCGCTCGACATCTGGAGGAGGAATACGTCCACCTTTACATGATAACAAAGATCGGCCTCTGGCATAACAACTTGAGTGGATTGTAGTTGATTTATATTTATACCTCTTGTATTCACTCGGAAGTTTCTTTCTCCTATATAGCTCTCTGAAATTAAAATTTGTGAGATTTCTCTTAAATAATAATACTTTGCTTTTTTTATTTTCATCATAACTCAGATATTAATTATAATAGAGAACAATATTTAAGACATTTTGTGGAATAAAATAACGATTAATAATTTTTTCTGTCGTTAATTTGAAAAAGAAAATTTAATTTTCGTTCCAAAACATGTTCTTCGCGAGATGTTATCATACCATTCAGCCATTTCCCTTTCGGGGTAGACGTGACTTGCTCGGTTGGAAAAACTAGTGAATAGCAATATAGGTATAAAGTAGGTCAGTATATGGATATAAGGTATATAGGTTACCCAGGTTGCTGATCAATCTCTCTAGCGATTACCCCAAGTGAGGAGCCTCACAAGGTTGTTATGCATGGTTTCCCACTTGGGCCCATTAGAATCCAAGGTCTTTGTTTCAGGTATCATTCACTCCACTCACATTCTTTTTATAAACTATTTGTCGTCACACTTTTCTGTCCTAGCATACTTCTCTACCTTCCTTCACGTCCATGCATTTTTTGATGCAAGCTCTTGTGTTTCTATGGCTTCTTATGTCTCTTCGGATTAGTGTCAAATCCATAGATTCTAACCATTCTTTCGGCGGTCTACCTCTGGGCATTCTGCCATTTACTTTACCTTTATACACTTGCTTCGTCAGTCGTTCATCTGTCATTCTTTCAAGATGTCCGAACCACCTTAGCTGATTTCTTTCCCATATGTCAAGTAGCGTCTCTCCTGTACCACATTCTTTGAGGATTATCTCGTTTCGGACTTTGTCCATCAGTGTTTTCCCGCATATTATGCGCAGAGGTTTCATGCCAATGGCGTTGATTTTACTCCTGTCCTTTTCTTGAAAAGTCCATGTCTCGCTACCGTATAGAACAGTTGGTACGAATATGGAATTATGTATGGCCATTTTAGCTTTTTTTGATATGTTTTTATTTGTGAGGATGGACCCTGCTCTACCGGTAACCTGCTTACCCTTATGTATGCGCCTATCTAACTCCCCATCTATTTTTCCGTCGTTAGTGAATAGACTACCTAGATATACGTACTTGTCAACTTGTTCTGATCTCTCATCATTTAGGACAATGTTGCATATTGTTTTCTCACTTTTACCCTCAAACACCATGATTTTCATTTTATTCGCGTTAATTTTGAGGCCCATGTTCTTCATGCTTGTATTAAGTTTATTCAACATTCTTTGCAAGTCCTCGACTGATTCTGACATAACAATCTTGTCATCTGCGAAAGATAATCCACGTACCTTGACGGTTTTGAGATCTACACCTTCTTCGTCGAAGAGGGCAGTTCTTAGACACTTATCCATGAATATGATAAATAGCCACGTGGACATAACGCATCCTTGTTTCACGCCTTGCATAATATCGAACCAGTCACTCAAAAAAAACATAATCCATCGTGGGACGCCACTTAGAAGTGATAATTTCATATCATGTGAAGTGAAGTGGTTTTTCTTTGAACTCTTGTATCAAATTACATCATATTGTATCATACTGTATTAAACAGTGCGATAGTATATTACATTGTACAATACTTTATTATATTGTCTCATGCTGTATCATATTTATTGCATTGCATCATATTGTATCGTTTTGCATCATATTGAATCATATTGGATCATATCATATGATATTGTATAATACTGTATCATTCTACATCATATTGATATATATTGCGCTATATTATATCATATTGTGTTATATAGTGTGATATTGGATAACACTAGCATGCTGTGACATATTGTATAATATTGCATCGTATTGCATTATGTTGTATATGATACTGTATCTTATTCTATTGTAGTATATGATATTGTATCACATTGCATGGTATTGCATCATATTGTATTATTTTGTATCATATTGTTTGAATGCCTAAAACACCAGTTCCCGTAAGATCATTGAAGGTAAGCAGCGTTGGGCGCGGTTAGTACTTGGATGGGTGACCGTTCGGGAATACTGCGTGGTGTTGGCCCGTCGTGGGTGTGGTGGACCCACACTAGTAGTATTTATCCACCTAGAAACACTACCCAAACCGGGTAGTGAGGCAATGAACTTTCGAGTTCGAACTGATAATCAATTTTGTTTTATTTTTTTGTTTGATGGCATATGATATTGTACATATTGTGTCGTATTACATCATATTGTGTAATACTGTATCATAATTCATCATATTGTATGATATAATATAATATTTTATGATATTTCATCATATTGTATGAGAGAGAAAGAGAGAGAGAAAGAGAGAGAGAGAGAGAGGCGAGAGGAAGAGAAGTGGAAGGAACAAAGCTGAAATAGTGAGGGTGAGGATTTGAAAGAGTCAGTCAGTGGGAGAAATGAAGAAGAGGTAAAGAAGAGGACGCGTTACCCGTGAAGCGTTACACCTATTTCACCTCAAATCCAAATTACAAAATTACATAAACTTTTACATGTCCTAAAGTGCTTGATAAATTTTAGCAGTGCCATTATTTTTAATTTTTGAGGGAAACGGCTTTGGATGTTTCGCGGTTCCTGAACTCAAAGTGTGGTTTCTGGAGTAAAAGACGTTTTTCTATAAAATGAAATATAATGGCACCGCCAAAAATTGTGATGCACATGAAAACACATAAAATCGTATTTATGATGGAAAGAATATATCTCGCAAAGAACAGGTTCCATATTATCAACTAAGTTATCATAAGAAGCAAAAAAGTAGTTCGAAGTTTTTAAACTATTTAAAAATAATAGTTTAGAAATTTCTTCAGCACCATTAACAAAGTTAATATTCCGAAGCAGTGTAAAATCTGAGACATAGCCCCTCACTCTCCCGCGAAATGGCCCTTAATAATTTTATTTGCTTTCTCCAAATGGTTATTTTTTGTTGAATTAATTCAAAATTAGATAGAATTTAGAAGCAGCTTGAGCGTTTTCTCAAAAATTTCATTCGTTTTTGGAAAAAACGGTTTATTTTGGGATTTGTGATACGTATAAATTCATTTTTGTGTAAATTACAATTCATTCGGCACACTATTTTATTGAATTTTTTTCATTTTTGGGTTGAAATTTGATCCTAATATTATTAATAAAAGGAGGCAGTGTAATTCAAGTGATAGCACGCTTGGACTGAAAAATATTCTATTAATACATGTTCATAAAAAATAACTTGAAAAAATTATTTTATTGTCTTATATTATGAATAAGCATTAAACGTTGAGGTCAATTAGTTTTTCTGATATCTATATAGGATTTTAGAATTTTTTGTCAAAATTAGATGACAGTAATTTTTATCATAACTATGATGAGAGTTGTTTTGAAAGTTTAATTATTTTCTAATATTTATAGTTGTCCTTTGATTTTTAATTATTGATGGGCATCTTAATTGAAATTTTATTTTGGAAATAGAATATTTATTACGGAAGAAATAGGAAGTTAATCGTGATAGACTCTTATTATGAAAATAATTAGAAACGAAAAAATTACCTTTTTGGAAAAAGGACCTACAATATATCTACAAACTTCCTGAAAAACACTTTACTCTAGGATGCAATATCTTAGTAAGCAATCCCAGATCGAGGTACACAAATAAATGTAATATGCATTTGATATAATAGTGTTGAACAAAATGTAGAAAAGTTCAGATTTTTGACAAATTCCAGTGCAAAGCACGAGGTACGTCATGAGCATATGTTCGTTAAAGCCGAAGGAGCTTTAACAAAAGAGAATTCACAATCACTCAATTACAGTTGTCGATGTTTTTACTTTCAATTTCAAAATGCCTGTGTACAAATGTGGGGAAAGTGAAGGCCGAGCCCACATCGCAAGGTAAATACGTTATCGAGCGCAAAGCGCGAGAACCAACAGTCGCGTACCCCAGGCACGTTAAAACTTGCGAGCGCAGCGAGCCGCGAGCGATGAGAATATGCCTGCGCAGCTGACAGATGTTTTTAAATATATTTAAAAATTATTTTTCACTAGTAAGAATTGTGCACAATTTTCGAACCAATAGGAATTTTCCTAATTTTCAAATAAAAACAGAGAACAGAAGATATTCACCGATTTTAACATTTTTTTAAAATAAATTTCAGCATTCTTATTCCGCTCGAATTTACGTGTTTAACTACAAAACTTTCTTTAATTCAAAGTCTTCTCATCTTGGTTTTAAGAAATTTAAATTGTTATTTGCTGTTCATAAAAATCAGAATTTAGATTAAAGTGCTATTCTTAAACCAGGGAAGATTCTTCTTGGGTCAATGGTACTTGGTAAAGAGAATGGAAATTGAGCATGAAATTAACATTTGCTTTTTATTTTCTCAACCAACTGCTCGGAAAAAATAGAATGAGGCGGCCTTTTACAATCTTCCTTACGCTAATTCCATGTCACTAATTTGGTTCATTCTTCCCCTTGAAGGAAACTTGAAGCAAATTAATTATTTAATGAATGTATTTTTGCGGGATATGATAAATAATGTTAGTCAAGGCCTATTCCGCTTCTTTTGGTGCTAACAAATTTTTTATTATAAAAAATTTGCCGACATGTTTCAACATGGACTTGCAGGTCCTTTTCAAGGCTTATTCTAGAAGGAAGAATACATGTGTTAAAAAAAATATGAAATGTAGAGTATTTGATCTATATATATATATATATATATACACACATACATATATATATTTATACCCGCCGAAGACTATCTTGAGTTTTTGAGTATCTTTGACATTTTTTTTTTATCCTTTGTAAAATTGTTAGAAGTTTAAAATAAAGTGAAAATTGTAAAAAAATTGATAGTGTATCATTTACGGTATAACTTTAGAAAAATCTTACCTGAAACAGAAATTATTTATGAACTAGTTAGTTTATTAATTTAAAATGTTTTTTTAGCAATCGAGTAAAAGTTTTATGAACTTACAGGAAAATTTCCTTGAGATTATGTAATTATTAAACTGCATTTTGTAATAAATTGTGGTTGACGAATTTTTGTCGAGTCAAAAACTCATGATAGTTATAACGATACTAATAGCTAATTTAGACGTTAGGTTATGCATGGTCATATATATGTGACTAAAGAAAGACGGCGTAAAATTCAAATTAAGTTGCATCTCTATTTTCGTTTTGGAATGTGAATATTGGAAATAAGATTATTGTATACATTGCTAAGACCTTGGATATCTATCCTAAATTACATTTTTTCAAATTCTAAAAAGACATTCGTTATAACCTGCAATATATGGTAAAACTGTATTAATTTTTTCTTTTCTGAATTTAAGTTTAAGTAGGTATTGAACTGTACATTTTGATTAATTTTTTTGATTTTTTCATAACGTTCAGCGATTCTGATTTTTAACAATTGTAGTGGGTAGCTATTTTTTTAAAGAGTATTTTGTACTAAATCAAGGTTTTCTTCACGGTATGTTGCAACTTAATTCGAATTTTACGCGGTCTTTCTTTAGTCACATATATATCAACATGCATAACCTAACCTATAAATTAGCTATTATTATCGTTATAAGTATCATGAGTTTTTGACTCGACAACAATTTGTCAACCACAATTTATTACAAAATGTAGCTTAATAATTACATAATCTCAAGGAAATTTTCCTGTAAGTTCATAAAACTTTTACTCAATTACTAAAAAAAACATTTTTAATTAATAAACTAACTCGTTCATAAATAATTTCTGTTTCAGATGAGATTTTTCTAAAGTTATACCGTAAATGATACGTTATCAATTTTTTACAACTTTTACCGGAATAGACCTCAACTAACATTATTTATTAATTTTTGAATAATTCATTAACAACGATAATCGGTTTCCATTTCCGGTACCGAATAGTAAAGTAAGCGTTTTTGTTCTTTGCTAAATTTTTTGGTTTTGGCGACGGGCTTGGAGGTGTGATTAAGGTGAAAAGTGGTAAGGGAGGTGAGTGTATTGGAGGGGTTCTGTGTTAGTGTTGGGGGCTGTTTTGTAAAGTTGAAAGGGTTACGAGGAAAGTTGAAAGTGCTAATTTTGAGGTTAGGTACTAAGGACGGAAAAGTGAGAGAAAAGGTAGGGAACAGCAGATCGGTCAAGTAGGCCAGCATGTTCATAGTGACGAGCCCAGTGGTGTCCAGCAGAGGGCAGCAGCAGGTAGACAACAACCCCGGTGCTGATGATCTCATTGAGGCCGGCGAACCAGGAAATGGTTAAGTGTAATGCCGGAGATGGTACGAAGTACTGAGTAGTAAGGTGCAGCTTACTACGCCAGGGAATCAGGGTTGGGGAGAGAAGGAAGGGGGACCAACTGACAGAAGGACTCGAGGTACGCCAACAAATAGGGAACTGCTTTATAGATCCAGATCAAGTAGTAGAGAGTGGGGAGGGTTTACGGATAAGAGCAGTGGAAGTAAAGGATCAAGGAAAGAAGAGGGGAATGAGCAGGGGGGAGAGAAGTTGCGGAAAAAGTCAAAGAAGAAGTCTCCACCGCGGTGGAGAGGAATACGGCATAAGGGAAAGTCGATCTGGAGAGTCGGAAAAATTTCGTTGAAGGGTTTAGAGAGAAATCCAACCGAAGTCTGACTAGCATGCAACAGCGAATAGATAAGATTTGGGAGGAAATGAGGAGAGTTAGAGAAAATTTGGGAAGAATGGGAACTGGTCTGGCGGCAAGAAAAATATGAGTTTTGGAAGCAGTTGGGGGAAATCGAGAGAAAGCAAAGGATGAGTGAGAAAATTTGATATGGAGTAGTTGGAAGAAAAAGTGAGAAAGCTAGAATGTAAGTCTGAGGATATAAAGGAAGGGGATGCAGCGAAAGAAGGAAAGGAGAGAGAATAAAAAAGTGAATGAAAAAGTTATCCTGGAAAATGTGAGAATGGAATCAAGATTGGGAGAGTTGGAAAGGAAAATTGAAGTGGAAGAGAAGATAAAACGAAGTAGAAATATAGTGATTAGAGAAATGAAAGTGGAAAGTGGATCAGGAAGAGAAGAAGTAGAAAATTCGGTGGAGGAAATGGAGGCGAGAGTGCATGTGGAAGAGGTAAATTGCTTGAGAAGGAAGAATGAAGATAAATCGTGAACATATATAGTGAAAGTGAGAAGAGAGGAAGAAAAAGTTGATATCTTGAGAAAAAAGTAAGCTTCAAAATGGAGAGATGAATGAATAAAGGCGGATATGACGTGGAATAAAAGGAGAAGAAAGTGGATGATGAAACAGAGCGCATGGAGTAAAAAATAAAAGAGAACGCAGTATGGATAGGGAAAAACAGGATGTGGATGAATGGGAACGTGTGGATATGAAATCATGAGAAAGAAAAATTAAGTGAAGTGTATAGGGAGGGTCCATGACGACGAGGAGAAGAAGCGTAAGCTAGGGATAGAAGGAAGGAGGTAATGGAAACAGTAGAGAGTGAAAGAAAAGAATAAGGAGAAGGCGAAGTGACGGGGTCGTTACAAAAGTAGGGAGGGGACATCAAGACGGAAGGAGGAAGAAAGAAGTGAGAGTAGCGTTTTGGAACGTATTAGGGCTAATGAATAAAGATGAAGGATTCTGTGAAGAGGTGGAGAAATGGGATGAAGTGACACTGAGTGAAACCTGGGTAGATAAGAAGGATTGGAGGGGGTGAAGAGGAAATTACCCTAGTGATATAGGTGTAGCAGATGTAAGAGGCTAAAAGAGAGAAGGTAAAGGGACGAAAGAAAGGGGATATGGTGTCAGAAGTGAGGAATGAATTGGTGGGAGAAAGGAAAATAGAAATGGGATTTGAGGAAACAGTTGGAGTAATGACAAGTGTGGTGAAGATAGGAAGAAGAAAAGTGAGGATAGTTTGCATTTACAGGAGGAGGGGAGAAGAAGAAGGTTGGATGGTGATTAGAAAATGGGTGGCGAAAAAGGATTATGAATTGGTATTGATAGAAGGTGATCTGAATGCTTGGACAGAGGAAGAGGGAGGGGAAATATGAGATGAAGAGAGTGAGACTTTCAGGAGAAAATCGAAACACAAACTGGTGGATCAGGAGGGTAGGACTCTGTTGGTGTATTGTTGGCATTTGTAATGGGAATTCGGAAGGGGACAAGGAAGGTGAGATTACGTTTGCAGAAAAAGGGAAAACAGTGATAGACTACATTCTGGCCGAGGAAAGGATAAGGAGGCTGTTAGAATGAATTAAAGTAGGAAACGAAATGTGATCACAACACTTCCCGATTATTGCAACATTTAAATGCGCGATTTGGAGAAGAGTGGGAAGAAGGAAGGAGGGAGCGACAGGAAAAAAGCAAAAATGGGCAAATAGGGAGTTGAGAAGCTGAGAGAATATACGGAAAGAATGGAAGAAGATAATGTTTTGATTGAAGATGGGGGAGGTTTGGATGAGATGTTGTACAAGACGAAAAGGAAGGGTAGAGAAGATAGTGAAAGAAATTAGGCCAAGTCAGGAAGAAAGAAGCGGGAGGAGAGGATGATGGGACATAAAATGTGTAGAGAGTAAAGTGCGTATGAATTTATCGTTAAAGAATTGGAGAAGAGGAGAGATAATAAAAAAAAAGACAACACGAGAGATCTGTGGATGAAAAACGACAGGAGGAGAAGGTGAAGCATATAGAGGAGGTAGAGGAAGCAATGAAGGAAGGAAGAAAATGGGAAGTGATCAATAGAGAAAGGAGTGGATGGAAAGGAATCAATTAAAAGATAAGTATGGATGAATGGACGGTATATTTCAAGAAATTGCTAGTAGGGTTGGATATCAAGGTGAGGGCGGAAGGTAGAAAGTTCAAGGAGGAAGGAATGGAAGGTGGGAATGAGGTGACTAGAGAGGAGGTGAATCAAGCAATTGAAAAGGTTAAAAGAAACAAGACGACAGGAGAGGGTGAAATGGAGAATGAAGCGTTGAGATTTGGCGGAAGAAGGGTTGGAGAAGAGATTTGCCAAGTATGTAATATAGTACGGAGAGGGGAAGGATGGTCCAAGGAGTGGAGAACAGGTTTGGTTGTTTCTCTATTGAAGAAAGGAGGTTTCATGCCAGAAACGTATAAAATCTACGCGGAGGTGCTTCGGAAGGGATTAGAAGAACAGGTAGAAGAGAAAGAAGTATTTCAGACAATTAAAAAGAGTTCAGGAAGGGGATGGGGACATTGAATAACATTTCCGTTCTAAATTATCTAGCCAACAAGAACCTGCAACAGAAAAAAGGAAAATTGGTTGCACTCTTCGTAGATTTTAAGGCAGCTTTCGACTCGGTGAATGGGAAAGTTTTGTGGAAGGCAATGAAGGAAAGGAAGGTGGACGGAGAGCTGATTGAGAGGATAAAAGAGGTCTTCGCGGAGACGAAAACAAGGGCGAGGATCGGGGAACAGAAAGAAAGGGAGTTCTGGACAGCCAGGGCTCTCAAGCAAGGGTGCCCCCTAAGTCCGTTGTTGTTTAGCCTATTGCTAGCAGACCTAGAAGAGAAAATTGAATGAAGTGGATAGAGAAAGATCTGACGATTACTGTGATGAAGACAAGGATAGTATGTGTCAGGAAGAGAAAGAATGAAGTAAAGTATGGATGGAAGATAAATGGGGAAATGGTGGAAATGTTAGAGGAACCAGAAAAACTAGAAAACTAGAAAAGAAAGATTCAAAGAGGACTGGAAGATGAGAGTATGGCTGTCTGATTCACTGGTATGGTCACTGGTGTATTGTGGAGTGGAAATTAGGGAGCGCAAGGAGTACAAAAAGGTAGAAAACATGCAAGAGAGATTGCTGATATGGGTTGTGGGAGTGAGCTAGAACTGCCCAGGCCGTATGTTAAGAGAAGAAACAGGGAGGGAGAAACTGGTGATAAGGCAGAGAAAATGGGTCTGGAATGTCGAACAGAAACATAAGAGTGGTAAAGGTGGTAAGGTTGCACAAGTATGCCTGCAGGAAATACTAAATGGAGAGAGGGAAAGTAACATGGAACATTCAAGATGAGAGTAGGAGATATGGAAAGTTAGAAGGGAATGGAGAATGTGTCACGAAGGGAGGGAGTGGCAGGATGTAGGAGAGGGGAATGAGTAAGAAACAGAATGGGAAGGTGTGGGAAAAAATCATGATGTCAAAATACAATAAATGGTATAGATTCGTCAGGATGGAAGGGGTGTCAGAATATCTAGGGAAATCGAAATAGGAGTGTAGGTGGTCCAGGACGATACGTTTCAGAATGGCAGGAGGCATTATTGAGTGTAAATATTGGATTAGTGAAGAAATGAAAATGTGTAGGGTATGTGGGTATGAAAGGGAATCATGAAAGCACGTGTTGGAGACATGCACAGAGAAGAGGAAGGGGGAAAGAGCGTGGTCGATAAAATTAGGTGAATACTAAGCGGTTGTGGACAACGGGAAAAGTGGGTGAAGATCTTAGAATAGAAAATAGAAGAGATAATGCCTGGGGGGGGGGGGCGGAACTAAAATTGAAATTTTTATAAGGAAAATTCGTGTTGCGTAACTTGGAAAAGGTTGAAGAGTAATCGTAAGAGAAAACTTGTAAATAATAAAAAGGCAAAGCGATTATAGGTCAAGATAAGCATAAGGCATAGTGGTTGAGTCAAATTGTAAAAGATGTAAAGGAAACGGAGCTCTGAAACCCGTAATGAGGAGAGTAGTAAAATACAGTACTACTGATGATAATTTATCACATCATTTTATTCAACGAAAAGGTTTTTTATCTGTACCATAAACAGTATTTTCCGTGATACTAATTGCTAAAGCAGATTTCTTGAACATTGGAAGTTACTTTTGCAATAAGGAATGAAGCCGTTATTATGAAGTAAATTGAATACGAATATTAGATGAGAAAAAGATAGTTGCTGTTCCTATTTGAATGAGGGATTTCGTGTTGAAATGTTTGTGTCCAGCAAAAAAACTCCCTAGAAAACAGTAAAGGATTGAAGTATTTTTTCCGTTCCCGATTTCGTTGATGAATACATAGATCTATTTGTGACAGCTGCCCACGTCTGGCAATTACAACAGAACATCACAAACCTTCACTCGAAGGAATTACGATCGAATCGACATCGAACTAATTTCCCTTTTCGTTAGTTCTATCTGCCGAATGTTGATGCGTCACGATTTCAAGTTGCTCGCATACTAGCAAATGCAATTGAAGTTAAATTCACGAATATTTGTATTAGTCTGGAACCTCTTAATGCTCTGAAGTGTCTCTATTTCTTTGGTAGAATAACCCTAGGCATTCCATTTTTAGGTGCCCCCACCCCCGGTTTTAAACTTTTCCATATATTTTCTATCGAATCTCATCAAATTATGTTACCAATTAAGTTACCTAATTTAAATTTCTCATTCAATATTACTTGTTTACTTTTCCAAATTTCCCTTTCCAAATTCTCGTGGGGGCAGGAAAGCACCCTTGCCTCTGCCAACGATAACGCCATCTCGTGGGGGGGGGGGGGGGCGGAAGGTACACCTGCAAATTGTTACAGAAATAATGTAGGTTAAATACCTTCCCCTTTCCACCATTTTGTGAGGGAAAGAAGTGCCACAAATTCCAGTCAAAGCACACTTTGTACTATTAACATTGTCCTCCTCTTCTAAAAAAATAATGGTCTTTTGAACAAAATGTATGATACATGAAAGATGTGTTTTTGAAAAATCTACAACTTCAATTTGAAGCTTTTTTGTACATTTACATTATTCACTGAAGTAACTGGAAGAAACGTGGTATCTTTAAATTTTTTTGGAGCCTTGAACTTGAAAATCAAATGTTCGGGTATTTTCCCTTTCGGTTTCGTAATCAGCGGATCAAAATACATTGACATATGCAGTTTCAAAATTGATCAGACATAAGTACTTTTCGCAACTTTATTCATGATTTCACTCTTGAAAAAATTTCAAGGAGTTTCAAACAAAATATTGATTTTTGAAGATTTGAAAAAGACTGTGCCTACGTGTACCAAAATTTTGGTACAAATAGCTGGATTCTTTGCATACCTCTTCAAAAAAACAAAAAATTTTGAAGGATTTCAAAAGGGTTCAAGAGAGTAAAGTTTTTCTCAAAATTACTGAGAAAAATTTTAATGAATTTCTATTTTTTCAATATTTTTAAACAATATTCAAAAAGATTTGTAAAAATTTCAAAAGATTTCCAGTATTGCCAAGAGTAAATCTTGAAGATCTTAGAACAATTTTTCTTATTTTGCAGACCATAAAAGCAGGGATTTGAACGAAATTAAGTGGTGATTTTGGATATTCGCCAATTATTTCGATGAATTTAAAAGAATTTGGCTGAAAACTAAAATCAGTCTGAAAAAGTATCAAAAGATAATGAGGCTACAAAGACATTATGTCAAAATTATGTGGTAATCATATTTTATATAAAAAAAGAACGAAAAGAAACGTAACGAAACTTTCGTTACGTTTCTTTTTGTTTCTTTCGACATAAAACTTTGAAGAAATACAATTTTGATAATGTGCCTACGTAGCTGCATTATTTGTCAGCAATTTTTCATACTAAGCGTATTTCTCAGGTAAATTAAATTGATTCTATAGAAATAATTGGAAATTATCAGAAAGTGCTGCTTAATTCTGTTTGAATCCCTGTTTAAAAGATGTTCAAAATGGTGATCGAAATGAAAAATTTTAGAAATTTCATATTTTTGGTTTCAAATTTAGCTGTTTTGTTGAAAGTGAATCTGTTTTGGTCGACGATTCAATTATTTTGTTAAAAATATTAGATTTTTCCGTCAGAATCAATGTTTTTGGTTGAAAATTTAAATACTTGGTTAAAAGTTGAACACATTCGTTGATAATTGAATCTTTTTATTGAAGATCTATAATTTTAGTTAACAATTTATCTCTTTGGCTGTAAATTTTTAGGTTATAGACAAAATCGTCTTTTTGGCTTGAAAGTTCCACATTTTGAATTAAAATTTTTTTCTTTCGTGACAGAAATCCTTCTTGTTTAAAATTTAACTCTTTCGTTGAAAATTTATCTTTTTGGTTTAAAAAATATTCTGTTTTTGTTGAGGATTCAACTGGTTTGTTAAAATTTTGTATTTTTTTGGTTGAATACAATTGTCTCTGATTGAAAAGAAAAATATCATTGGGTGGAAATATCATCTACTTAATTACGAATTAAACTAGTTTGTTAAAAATTATTATTTGTTGTTGTTGAAGATTTATCATTTTTAAATAGAATTTATTACTTTGTTTGAAGATGTAACTATTTCGTTGAATATTTATCTTTTTGGGAACAAATTATTCTTCTTGTTAGAAAATTGATCGATTCGGTACAATATTGAATTGGAAAAAAAATTTCAGGTTAAAAATGAAACTATTGTTTAGAATATTTGTTTTCTTCGATAAGAAAATCCATCGTTTTTGGTTGAAAATACAACTGGTTGAAAATAATTTTTTTTTTATTGAGGATTCAACTATTTTGTTCAAAATTCTTTTTATTATATTTCATATCTGAAATCGTCAAAAATCTTTTTGAATTTTTTCAAGAATCTTAAGAAATTCGTTTTCATATAACCTCCTAAGCAAATAAATAAATACACTTAAAAATTAATAGTTAAGGAAAACGTCCCAGTAATCGTGACCTTAATCCCAGTAATCGTGATGCCAATTTTCTTGCTTTTTATTTCATCTGAATGAATGTAATTTCTATTTGCCATTATAAAATGCTAAAAATAAGTGCGTTTTATCATTAAATGTTACTTTTAACACATTTTTGTAACAATATATTCAAACTATAACCAAGTTTCACGAATACTGGGACCGTCACGATTACTGGGACATTTACCTTACTTAAAGTTTATATTTTTAATAAAAAATTGTTATTTTCCTAGAATCGAAAAACGACACGCATGCATAGTGCACGATTGATGACGTGTCTCTCTAAAATTAAATGAAGAATTTTTCTAAAATAAAGTCCAAATTCTGTCAATAATTGACTTCTCTAAGTCATTTTGAACCCAGTCTCTTTATTTCACCCTACTGTGAACGCCCATAAGTATACGCCTACCTTTGTCTAATGGGTTAACCGGCACTGAGAATAACGTTTATTTTTTGGTGAAAACTAAAACGATTACGAGTTAGAAAAGGACAAAAGTAGATTCGAAAGTCTTTCTCGTTTCCTGATATTCCGCATGCTCTGTCGTCTTCAAAGATCCTTTCATCCATTCCAGTAGGATCTTTCTGTTATCTTACGCAGGGCGAGAAAAGCGAAAGAGGGTTATGGCAGCGACATTCACTGAAACTAAAACTAACTGTAAAGTCGTAACTGTATAACTACATTACACTGTACCACTTGTATAAATTATCCCGAATCTCAAGAAGTAAATACCCGGTGAGCAAAGCGCTAGTTGACTTGCTAATGCTATTTACTACTCTGCAGTGTCGTAACCTGCATTCTCCGGGGAATTCTCTTCGATCACTGATCATATTGTCTTAATTACTGTCATAATCTTAACAACATTATCCCATTAGTTTCAGTCGGAATATTCTCAACAAACAAGTCTCTTTCGTTTACAAAAGTAATGATTTTTTGAAAACACATTCAATCATTTCATAAATTGGAATTTTTCATCGTTGAAGGCGTTCAAATTCTAATATTGATCAATGTATGTACATATGTAGTGAAACAGAAACAATAATAAATTACAGTTTTTGAAGTATTATGGGCTTTCAAATCTTCTCCTCCCATAATTTCCCTCTCCTACTCCCCCTTCTTTCACCTATACCCCCTCCAATGATTCCCCTCCCATCACTTTCTATACTATACCACCCTCCTACTTCCGCCTTCACCACCCCTCTTTGGCCAAACTTATTCCTCATGTACTTCCCCTATCCACCCTTCTATAAGTTACCCTCCCACACTTCTCCGAATCCCCTCTTGCTACTTCTAAACCCCTCACTACCACTCCCCTACTCGCGATCACTTCCCTAATACTCTTTTCTACCGATTCTCTTCCCTTCTTTTCCCTAACTCCTCTCCGCTAGTGCCACATGCTTCCCCACATCACTTCCTTTACGTCATCCAATTTTTTGAACTTATTTTTCCAATCACTGAAATCATTAACTCATAATTTTGTGAGCAACAAATTTTTAAACGAATAACTAATTTTGGAATGTTTTTTTTCAAAAATCAGAGGAGATCACGTTCTGTGTGAATATATTCAATTCGAAAAAATCTTAATTTGAAACTTTTTTATCATTGAAAATTCCCATTTAAAATTAGGTCGAGTATTGCCTTTCGGCAACTTATGACAACTTTTAATTTTTACTCCAGTCATATTTTGGTGTAATTAAATTTTTCCTTTCCTCTTTCCTTTTTGCCAATAGATAGAATTGAAATACAGAAAAATATGCCGGAAAATAATACACAATGTCAGAATTATTCGATTTGGAATTCACTTGTGGACGAAAGATCTTGCGTTTAAAGACGTAAAATTTTCAACATTTTTATCCTCAATATTTTTATTAACTATAAAACTCCTCTGAAAAATCAAGTGAAAAATGGCAGAAGGATTAAGCAAAGTGAAAAGAAGATTGTTCACTGGAAGTTTATTTTAACCGAATAGACACCTGGGGCGAAAAAAGCTGAATACACTCTTAACGCGAAAGCACATCGGTACAAAAATGATTAGCTATTAAAATGAGTAATAAAATTTTATTTCTTTTGCGAGTTTTATCGGTCCTAAACTGGGTGATGTTTCATCTAGTTTCGGCACTGGATGACAGCAAAGCAGATAGTCGTCGCGCTTTCCGCCCATTTAAATGACTCAAGTATAAATATGCAACGTGAAGGATTTTATGCACCTTGCTCGGGCAACGTTGCTGGTTTCTACCCAATTTTCGCAATTGATTCGAGACGATCTCAATGTAGACGTAGAGGAAGTCACGCTCAAAGCGAACCGGAAAAAGAGCTCTTTTCGCTCTTACGTATCTCTCGAAATCGAGACTCGTCTAACATCAATTTGCGCTGGGTAAATTCGTCCTATTACGTGTTACCTACTCAGAAGGATGTGTTTTTCTCTCTCAAAGTACTCTTCGTGAAGAGTAATTCAGATACAAATACAGAGTACTTAGTTCAGACCGGAAAAGTATATTAGAGTGAGCTGTATTTCAAGCTAAATTGCATTCCACAAAAAGTTTCAGGGAGTCTTAATAGAACATGGTACAAAAATTATTACAGAATGATTTGAGTGTGATCTTGAAACGACAACAATTTAAAAATTGAGTATCATTCAAATACTCTATTTTGGATTTTCATAAACAATGAGTGGCGGCAAGCGTTAATTTTAGCCTGTAATTTTTTACTATACACTAGAGTCCCGATCTCGTCACCGCCTTGGGGGTACCCTCAATGGCCTTCAAATGAAATCGGGACTCTCCAAACCATAAACATTCAGGGCCGTCTGAACCATTTCTGTTAAAGTTTTGTCCCAAAAAAAATATTTTCTTGGTATTTTCGCCGTTTTGGTTTTAAATCATAATGAACGTGACAATTCTTGAGCTCGCGAATCAAACTTCATCAAATTACCGATTTTTAAGTATGTACGTGATAGTGTGGTTCTTATTTATAGTTGGTGGATTTTTTTCTCGAATTTCTCTGCTCTCACCCCCCAGTTTTGTTCGAATGCCCAAAAAAAAATCTTCAAATTCAAGCAAAATTGGTTAATATTTAGAGGTCGCGCAGAAACCATGAAGTTTCCCATTGATTTAACATGGGAAAATGTCAGCTTTTTGTAAATCTAATATTTGAACCTGATAAGATGTTACAAATAATTCCGCGGTTTAGTTTAAATCTAAATCGATTTATTTCTTATTCAAATCCAAAAAAGAATAAGAATCAATCCTAAATTTTGAAAATTGAACGATTACATTTTTGTTTATAAACTAAACCTGATTTCACTTCGTTTGAGAGATCGTGTTTCTCTTTAACAGTTAATAGTTTCCTCTTATTTTCTTTCGACATTTTTGCGACATAACCTAAACACTGGAGCGAATGTACTGCGAAATTTTTGCAACTGACAAAATGACTGAAGCAGACGACACGATTAACCGCGGGGGATACTGCCCGCTTTTTTCATACACTCCTGCGTTGCTCTGGAGTTGCTCCGCTGACCTAGCAGTGCTTCTCTCTCGCCCCCTTGGACCCCCTTATCAGTGAAATCGGGACTCACGAGATCTGGACTCTAGTGTATAAAGAGATTTAAAAAAATACACCAGAAGCCCGATTAAGTAACAGTGTCGGGAGTTTCCTGCAAATGGCCTTGTTACTAAATGGGAGGAATCGAAACGTAAACATTCAAGGACGCCTAAAAGGTTTCCATAATATTGGGCAATATACTCAACTGAGTACTTGTTACAGCGCCTTTTCTTTACGGTGTTGATGCTTTTCAAGTCAGATTTGCAACCGTCTCTTGCCCTGCCCCCTGAAAAACTGCGGGGGCCAGCAGTTCTAGGAACCACAAAATCGGGGATTACGGAATCGGGGTTCTGGTGTGCTAATATCAATCATGAAAAATTAGTCGAAATAGGTGCCCGCGCCTGAAAAAGTGTTTCGTAACCTACTGAGGCGTTAAATAAGTTTTTCAAATCTTCGCCAACCATACTTTCACTATCCTACTTCCCCTTCATTCATCTACTTTCCCTGCCCACCCATAAAATGCCCTCCTATTACTTTCCCTACATTCTCCTACCCCCCACAACCCCTAGATACCCACCCCTCACTTTAACACCTGAAAAGATAGTATTATGGGTGCACGGAAACCTAACCGCAACTATAGAAATTTCTGCCCGATGCTACGAAACTAATAAAACTGAATTAAAGCAACCTTTAAAATCACAAAACATAAATAAAAAAATGGTATTGATTCAAAAATAATATCCAGTTGAAAATCTGATAAGGGGCCTTCAATATACTGCGTGGACGGTTTTTTCAGGATAGTTGGGGGTCAAGGTGAAAAATGGTCTACGTGGTATGTGGACAGCCGCTAACTATGTTTATTTGGTGTATTTGAATGCAACCCTGCATATTTCAAATCCATATTTCCTGAACAAATATTATTATCGAATTAAAATCAGCAAACAACCCTAATATTCAGACCCTATATGCAGCGACCTTTCTTCTGCATTAGTAAACGTGAGGACGCATTAATATTGCTTCTGTGCGGCTTGTATGTATCAGGTGAAGTGAGAGTGTTTCGTAGCAAACATTGCCATGGGATTAAATATGAAAGCCGCTTATTCTGTACTATCAGCTCCTCAAAACTGGAATGGCCGCAAAATAATGTGTGCATGAGATTCAGAGTACTGACAGAAAATCGGTATTTTATGAGAAATGCAATGTCTATTCCACCAAATGCCCGAGGGAAGTAGTGTGGTTGCAGCAAAAAATCGTCAAACCGCTCCTGTATTTTTAGTGAATAGGTCCATCCTGCGTTTGATCCACAAACAAAATGAATTTCCGTTTCACCGTAAATTCATGCCCCGAAAAGGAAACAATTCGTTGCAATTCACATTATACTGAATAAAAGTTTAAGTGGTGTGGAATGGACTTTTGACTAAATATGTGTAAGATACCATTTAAATTAGACATTATTATATTTTTTTAAACATCAATAGGATTTTATGTAGGTCCTTGTATTTACGCTTCTCAGCCTATTTACTAGCTTACACACACTCAGTGTTGAACTTATATTTCTAATTATATCTTCTGGAGAAATTGTGCTATGCATCACTAATCGTTCACTTCATGAAGGAATTATATAAAGTGTATATTGCTGATATTAATCGGTGGAAAGAACTCGTTTGTTTCTTCTATTAGTTTTTAAATTATATTTCGGCTTTATGTGGCCGAAACAAAGTAAGCGCCAGTTTTTTTAGGTTTCACTCAACATAAGTTATACTTGTACACAGTAATATTTAGTTTTTTTTTTATATGAAAATATTCAAAGATTTAAAAACAATTAGGTACATTTTTTGGTTTGGGCGCTTACTTTTTTAGACAACGCGCAGCCATTTCCAATAATGTAGGGAAGAGTGAGGCTAATCCGACATTTTTTTTCAAGTCGTTTTTTAATTGGAAAAGAAAATTTTGTTCGAAAACGTATTAGGTATTATTCGATCGAAAATGTAGTTGGCTACAAAAGTTTTCTTCTGATTTTGAAGTGCGATGCTTTGTTCATCAATTATTATAAACAAGTTTGGTGATGGAAAATCCGAGGGAAAATCTGTTGAGCGAAAAATCGTGGGGCTAAGACGACATATCTTCCTGGGACTAAGTTGATATTTGATTATAATATTTGAAGGAAGAGAAGAACATATTTTTCTCAATTTGTATTATTGTAGCCAATCAAATTCTCGATCCAATAATACCTGCTAAGTTGCCAGACAAAACTTTTTTACATTCTCATCCTATAATGAGAAGGTATTAGTTTAATGAAAAATTGGACGTCGTCGATTTTCATCAAATCTTCACGTTTTGCGACCCTCCTAGTCAGAAAACCCGATTTTCACAAAGCTATTTGTCTGTACATTTGTCTGCATCCTGTAGGCACGATGAAGGACTCGGTGCCGACTTAGCCCCACGAGGGCAATTTTGTACATTGATATCCGAAAAACACTGAAAATCATCGAAAAATCAAAATTTAACAATGCATTTTTTTCACGTAAAATGAATATACCTTGATTATAGTAGACGATAATATACATAAGAAACACACGATTCACAAACGTATGAATCATGTTTACACGGTTTATATTTTTCTTTAAAAAAGCAAATGATGGCTTAGCCCCACTCTCCCCTATTTAGAAAACATTTTTTAATTATCACTTTTTGTTTGTTTCATAAACAAATTAGGTAAAAAAATACGTATTCTAGGAGAATCAGTCGACATGCAGCAAACACTGATCTGATTCACAAGCTTTGAGCTCATCTAATGCGCACTTAACAAATCTGAGAGAAAAGTAGGAATATACTAACAGTGTTTTGGGTCCAAAAGCTATCCATCTATTGATCTTAGATCCGTGACCGGCCTAAGAACTTAGGATAATAATGCATGCTGATTCGTGGAAGGCAAAGAGACTCACGATAAAAAAGCACCGGGATTTTTCTACTTATTATAATGTCTGATATGTGAATTCGTTCTTATGAATTGTTTTGAATTTCAAGAATTTCATTTTTTGTCAAGAGTTCATGTAAAAAACATTACCAACATAATTGCAACAAGACCACAAGAAATAAAATCGTCTTTCTGATTATAAATGCCTACGATGTGAATTTTTCATATAATTTGTTTACCCCATTTGCTTATGAAACAAATGAATAGTGATGACTAAAATTTTTATATTCAAACACATTGTCAATATCATTAAGAAAATAATATAAAAAAAAAGATTTCTTTTGGTCTACAAATGTTTGCAATGTACATTTGTTTATATAATTTGTTTATAAAATGAACGAGTAGTTATACATTGCAAAATTTTCCTATAAAGCATCATTGGTAATACAATTCCAACAAGATTCGAAGAAAAAAATATTTGTTTTTGCTTAAAAATGCCCAAGATATGCATTTATTCATATCATTTGTTTATAAAATAAACAAATATCGATGAGTGTTAATATTTTTCCAGAAAAGATCATTGGTTATGTAATAACCAAAAGACTGGAAGAAAAAATGATTTCTTTTGGATTGAAAACGCCTAAAATGTGCACTTGTTCACACAATTTGTTTATAAAATAAACAGAAATGGAAAAAAAAAACATAAAAACAAAAAGAAACAATAGTAGAACATAAAACAATTTACTTCTGCCTATTAATTTCTTTCGTGTACATTTATTTATATAATTTGTTTGTAGAATTATTTAATAATATCCTATCCTAAATTGCAATGGCCACTTATCATCCTAACAATAAAAGAAAGCAATTTCAGCTCATAAATATATTTTGAAGACAAACAACCTCTCATATCGATTATATGCTTATATAATTGTATATATTTCTCAATCCGATTTGCTTATAACAATTAACTTCACAATTTACCAATTTTTTGTTAATACCTACTGTGAATTGAATCAAAGTGATGGGAAGTATAAGAAAAAATTTGTCTAAAAGATAAAAATGAAATTTAATAATTATAAATCCTTTTCGCTGTTTGCGATAACATAAAAGCTGAATAAACAAAAAAATAGAAAAAGTTTGCTCTCACCAATTTGTAAAGAATTTAGTTCTAATTTAAAATGGGGTTTTAAATGGGAAAAGCTTGATTTTCAAACAAAAATTGAAAATAAGAATTATCATTTCAAGAAGTATCAAAGGAATAACGTCACCTAATGACTTCCAATGGCGACTCTCCAATCTTCTTTTATTGTACCCGGAAAAAGTCCCAAGAAATGTAAAATAGCAGTTTTCTATGAAATTCATGATAAGTGAAGGGTTATGAAGTATTTCTTCAATAATTTTGAATTGCTTAAACAATTATTATTAGTTTAAACCATTTTTTGCCTCTGTGAGCCGTGAAAAGTTATTATTTCTTGGAATGGAGGACACAATTAACGAGTGTAGGAAGACATATATTTTTTAAGAATATTTTGTAATTATTAAAACAACTTTCATTTTTTTCAAATTTTTTTCCACTGTAAAGCGTGAAATGGAGATACTTAGAGTCGGGCGGGGATACCTTGGCCCATCTGATCAGGGCATATTTTCCAAGCTTTTCAAGGTCTGGAGAATGGGGGACGGCAACTCAGAGGCAAGCAAAGTCACCTGTGGCCCAACTGGGCCCCAAACGATGGCTGGCCAACAAGATTGTCACTCCTGCCAGGGTCAGATGGGCTCTGAAATTCTTCAGTCCTTACAAGTCTCCTGGCCCGAATGGCATATATCCAGCCCTCTTACAGAGGGCTGGAGAGATCATCATAGGGCCTCTATTGAGATTTGCTAGGACTAGTTTGACGTTGGGATATGTCCCGACGGCATGGAGGGGTACGAGAGTAGTCTTCATTCCGAAGGCAGGTAGGATCGGTTATACTTCACCCAAGGATTTCCGGCCCATCAGCCTAACTTCTTTCCTATTAAAAACAGTGGAAAGACTTGTGAATAGATATATCCGCGATAAGGTCTTGTCAAGCAAAACGCTCCACAAGGAGCAACACGCCTACAGGGCTGGTCACTCGATGGAGACGGCCCTAATCGGAGCAGTGAACCTAATTGAAGGTCGACTAAAGGAGAAAGGCCTTGCGATTGGAACCTTCATGGACATCGAAGGAGCCTTCAATAACATCTCTGGACAGGTGATCAGGGCGACCATGATTACACATGGTGTGCCTACTGCAGTCGTGGAATGGACGTGCCACATGTTGGCCAACAGGAATCTAATCACGACTAAGGGTGATGTCACTCTAAGTGGAACCATTGATTCGGGATGTCCACAAGTGGGAGTTTTATCGCCCTTGCTGTGGTGCCTGGTAGTGGATGAATTACTTCATCTACTCTCAAGTCAGGGCCTTCACGTCATAGGCTATGCGGACGATATATTCGTTATCGTGCGCGATCAGCATCTGGATGTGCTCTTCGGAGTAATGCAGCAAGCACTGATGATAGTAGATTCATGTTGCAAGAAAACGGGATTATCGATTAATCCTAGTAAGACAGATACGGTTGTTTTCACCAGAAGGTACAAGTGGGGAACTACGAGTACATTGAAACTTGGAGGACAACAACTGGAAATCAAAGAACGAGCTAAATATCTAGGAGTAATTCTGGATAAGAAGCTGTCATGGAATGAGCACCTGGAAGGCAAGTGCAAGAAGGTAGTAGCGAGGATTGAAGCCGGAGATACTCACGTGGATTTATACAGCGATCTTGCGACCCAGGTTAACCTATGCGGCGGTAGTCTGGTGGAGCAGGGTCGAGCTGTCCACTGTGAAGTCTTGACTCAAAAGAATCAGGGGACTGCTCTTGAGAGGCGTCACTGGAGCCTCGAAGTCGACACCCACGATGGCACTGGGGGCACTAACAGGCTTAGAGCCCCTCCATCTTACCATCAAGGTCGTGGTTGCGAAAGCGGCCTGGAGGCTAAATTTGGTGAATGACGGGAGAATCTCGACAGCAGTTAAGATCCCAGTCGACATCGCGAGAAGGCCGACCCTGAACATACCTAGGGATAAAATGGTCACTCGCCACCTCTTCGACAAGAAGTATCGAGTTAGCCTATCCACGAAGGAGGAATGGGTTAACGGCGACGCATACCTGCCCTGTGATGGAGACAACTGGTTTACAGATGGCTCCAGGAACGAGGAGAATGCAGGAGCCGGCGTATATCGTAGAAGGAATGGAATGGGCTTCACAATTGAGATGGGGTGCTACACCACAGTTCTACAATCTGAGATTATGGCCATGCTCCAGTGTGCCTACAAGGCAAGGGAGCACGGCAATAAAAGGAACATTCGTATCTGCTAAGACAGCAGGGCTGCTATATTGGCCTTGAATGGAACAACGACTACGTCGCTATTAGTATGGGAATGCTTTGAGGCACTAAAGACTAGATACTCTAGCTCCCGAAAACCGAGTCACTCTGCTATGGATCCCTGGACACAGTGGTATCAAGGGCACTGAGATATCGGATAGGCTAGCCAAGGTAGCAGCAGGAAGGAATTTTACTGGACCCGAGCCAGTGGTAGGTATTTCCAGCAGCTCAGTCACTGAAGTAGTTAACAGTTGGCTGACTGAGAAACATCAGAATGAGTGAGGTTTGGTCTCTGCTTGCAGACAGGCCAAAACACTCTTAGGCTCAAAGCTTAACGCCAACCGAGCTAGGGAAATACTCAAGCTCGGGCGGAATGAAATCAAAATCCTAAGATAAATATTCATAGGACATGGGAAGTTAGGATATCACATACATAAGATAGGGCTTGCAGAAAGTCCCCTCTGTCGTGTTTGCGGAAAGGATAATGAGACATCTACTCACATCCTGTGTTACTGCCCTGCGATTGCGGGGAAACGTCTAACACTCACAGGTAATTACTTTATCAGTGAGTCAGAGATATCAGCCAATAGCGTGACTGCGCTCCTCTCCTTATGGAGAGGGCTATGGGGTCACGCTTAGGCTCACAAGGGGACGCAACGGGATTACCCAAACGTCAGGGGCTGCTAAGGTCTCAGCCCATGACTAATAAAAAAAAGCGTGAAATGCTACTAGTTTCTGAAATTAATGACACAATTAGCGCATGTGAAGAGTAATATTTTTTGTCTTAAGGATATTTAGCAAATTTTAAACAATTTTGATATTTATAATTATAATACATCAACACAAATAATAATCACTCACTCGCGCCTTTTTATAGGAAAGGTGGAGGAAAGTCTAGTTTTTTCGAATATTTTACATCATGTCGCTCATTATTCAGTATTTTCTTATGTCAGAAGGTATTTTATTGTATATTGCCAATTAAACTATATTGCTATAAAAAAAGTATAGTCCTTTTTTCAAATTTCTCCTCTGTACTGATTCATTTATATATTTCAGGAATGATCTAGATGCAAATTATTATCATTTCACAGATTTTATTGATCTACGGGGGTGAGTTTGAGAAAAAAAAGAACCATACTCCACTTAGAGCAATTAAATTGAATTGTTTAAGTACATAGTTATTATTTAAACAATATATGGTATATTTTATATGTTCTAAGGGAAGGAAATACTGAATATAATAAGCGACATAATGTAAGAGATTCAAAAAACTAGACTTTTCTCCAACTTTTCTGTGAAAAGGCGTAAGTAAGTGATTAATAATTGTTGAAATCGTTGATTGTGTTATTAATAGCAGAAAATAATAACTTTCTACTATTTGAAGGGAAGAGAATAGTTCTAAAAAGAAACATTGTGTTAACAAATTAAAATTGTTTCAATAATTGCTTACTATTCCTGAAGAAATATTACTCGCAAAATCTGTTAATTATGTCATTAGTCCTAGAAAATAACTGTTCACGTTTTACAGAGGAAACAACTGCTTAAACAAATGAAAATTGTTTAAATAATTACAAAATATTCTAAAAATATATATTACTCTCAACAGTTGTTAATTGTGTCATTGATCTCCAAGAATAATATTTTTTCACGATTTTAAGGAGAAAAATTGTTTGAGCAAACAAAGATTGTCTAAATAATTACGAAATATGTTTATCAACTCTTATCATTCAACTCCATGTCATTTTTCTCGAAAGATAATAACTTTTTGTGACTAACAGGAGGCAAAAAATTGTTTAAACAAATACTAATTTTTTAAACAGGTAAAAATTAGTTAAAAAATTCTTGGAACCCTTTACTGATAAATTAGAAATAACTAATGTTGAAAAAATTCCGACAAATAACCTCAATAGCATGAATTTGATAGAAAACTGATATTTTGCATTTTCGGGCATTTTCCGGGCACAATAACAGGGTTTCTGGGGTTCAAAGTAAAAAATTAATGGGACGAAATTATTCCTTGAAGAATTCTTTAGATTGAATACATTAATTTACAAAAAGTTTAGAATAAGTACTTATTTTTTCAATTTTTTCGAAAACCGGGCTACGTAAATATTTGCTGAGAATGTTGCTCCATTGTAATTGAGGATAATTATAAACCTGATTATTTTTATATGAAGCGAAGTATTACGTAATATTTCGACTAAAGCTTTCCTTAACGCTATGAGGGAAATTATGCAATCAAAACCCCCTCACTGAAATAATACTTGCATATGTAATTTATGTTCAAATCCTTATATAAAAAAAATGATGTCACATCTTTCTATGTATATTACTTAATATGACTTAACGACATTCTGTTTGCACGTTTAATTATTCAGCGCTTCTGATATGTAGATGAATTATTTATTCAACCTCAAAATTAAGGCCGCATCCACGTGTATTGAAATTTCGGTACAAACAGCCAGTTTTTTTTGTATTATTTCTAAAAAGCATTTTTCCCTAGAAACTGAATAAGAAAGAAGAGAGCAAATAATCTAAGTTTGCGTTCTTCTACAAATTTGAACAATTACGAATAAATTTAAGTTAAATTTAATTTAATTTAATGAATTTAAATTATAAATAAATTTTGAATAATTAATTAATTATTCAGAAATATTATGTTGTGGCTAAGAATAGTATATTGTGCTAAAAGTGCGGGAAGTAGTAGGAAGAAAATAACATTTAGAAAAAGTTAATGATATTAAATGGTAATGATAATGATACTTAAGATCTGCAAAAAGAATCAACTACATACTATGGAAACGAACTAAGCACCTTTTAAAATCTTCTTTTATTTGGATGTAAATAAAATAAGAGGGGGGAAATGAAAAACTGTTCTGCTTAGACAATTTATTAAACAAAACAAATATAAAAATAATGAGCAACAACACCGCCGGTTTCAAACGTCATGTCTAAAGGTTTCGTCCAAAGGAACTTAGAGAAACCTATCCTCAAAAGAATATAACACTCATTTTAATTTATTTATCTTATAATAATTTAATCAAAATTCGTCTAATTAAAAAATCGCTTATCAAACTTTTTTTTGAACATTTAAAAAAATACACATATAGGAACATCATTATAGGTCCTGATTTGTTCAATTTATATAATACTAAAATATGCCCAGGTATCTGATCAAACAATAGTTAACGAAAAAATAGTCAACTGGCTGGCAAAAAATACATTCTTTTGAATCTCTTCGACGATGACGAAACTCAAGTTCTGTTTCAATATCTGAATGCCAAGGTTGAAGTTCCATTCCGTAACAATTAAATAGGTCTCTGGCTCTTGATCGATGAACAAAAATGCGAAAAATTGTAATGACAATTTTTGAGAAAAGTTGATAAATTGACGATAGGATGTTTAATGGCATTTAATTGTTTAACACCGATACAGAAATTGATGGAAAAAGATTTAACCGTTCCATCAGAAATAAACTTCCTAATTTAATAAAAATGTATACATCATCTTTGTTATTACCACATCAAGCTAATCAAATAATAATATTCCTAATTCATAACATTACATTGACAATAATTTAAAATTACTTTTTTCGAAAGGGTCCATATCATTTCACATGCGGCAAGTCTCCCTGAGACAAGTCACACTTGCGGGATGTCTCATCTGCGGCATGTCACAACTGCGGCATCTCTCACCAGTGGAAAGAGATACAACCAATATTATTTCTACGGCCAGTCACAAGGGTGCCTTCCCGCTCCCCACGAGACGTTGGGAAAGGGGTAGGGGTTTGACCAAAATTGTTTATTTGGTCAGTCACATGGGTGCGGTAAGAGATGCCGCAAAATGTCAATTTCACTGTTAGAAATGTCGCGCAGGAGAGAAGCCACTAGATAGAGATGGCGCAGTTGTCGCATGCCTCAGATGTGACATGCCGCAAATATGAGATGCAGCAAATGTGACATGCCGCAAATATGACATGCAGCAAATGTGACATGTCGCAGGTGTGACATGCCGCCGATGTGACTTACCGCAGAGAGACTTGCCGCGTGTTACATGGTATGTCCCCTTTTCGAAAAGTTAAGCCGTATTTAGACGACCGGTTCACGGTTCTGATTACGGTTAAGATTTACGGTCCGGTTCATGCACACGGTGCATCGGTTGCACCCAAAATTGCCGTCACGGCAATAATAATTTTTATATATCACACAAAAGTACCAGGTGTCAAGTTGATACGTCAAATGGATCAAAAGGATGCAACGTTTTGATATCTATATTCATGATCAGCTTGATTAGAATTTCGATATCAATTATCTGTCATTAAAATTCAACTACTCAACACATTATGAAATTATTGAAACCTCTTACCTGAACGATGAACAATAAAAACCGCTAGAAATTAAATTGTTAATCAAACTTGGAAAAAATCATTTACTCAACTCCGTTTATTTAAATTTATGATTATTGAGGTTGTGGATGTTTGTTTACATATGTCAGTAAATCTCGATCGAGGATCGATTATCGATTTGCTGAACTTGAATTTGGCTGAAAGGAATGTTTTTCTATAATCATCTGCAGGGCGTTGAGAACGGAAATTTAATCACCTTGATAATTTTTCGAAGGTCTTGAAGGTATATTTGAAACGTCTGGACTACTGGGTATAATTCCTAGAATGACAAGACCTTCGAAAACCGATCAAGGTGTTTTAAATTTCAGTTACGATCACAACTTCCCTGAGGAAGATGTGTTTTAAACACCTGGACTATCGAGTTTACTTCTTAAACGACGAGACCTCCGAAAACAGATCAGCGTGTTTTAAATGTCTATTACGAACACAACTTCTCTGAAGAAGATGTATTTTAAACACCTGGACTACCGAGTTTACTTCTTAAAATGAAGAGAGCTTCGAAAACCCAAGAGTTTGTCTGAAATTTTAGTTATGAACACAACTTTCTCGAGGAAGGTGCATTTTAAACATATGGTCTACCGGGTTTGAATCATAGAATGGAGAGACCTCAGAAAACCGATCAGCGTGTTTTAAATTTTAGTTTCGAATGCAGCTTCCCCGAGAAAGATGTATTTTGAACAAATGGACAATCAAGTTTACTTCCTAATGTGACGAGACCTTCAAAAAAAGATTAGCGTGTCTTAAATTTCAGTTATGGACACACCTCTCGAGAAGGATGTACTCAAAAAACACCTGGACTACCAGGTTTAATTCTTAGAGTGACGAGACCTTTGAAAAACGATTAGCGTGTTTCAATTTTCTATTACCAACACAACTTCCCTGAGGAAGATGTATTTTAAACACCTGGACTACCGAGTTTACTTCTTAAAATGACGAGACCTCTGAAAACCCCTGAGGTTGTCTGAAATTTTAGTTATGGACAGAGCTACCTCGAGGAAGATGTATTTTAAACATATGGTCTACCGGGTTTGAATCATAGAATGGAGAGACCTCAGAAAACCGATCAGCGTGTTTTAAATTTTAGTTTCGAATGCAGCTTCCCCGAGAAAGATGTATTTTGAACAAATGGACAATCAAGTTTACTTCCTAATGTGACGAGACCTTCAAAAAAAGATTAGCGTGTCTTAAATTTCAGTTATGGACACACCTCTCGAGAAGGATGTACTCAAAAAACACCTGGACTACCAGGTTTAATTCTTAGAGTGACGAGACCTTTGAAAAACGATTAGCGTGTTTCAATTTTCTATTACCAACGCAACTTCCCTGAGGAAGATGTATTTTAAACACCTGGACTACCGAGTTTACTTCTTAAAATGACGAGACCTCTGAAAACCCCTGAGGTTGTCTGAAATTTTAGTTATGGACAGAGCTACCTCGAGGAAGATGTATTTCAAACACCTGGACAACCCGGTTTACTTCTTAGGATGACAAGACCTTTGAAAACCGATCAGCGTATTTTAAATGTCTGTTGCGAACACAACTTCCCGTGTGGAAACTGCCCAGCTTGGCCTCTTTTAATTCGTGGCCCTCTAGAGGCCCCATGTCTGCCCCTTTATGTTTTTCTACAAAAAATTCCAAGTCCAATCACCAAGGAAAACAAAAAAACTTCAAAAATTAGTCCAAAAACAATTATTAAATTATTAGAAAAAATCCAAAAAAATATTTTTATCATAATCTTGTTTACCTTCTTTGGGATTGTCGAACATATAGAAACATTCTCCATTATGCAGCTAAATTCTAAAGCCAAAAATGACTGAATACAAAGGTTAGGTTTTTATAAAATTTTCACAAAAAAAGGTTGCTGACCATTTTTTTGATCACGTCAAAAACATTAAAACGTTGAAAGGCCAGCCAATACTGCGGATCGCGGACTCATACACATTAGGAGGATTAGAGCAAAGATATATTAGAGTGTTCAGAATACCGATCAGACACCTATGACTATGATCACCGATCAGCTGTCATACAGTGCGGACTGCAGTCAGCTGGTTACCTAACCTGTAAAGTTTGAGAGATACTAGTGAGGTACGTGGCGAGGGTGCTCAGAAAGAATGACATTCAGAGGTCCCAATTGCGCTTTTTCAAGTCAAAAATGTTGACGGTCTGTTATGGTGAATGAGAAGTAGTGATTCTTCGAAAGAAAACATGGATAAGAAAAATTTAAATAAAATTAGATGTGAAAAATATCGATCAGGCCAAAAAGGCTATATTTACAGTTCATAGTATTAAATTTTGATAACAAATAATAACTTTTTTACAATTAGGAATGTAATGTATGAACAATTGGCATTCTGAAAATGTCACCAATTTATTTTTTATAGTTTTCTTTTGTTTTGAGAATACTAATTTTAGTGTAGAAATATTTCAATTGATTATAATTCAATTCTATAAATAATGGTTCGGAGGAAATATACATTTCAATTGTAATTTCGCGCCAAATTCCGCAGTCATTCCTGTCATCTCATTGGCTGACTGGATTCTCGATCCGGTTCGATTCCGGGTGTTACGTTCCGTTCCATGGTCCAATGATTCCCTTCGACACCACTTCGCGTTCGCCTTCTCTCCACGTGGTGCTTTTGAGGTTAAAACAACCAATTCGTATTATTTCTATTTAAAAATAGTGAATAAACGCCATTCACGATGTGGCCTCCCCTATTATTAATCCTACGCAAACGTTTTCTGAAACTGCAATGTATCGATGTTTGGTTGGTAAGATTTCATGTAAAAAATATCTAGCTTCGTTCAGTATTAATATTGTCATAGTATTATTTATCAAATCTAAATATTCTTATTATTTTTATAGCCGCTTTAAAATTACTACATGTGAATAAGGAGGGGAAGGACCTTACCGCAAAGCATTTTCTACAGACGTAGGAACTGTGCTTAGAGGTTCGAAAGATTGGGATGGAGGCAGAAAGATAAGATCAAAAAGTTCGAATGCCATCATTATAATAGCAGCTTTTGTTAAAAAAAAAATAAGAATGGTATTCAGAGTCATTACCGATTTCAAAACATTAACTAAATATTATATACAAAGCGTCTTCAATCAAAAGTAATAAGTATGAAATAAAATTCTTATTTTGCACTTATTACATTTGGCAAAAACGTTTTGTAGATAATAATATGTTAATTTTGTAGAACCGCTAATGATTCTGAATTGAACTCAATTTTAAAAAATTTTTAAATGCTCTTGCAGGGCAATAAAGGGGAAAACTACTTTAGGGCCTATGTGGGCCTTATATGGGGCTTCGCTGGGCACTACAGAGGGCCCCCTCATTGGCCCTCCGTGGGCAGCCTATATGGGGCCTTCGAAGGTGAGCATGTCGAAACTATGTGGGCCCTTCGTTGTTTGCCAACGTAGGGCCAGCGTAGTAAAAGGGCAAATTACGATGGCCCTCGCAGGGGCCAACTCAAAATTTCCACACGGGTTCCTCGAGAAAGATGTATTTTAAACACCTGGGCTACCAGGCTTAATTCTTAGAATGACAAGACTTTGAAAAACCGATCAATTTTTTAAAATTTGAGTTACGGACACTACTTCCCTGAGAAAGATGTATTTTTAAACACCTGAACTGCCGAGTTTACTTCTTAAAATGACGAGAGCTTCGAAAACCCATGAGGTTGTCTGAAATTTAAGTTCTGAACACAATCTTCTCGAAAAAGGTGTATTTTAACCAACAGTACTATTATCAACGCCATCAATCAATTTATGATTTTAATCATTATTTTTCAACTCTGCATAAATCTCTTTATTCAGAATAACATTTAATGAAACCGCTTCCTTTCGCGGTCAAACTTCACAAACCCACTCTTGTCATTCTGATTTGCATACTGATGCTAGTACACCTGAAGTTGTGCTCATCGTTTTTTATTGATCCTCTAAAGCAAATCATATTAAGTTGAAATCCTACAGAGCAATATATCTGCAACAATTTGATACCCCAAGTTTTAGTGTGATATTAAATTTTTTTATGATGCAATTTTTAAGGTCGACACACATGTAAATAAAACTTACCATCGAATTGAGACCCAAGGACTTGGCCGATTTCATCCCAGTAGCGATTTTTCAAGTTCGTGCGTTTGTAATTAATATCTCTCACATCCCAAAAAATAAGTCGTTGCTGAATCTCAGGTATGAGGATGAATTCGGCATCATCCGTCCAAATGTGGGGTTTTGGGGCCATTTTTCATTAAAAATTTGACAACAACAACACGAGAGGCCTGCGAGTATTTCTTTCAATGTGGTTGACAACAGCTGACGAGTCACGTGACTTTATCGACTGCTGTGATTGGCTACGATCAGGGACGATCGTCTGAATACGGCTTAGACTCAGATACTTTGAGTCATAAGTAGTGATTTTGTGAATCCAACGTTATCTTTTCTAAGGATCCAAGTAACTGAATTTATATTTGAACATAAATATGGTAAAATGAATTTGGCCCAATTAATGTCAAAACAAGTAGGCAGAATTGGTAACCAACAAATTATTGTTGATTAGGCAACACATATTTGATGCGTCATTTTTACAAGTACGAATGCTTAGGGCGTGACACGTAAGTCAAGCAAAACTGATAACGGATTAGTATCTTCAAATTGTGTTGTATCATTATTCAAGCAGGACAAAGCGATTTATGAAATTCAAATATTTCAGAAGAATATGTTTCTAAATTTCTCCCCGTTAATTAATTTTACAACTACGTACGAGAACGTATAAGTACGAGTGAGAGAGCGACTGGTATACATATGTTCTCAAATAGCTTGTAGAATAATAAACATTCATACACTCTTCAAGCAACTTTGTATACATCAACTTCCTCCGCTTCTCAGGAAAAAAATGAGGAAAAATACTGGTACTTTATTTTTCGCTTTAGCGATCTTCCTGAATTCTATTGGTAAATATATAATTACGTACATTTGAATCGCTTTTCGATTCTAGTATCTATTTTATTAGTTTTTTTTTACATTTTTTAAATTAAAAACTGTCGACGTTGGCTGTTTAGAAACCATTGACGCATTATTGACGCTTTGAGAACTTGAGGTGATGGTTGATAAATTAGGATTTTAATTTGAGAATTTCTGAAAATCTGTATAAATTGCATCAGGCGGAGTAGCGCAAAGACTCTCACAGCTTTTGAGATCCTTCAGTATTTTGAAAATTTGAATTTTGAGAATAATTATTGAGACCGTGTCAATTTCAAATCAGGCAGGATTCTACACTTGAAATCACAGAATCTCTCAGGGACGAAATATGTTGTTTTGCACATGAAATTCGGCTATACGTATTTTTCCGATTTGCAAAAAGAAATTTTATAAGAATTTTGTGCTTTGTTTTTTAAGAAACTCGATTTTTTTTCTTTAAACCTCTAAAACTTTCATTTTCAAAATCCGACGGCAAGTTAAAAAAAGGTTTCAAATTAACAAAATCGCAGCGGTTTTTCCGAAAAAATTAAAAATCGATTTTCTCAAAAAATCCACCTTTAAATTTTTTGCCAATCTGTTTTCAAACTTTTACTTTGACAATAAAGATATCTTGGAAGTTGAATGCTTGCTAAATAACTTTTGAAGCCAGGAGAATTTTTTTTTCTTACAATCGAATTCTCTATTTTTTCTTGGAAACTATGCCAGATGCGAAAAAATATTAGGGTACAATTTTTCACGTCTATAAAAGTTCTGTACAAAATTTCTGTTGTTATTTTGCGATATCTTTTAATGTTTATGAGAATAATTCGAAAATTGCATTTTAAGAAAAAAAATTCTCCCAGCCTCAAAAATAGTTTAGCCCGCATGGTACTGATAAGACGCCTTATTAGTGGAAAACTTAAAAAAAATATTCAGAAGAATAAACAAGATGAGGTTTTCAAGGAAATCTTTTTTATTTTCTTCTTCAAATTTCAAAAACATGAAAAAAATATATTTTCTGGAAAACCCCAGCTTTTTTATTCCTCGAAATATTTTTGAAAAGCTTCTACTAATAGCAGAAAGGAATCTTATCTGCATCACGTTGGCTAAACCATTTTTGAGGCCGGGCAAATTTTCATGCCTAAAAATGTAAGTTTTGAATTTTTCTCGTAAACAATATAAGATATCACAAAAGAAAAAGTGACATTCTTGATAGAACTTTTTCAGACGTGCAAACTTTTACTTTAACATTTTCTCGTCATTGTTGCCAAGAAAAAGTAGATTATTCGAATGCAAGAAAAAATATTTCTACTGGCTACAAAAGTTATTTCGCAAGCATCAAACTCATAACATATATTCGTTATCAAAGTAAAAGTTCGAAAAAATTGGAAAAAATTTCAAGGTGAGTTTTTTGAGAAAATCTATTTTTTATTTTTTAGAAAAACTGCTGCGATTTTGAATATCTCAATTATGCCTAATTACGCCTAATTTCGTGGGAAAAACCCTTCTTGATTTGAAATGGATTCGGTCATAGAACAAATCTATTTTAGAAAACGTATATTTGCGAATATGCGTAATGTTCTTACATATGGCAATGTTGAAATCGACCTAAACAACAATTCCAGCTATTTAGATCAGTGACATTGCATTTTGAATCAGTAAATATTTGTACCGGAATACATCGCAATTTTACATATTCTATTTGCGGAGCCCACTATATATGTACATTGTACATTAGGGTGGCCCAAAAAATTGACTTTCGAATAGGGTGTATACCACCCCCTCATTTTATGAGGTTCTGGGGGAAAAAAATTGACTTCAAGTTCGAGCCAAATTCGTCCATCTTAGGACACGTCACAAAGGCCTGGGAAATTCCATGAGATCAACATGAACACATTTTGGTGTTTGTAAAAATGTGATTCAAGTTTCTGGATTTCAACTTAGCCTGTGGAAGATTATCAGAATTTTTTGGAGAGTTTCATAGAAATAATTTCCGCTAAACAACTTTTTAATTCCGACGACCCCACGTCTCCTTATGGAGATCCCATAATGCCCTGACCACTGAAATGTTTCTAGGCATTGTTTAAAAATCTTACAATTGTATTTCCAAGAAGACTCATATTTGTTTAAAGTATTCACCAATTGCTCAAACAATTGATTATTATTGACTTGTAAGTTTTTCTTAGAAAGATGTAAACAACTCAACTTTTTTGTTAATTTGGTTAAATTTGTTGCTTATTATTGAATATTAACGTAATTCAGATATTACTGTCCCATTTTATAACAAGTACGTATTTTTCCAAATGATTTTCCTGTTTGAATAATTTTGTGCTGGAATAGCAATATTTTTGGTGGAAACCATTATTTAGTTGGTTCAATAATTTATTATAGTTTAATTGTCCATTTTTATAGAAATTCGATAAAAAATCATATTTTTTCTTTATAAATGTGTGTCATCAAACGAAAAAAAAAATTAATTGTTTAATGAATTTGTACAACATTGAAACATATAACGGTAAGCGAGATTAATAATTGAATTCATGAGAAAAAAAAACGATTCTTCATCGCATTTCTATCAAAACTTACAATTACACATAATAGTAAATATTAATTATTTTTTTGAACAATTGGTGAATACTTTAAGCAAATATCAGTTTTCCTGGCAATGTCTAATCGTCCGAGTCAACGTAAAAAGGCACATTCGAAGGATTTACCCTGGTGGAAGTAATTTTTACAATAAATAACAAGATTTCTACAAATGTTGCAGAAACCCGCAAGACTCACAAGACAGAAACTGCAGTACTTTAAATTTTTAAATTGTTTTAAATTTGATATTGTGAATTCTTATTAGTTTATTAAAGAAATGTGCAAATTGAAAAGGAAGAAATATAAAATGTTTGCCAGGAACTTTTCCAATTATAATAAATCATGAATAAATAAATATAATATAAAATAATATATAAAATAAAAATACATAATCATATATAAAATAATATTTATCAAACCTAATTTTAAAACAAAGGGTAACATATTTAAAAAAGTACAAAAAAAATAACACCATTTTTATTGGAATCAAGAAACAAATACAACAAAGTAGTACAGCTACAAAAATCTACAGGAATTTACAGCTTTTGCAGCCAAAAAGTTGTTCTTTTTCGATCTAGTATTACAATCATTACTATTACAAATAAAACTTCTCCGTTTAAACTTCAAAGAAAGAGCAGAATATTATAATAAAATAATCGTTATTAAAGAATACGTTTAGAGGCTTTTTCTAAATATATACTTATAAAGAAGTTCTTAACATAATTTAAACGTAATCTAATCGTGACGTTCGAATCTATTTGTGAAAATAGTTGAAAAATTAAGTTTCATGTTGTTTAATAACGATTATTAGTTTCACTATTCTACCATTTACTAAGGTTTGATCAGAGAAGTTTTTTTGTAATAGCGATAATTCATACATCTTAATTGAAAATGATTATTACAATATTCTCAATATTTGTCATTCTAGATATAAAAAGAACAACTTATTGCCTGCGAAACCTATAAATTCCTATAAATTCTTCCAGTTGCGCTTTCTCTCAAATTCTCGTAGGGAATTAAAATTACAATAAAAAACAATATACAAAAAAAGAAAAAAAATCTATTGAGTAGCAGACAAAATATGTACTTCCCTGTAATTGTTGTAGTGATGTATTTAATTTTTTTGTAAGTTCCTGTAAAAATGGTTTTATTTTTTGTACAAAATTTTGCACCAGCACAGTAAGAAAGAAAAATTATTTACATATACGGTAATTATTTAAACAACTGTACATTTTCTAAGAAGTGCCTTAAAATATTCGAGTGTACAAATAGAAATAATTGATGGCAAAAAAGGTAAATTTAAATCATGAAAAGTGAATCACGTTTTTCCAAAAACTAAGATTTCGCCAGTTAAGTTAAAGAAAAAAAGAATATTCAACAGGTATGATCTTAGACCACCCGACCCTAATGTAGATAGTAAGTATTAAAATTCATTTATTTTTACTGCTTCTTACAGAATTGAGTTTACAGGCCGTGAAGATTGCTGAGGATCGTATATACCTTCCAGAAATTCCTTATTTCGAAGATTTAACGCATAATCTTGTACGAAAAATGGACGACTATGTTGATGCAAGGATAGAAAACGGCTTCATTGTTGGAATAATCAACGGTCATCAAGTTTGTCCAATGTTTGATAGGATGCTGCGAATGGTTATTGTATGTTACTTTACTCGTAACATTATTCCAGTGTATCCTCATTATGTTTATCTTGCTCGTGAATTTCGATTTTTGGAACCGGAGCGGCTGCGTTCCCTTTCGCGGTTGATTAATTAATCACATTTAGTTCAAGCCAAGCAAAATGTAAAATTATAAAGTACAATATGGTTTGTGATCCGCAATCGGATCAAGACATTCAAATCGACACGAAGTACAAAATGTCCTTGATGTTGTGGATCTCATTGTAATAGTATTATGTAGGTGCAAATCATTTCTAAATTTTAATCCAGCTGCGAAAGAAAAATAGTTAAAGTGCTTGTAATGAGAAAAATGTATTTAATCAGACAAATATATTTTTTTTTGTGCATCAAAGAGGTTATTCGCTATTATCTCTGCTTCCAAGGTAATGCCATCATTCGAGAATCAAATCATAATCAGGAAATGAAGTTGCTGCAAAATATCATAAGTGATATTCATTTCCTGTTATATGTGAGAACTTGTTTTAAGATAATAGACATAATATGTGATTTAGCTATCAGTAGTAAGTTCTTTGATAATCAGATGACCTTCATGTGAAGTGACATGGTTGCTGTGCTTTTTCCCTGAAATTACGTTTTAACCTTCTATTAAATTTTTCCCTTTTCAAATTCCTAATTTTCAACTGTTTCCGATCAAATAGACAGTTTTTAATTTTTATTATAAGGATAGACTTTGTTGGCATAAAATATCGAACGTGCACCTTTCACCAGAAAAATAGAAGTGTTAAATCAAGCTGACTTATGTTCAAATTTTTTAATTATTCGCACATAATCCTTACATGATGTAACTTAAATTTACGGAATTTATAGGAAAATTTCAAAAGGAAAATAGCATAAGATGTCTATCGACACCGCCAGATTGCTTCACTCATTGATAACAAATAAATAAAATGAAGATTTGTATTTTTATTTGAGACAGCTCCTCACTTTATGACATGGATATTCCGTTTTCATGAATTAAAAAAAAAAGGTTTCTATGAAATAAAAAAGCCTTTGGTGTCAAACTTCAGACAATCCCGAAAAATAGATTTTCGAAATTATCTTAATATTATTGAAACTCAGATTGCTCATGTAAAGAAACGGTTTTTATAAAACATCAGTTCTGCTCGTCTTCAGATAGTCTTTAATTTTATAAGATATTTATTTTTTTATATTATAATTAGAAGATAGTTTTAGTTTTTCCGAATATCAATTTTCCACATTCGTTATCAAGGAGATTTGTTTGGTTCCATGGTGCCTTTACATCGAATCGGTTTTCATATTTAGGTATGTCACTTACTATTCGTTCCGAAAAAAAATCGGTTTCTTTTCCTCTCAATAAGTATCACAAAAAACACAGTTCATGCTTATTCTTAGTCATTTTCAGAATAAAAATGCGTATCAAGTTAACCTAGAGAATTTCTGTTTGTGTAGAGCACAAAAAAAGTTACATTAATTTTAGATTGTGATCGCATGAATCGTCAAAGAAAATAAAACCATGGAATAGATTAAGTTGATGGATATTTTCTTTTATGGATATTACGCAAAAATATGAATATATTGTGTTTGTTGTTCAACTTGCACAGGGAAAAATAAACCAAATTTGTTTGAAACGAGTTGTATGTGAAAATATTAAATTGGAACAGGAAATTCAGTAGGGGAAAGTGGGGCATGGTGTCAGTGCGGGGTATAGTGACTCTTGCTAACAATGCTCGTGTTTCTTGAGTTTTATATTAGTTTTTTCACATAAATGCCCCGCACTGACACCATACCCCACTTTCCCCTACGAGGGTGTAAAATATTCGAGTGTGAAACATCGGCCTTTAAATTATCAAATTCAAATGTAGAACAAATCTGTCACGAGAAATAAACTGTGAATGAGATGATGACTTTTACTATATTGCTATATGACATTTTTCCACATATTCAGTGTATTTAGGTTCTCAACAAAAGTTTCCGTATATTTGTCTTCCTTATTGGAGAAAATGTGGTTCGGCATTAAAACTTTACTCTGTATATTCACAGTTTTTCTTAGTTATATTAGTAAATATACAATTATATTATACCTATAATTTTAAGTGTATTTGTATTCCAATATATTTGTGTTTTTCCATCCGAAATGGACCTTATGCATTCATAAGCTTAGATGCTTCTTACTTACTCGAATTAGTAGCCTTTATTATTGCTGATATATCCTGAATGATAAAATGTAGACTTAAAATTTGAGGAGCTCCATAATTCGAATGGAAGACACCAAAAATTTCTAAAGTTTTAGTTTTCACTCTTTTTAAATAGCCGTAAAATTCATGAAAATGATTTTAAAAATCTGAAAATATCACACGTTTTAGATTCGTTATTCTTAAGCACGTTTAAGGAAAAATTGGCTTCAGAGGCAAGTGTAAAAGAAAAGAATCACAGAAAAAAATGAATTTTTGTCGCGGGTAATTTTCGAGTACATGAAGTTGCATTTTCTCGCATCAAAGAAAAACAAGATTTGATAGAGTTGACATGGAAACCATTTCCTGCATGCGGTGAGTGAATCTGAACTCGTAAAGTCAATTGTTCTTGCGGTCACTAAATCAAATTAGTAAGAATTTCTCCAGATTGACAACAAAATCTTCAACCGCTATGCCCCTAATTTATTATTCATCGTTATTTTGATTGAACTGTATTATATAATTTTCATCTCAACGAATTTGGTAGAATTTATTTGGTACCGGTGAATTATTGCAATGTATAATGCCATAATAATACATTTTTTCGAAGAGAAAACATTTCAAAACTTCCCAGCAAGAGATAGAAATGTGACAAAATTTCTTAAAATTTGTATTAAACATTTTTCATACAAACTTTATTTTAAATCATTATATAAGCGTTAAAATAAAAAAAATCTGGATTTTTCAGAAACTGCTTTTATTTAAAACTGTGTTCATAGTATTATTGGCAGTTTCTTTGATTTTTCTTGACTAAAAATAGACGCAATGCTATAGAATGACTTTCAGGAGTTGAGCAATCTTTGAGTAAACAAATAAACGTTTATCTATAATTAGTTTTTGTACGCAGAGAAAATTTATCATAGAAAGTGTAAAATCCCGGGAAAAATGTTTTTCAACCTCAGAATAATTTTGAAAAAATATACTTTCCTTTCTGGACAGAATTTTTTTTGTAATTCTTTTTGAATTTTTGAATAATAAGAAAATTTGTTTACACACTAAAATGTTTTTTTCGCAAACTTGTTCTTGATTTCTTATAACATTTTAAGTTCTATCTGTATCCGCTGTTAATCGTCAACAAATTTTCGAAATCTTGACAAAATATTTCTTATAATTCTTTCAAAATATCAGTGCAGTATTTATTGTAAATTAAGTTTCTTTTTAACAATTTTCAGAATAATTTTTGTAAAAATGTTATTTGTAATTTTTTAGATTCTTATGTTAGACAAATCTCTATCCCTCTTTAGACTCTATTATATTGTATATTATACTCTAATCAAATGTTAAGAAATATCAAATTTATTATGCAACTTATAAATGATATCAAACGGAAATATATTATAGTGAAATTAATGATTTTATTTAGCTAAAATCAAACAGCTATTTTGGTCATGGCACCATATTATGGACTTAATAAAGTTCACTTTTTCAGAGTTAGAATGTGCCAAGCCTAACAAACTGTTACATTGAAGCATTTATAAAATAAATTTTTATCGAAAAGTAATCCAAAATATTTTTCCGGATGGTTGTATTTTATTAAATACTTGCGTAATAGAAATTATTAAGGAATTATTGACTTTTTGAAGATATAAAAACCCTACCTGATGGTTATTTTTAAATTTGATAATGTTTTAAAATGTCCACTTATCCCTGAGGAATAGGGGGAGGGGGGTATAGGAATAGGAATAGGGGGAATATGATGGGCCAAAAATACGACAATTTTGAAAATCTCTTTGAAAGAGAAGAATATAGTACTAACATTTCGCAATGAGGTCAACAAATTTGAATTTTGAGAATTACACAAAAATCAATTTGGAAATGAAAATTAATGTAATTTTTGTGTGTGCAGTTTTTGGTATTAAATTCTAATATTAAATTTGAAAATTTGAAATATATATTTTGTTTCATTGTAAGTTAGAATATTTAAAAATGAGCAAAAATGTCATTTTTTGAGATGCAGTTAATTTTTAATACCATTTTTTTAGTTCCATGCATGACATATGACTTTAGTTGCGATAGAACAATAAACCGTAATTTCCTTAGATCTCGAAAAAAATTGTTCGTATACGCTACATTCCTCAAAGATTCAGGGAAAGTCGTCTAGGAAAATAATAGTTTGCTTTTCCAGTGCGAACTGCAGAAATGTCATATATAAAATACTGAACAGAATGGCAGTTTCAATAAAAATTAACAGACTCTAAAAAAATATCATAAAAAAATAACCATAATTTTTTTACACATAGGGAATTTTGTTTCAAATTCTTATAATTCATAATCTTTCAATTTATCGCGACACCGCACCGTCAGTCCATTTTTTTATTTTAAAACGTCATGAGAGATTTTTATATGTAATAAAATGAAGCAGTTTTTCAACAATGATCATTTTTGATTTTCAAAAATTTGGTATTTTCGCACCACCCTAATATCACTAAGGATTGTTACGTAATTAATTCGTATATTGAAGAAGGTTATCAAAAACAAAAGCATGTTCAGGATGCAATATTGGAATATAATTTTTCATTTACAAATATATGATTTGTAAGCTGAATATCCACGGAAAAATGTACATTTCAACATTCTTTGCAAGGCTCTAAATTTTAAAATTGCATTAACTCAAAAACTAAAAAAAAAGTGAACTTGGCGTACACTGTACAAAAGTTGGGGAATTTCCCCCACTCTTGTTTGTGTAAACTTCCACATTTTGGTTGAAAATTCAGTTTCTTGTTGAACATGCAATAAGATTTAATTGTATAATTAATAAAAATGTGAAGAAAATTTTTCAACCTGTGAGGGGCAAAATATATATTAATTTTCTAGTAAGAATATAAGAATAACGATTTTTGGACCAATTGTCTTTGTGTTTAAATATTTTGGAGATTTAACCAATTTTTTTATTTGTCAGGGACCAAGGAAAATGGTCTGATATCAATATTATGCTAAAAATATTTATGCCGAATGAAAATGTTTAATAAAGAAGCAATAATTTTAAATAGCCGATATATATGTCAAAAAGTTTAATAACAATTTTTGTCACCAGTTTTTTCTTATAACTCTGATATATTCATTAAATGATGATCCCAATAATTTTCATTCATTTGTTAATGCGAATGAAATCATTAATTTGAAGATGAAGATCATTTTTCAACGTTTTTGCCGTTTTTAACTTGTTAAACATTTTTGAGACGGCACTGAGAATTATCCGATAGCATTCTTCTGGGGGTTCAACTATACTGTTTGACTTATATTTTTGAAAAATCGAAAAGTGTTCACACTTTAAAAAAAAACCTTTTTTGGACCAAGCTAGTGTGCAGTATAAGTCCACCTGCTTCTACTTCTTGCAGAATGAAGTTCACAGTCCAGACGTGCAGGACCTCAACATTTTTTTGAAGTAATCGCTACAGGTGTTTGCTATTTTGAAAATTTGGAGAATAATCTTGAACCAGTAACTCCCGGAAATGTTGACCTGCACCTGGAAGGGAATTTTTACGTTGGTGCCAGGATCGGGTATGAAGGGGCCTATACTGTTCCAGTATTTGATGAGCATGGGTTGTAGTAAACAGGGGGACCAATCAAAATGAGTTCATGACAGAGCATCCTGGAAGCCAATTATTGCTATAACATTTTCATCCGGCTAATTTCTAATACACAGACAGATGAAATGGCCAACTATGAATTTATAAACGATTTCTTTTAAAATTGGAATAAATTCAAATTATATAAATTAATTAATTTTCACCGAAGAATGGCAACTAAGACCAAATAACTTTTTACATTAATCTTTATTTTTATTTGCAGATAACATTTTATTGTTCATACCGGTAGTTTCCCTATGAATAATTCCTGATGAGGAAGTCTAAATTAGCTTTGAAACAGGTTGGCGCCTAACAGAATAGAAAATAAATTCCATCCTTTTTTCTTGATGTTTACATTGATCAAGAGAGCGGACACAAATGAAGTTCACACTGAGTTTGTAATAATATGAATTGAACCCAAATCGAATTACTGGCTTTTCCTATGTGTAATAATCTGAATGAATTGGTTTAGAATCAACAACGATTATTTGCATATTAAACTTGCTAATATAATGTATATTGGTTAGTTCGATAAAGTATGAGAGCAAATGATACTGTTAATAGTGTAAGTACATACATCCTGATGTAAAATGCTCTTACGTTATTATGCTTACCAACATTACACTGACATTTTTCATTAATCTATTTAAAGCATGCTTGCATCTGTACTGCTTTTTCGCATATAAAAGAAAAGCAACTGAAGACATGGTAGTAACAAATGAACGAATAATAAAAGATTCCGGTGTTATTTTGAAGTATAAATATTGGTAAAATTATATAAGCAAGTGGCTCTTAAGAGCTCTGCAGTAAAGAAGGAAAAATATTTTCAAATTAATTTTTATTCTTCAAAAGGGGAAAGAATAAAATGGTCTTTATCCAATTTTCCATCTTAAAAATTGTCAAACTTATCTGGCAACTTCCAAAAAATGTAGTAAAAACAATTATTCGTTCAAAAGCATTGAAAATCGAAAAAAATATATTAAAAAATTCCTGCGTTATTTAAATGGGAAATCGAAAATCACAAATCGTCACCTCTTAATGTTAATATTAAGAGCTCAAGTTTCACCAGAATTTTTTTTCTCGTAATTTCTGACAATATTTTCATGGCATCTAAAGTGTTCAATGGTTTTGAGCTCTTTGAGATCAAAAGTCTGATGGAAGTTTATTGAAAAAGTATTTTTTTAATTTTCAATCTGCCATAACTTTTGAATGAGCCGACGTAGCAAAAAATCATATCAGACATTTTTTGTAGATCGTGAAATTCTCTACAAGAATAAGTTTTTTTTTCACTAGACAATTATTCGTTCAAATTATAATTATTATAATTATAATAATTATAATTATTCGTGAATCAAAAATCACAAATCTCCACCTCTTAATATTAATATTCAGAGCTCAAGCTTCACCAGCATTTTTTTTCGTAATTTCTGACAATTTTTTCATGGTATCTAAGGAAAAAAAAATTTTAAGTTTTTTTTGGCCCACCCTAATATACATATGTTACATATGTTACATATATAATACATGTATTATTCGATATATAAAAATGTCGACAAACTTCTCAACTCGATTATAAGAGCTCATAGAATTATGAGAATAACCATAGAAAATGGAAACATAGGTCTTGAACCATTTGTTATTTTCTTGTCTTCGATTTGCTCATCAAATACAAATACCTTAAAAATGTGCGACGAAGTTTAAAGCTACGAATGAATTAGCGACTGTTATGTTTTCTATATATGCTCATTTCAAACATTTTTTCGCATATTTACTACAGATAAGTTGTTCAGGAAGTTAACAGTTGTCCATAGTTCTATTGGGAAATATCAAAATATATCACACCCGTACTTTTCTTAAACTACGAGAGTGCATCCTAAAAATTTCAATCCAATGCATTAACAATTTTCAATGGTTCTCACCTACTAGAATTTGTAGTCTATATTTTAGTGAAATATTCTAAAAGATGAAAATGTAGAATGTAATTTCAAGAACTGTATAATTCTATCAAAACTGGCCAAAAATTTATAAAGTATTCGTTTTTCTTTTTTTCTATAGTTGTCTCTTAAATCCATGAAAATTATTTTAAAAATCTGTAAAAGCATACGACTTTCAGCAAGATGTAAGTTCTGAATCTGTTATTTAGAAGTACTTGGATAGAAAAAGTCACTTCAAGATCACGTAAAAAAATAATGCGTTCATCTTTTTATCACTTTATTGAAACAATAATGAAGCCGTATGGGCTAAATGGTAAATGGGCTATACGCATTCATTCCTGATCAACACAAGTATCTGCTCCTGACTATTAAAACACTTATATATTTAAACTTATATTTAAATACTTAACCTTTCCTACCTTACTTCATTCAACTTCATAACAATAATTTTAATTTATGCTTCCAATTCTTCAAATAACACAAAATACAAGAAAATTGGCGTCAAGATTACTGAGACGTTTACCTCAATTCTTTTTAGAATTTTGAATTGTTAAATAGTAAATTTTCTCTGAACATTTTGGAATGTTTTTTTCAATTCAAATGTTCATATATGGCATATTACAATTTTTAATACGAGTAATAACGATTTTTGAACAAGTTTCAAATAAATTTTGCATCAAGGTTTTTTTCACAAATTTTCAGAAATTATGAATATTTCCAAATTTCTATATTTTTCAAAATCCTTTAAATGTTTTTAGCAAATTCTAATTTCTTCTATATTGCCAGATTTTTTATGTTACATCTTTATCTCTTCCTAACTCGCAGCCCAAATCATTTCAAAAATAGAATTTTCTTATAAATTAGCAAACGTGAGATTTAAAATGCTTACAGTCCAAGAAATTATTGTTATAGTACTATGAATTTCAATAATTTACAGATACCAAACAAATATCAAAAAATGAGTTGATAGAAATAATGCTGTTAAATTAAGCTTTTTGTCCATGTATATGAGGACGAAAACAACAAAATCAACCAAATGCGATCTAAGACGTTTTTTGGAAAAGGTATTTCGTATTCAAGTTAACAAGAAATGTTACATTAGTCCTTACTCGAATTATGTAACGATGTGCGAAATCAAAAAGGATACTTCAATTCTAATTAAATTTTCAGAGTTAAATAATAAACTTGCACTTTTACTGCTCGCGAAAGCTCTGTAAAGGGTGAAACAGAATCATATGACTATTAAGGAAAAAAATTTGCAGGAGAGAAGAAAAAGGTTCTCAGAATTCGAATTATTTTTTGAACAAAAAAAAAGAGAAGGTATATTCTAGAATTAATAGAGCTCCACAGATTTATAAAAAGAAGTTTAAAGAACTTAAAACTTTTCAAGAAAAATATCGATTAAAATCGTCCTTCATAAGTTCCATGGAAACTTTTGTTTTTCAAAATGTTTTCTAAAAGTCAAGCTAGCGTGGAATATATCATTGAAACACCAAACACATGTAACAAGACCAATAGAAGACTCAAAAGTGAAAAATTTCTATTTTTTAAAATTTCAAAACGTTAATAAAGTGGTCATGAAATATTTGGAAAGCCTAATAGCCCACAAACTAAGAGATGATTTTTGAAGAATTGTTTTCAATTGCTTATACAATTCGTTTGAAAATTTGAAATAAGCAAAAAATAATTGGGTTATTTGATTCGTCTAAAAAAAATTACATAAAGTCTATGTGTTTCACTATTTTCTGATTTACATTAATGACACAAAATATTTTTTTTATGAATGCACCTGATAAATGCTTCCTCAGTAAGAAAAGGCGTGTGACCAGGTAAAACCAATTAAATTATCGGTCTAGTCAACGATGTGAAAATCATATTTTCTTTCATTACAGTAAATATTGGAAGCATTAAATTTGTATTTCAAGAAGTACTCTTGAGGATGTTCATTTGTCAATTTCAATTTTGAAAATATATGAAATTCTTCCGTTGAAAAAATCTTTAAAAACTGTCATGTGACTGGGTGACATTCAGATTAAGGCACATTTGAAATACAATTAAGAATTGAAATACAAACAGCTATGAGTACCTAATCAATTTATTATGAACTTGATTTTTTAATTATATATTCTGTCACGAAAACAGATCCACTAAAAAAGTTGTGAGTACGCACGAAGTAAATAGTCCGGGACGTGTAACCAGGTGACATTTTTGCATACATTTAAATAAGTTTTCTTTCTTGACATGTAAGTCTTAATTAGTTAGTGCATTAGGTATTATAGCATGAGTGGCGAACTAGAAAATTCTTTACTGCTAATTTATTTTTTCGTACCCATAAACATTAGCTACCAGAAAAACAATTTTATATAAACTACAATGAGCGACTTGTGAGAACTTCAGGTAGGATGAAACTTAATAGCATAATAAGGCTGCAACTGGAATAAACCAAATTTATATTCAAATCTAGAAAAATAAACTTGGCAGTGTGAAGGACAAAGTAGACGCAACACTTGCCATAAAAAATAAAAAACTGTCTAGGATGGTTCGAAAAACATCACTTTTCAAAAGTCACGGTGCATCTTGTTATTTTTGTTCAAACCTGAAAAAAGATTAGTGTGTTAATTTGAGGCAAATCAGAGAATACCTCTGAAAATTATTGAGATAAGTGATTTTAAATCTAGGTCTCTGAATTAGCCTCAGTTTTCTCTATAATTTGAGCTGATTTATGAACAGCAATAATCTTAACATATGCCCAACAATGTGGAAAATGCGCAAAGTAAAATTTTTTCATCAAATGATTCTTGGATATGTGTAGATATTTATGGAGAGAGTAACGATTTTTGAAAGTCGAACGTAACTCAGGTCTTCATCATTAGATTTCATTAGGTCCGATCGAGACCGCGACAACTCGGCATTACGTTGTGTCGAGCAAGTGACAGTGCTTAACTTTTCGCACGTTGAAAAAGTTTAATCTGAACTTTCCTTCGCTTCTCTTCTCGATCTTGGATTTTCTAGACTTTTCGTGCTCGTCCGTTTACAGCAACTTGTGGAGTTTTTCTTTTATTCAACTTCCTCGCGAAAGCACTACAGAGCCGTTTTCCACAGGCAGTGAAAAAAAGATTGAATAAGATGAAAGTGCTTTTTGCCTAATATTCAATTCTAAAAATTGAGTTCGAAGATTTTTATCCGATCGGTCAGTCAATCAGGTAGTTGAGGGTGTGTCGAAAATTCATATCTGGTTTTTAAGAAATAATTTAATAAAAAATGGAGATTGCCATAAAGATATTGCGAATAAAAAAATTGTATATATGGATTTTTGTCTCGCGACTTTTTCTGTCTTGTGAATGTGACAGCTTATTAGTATTAATTTCACATCTTATAAAATTGTTTTCCCACTTAAAGCAGCAAAAAGCCTAGCATAAAAATGCTTTATTGTTGATTTCCATGTTATTTATTTTGGACGTCAGATAAAAAAGAATACATTTTTTAACAAAATTTGGAATTGTTTGATTTTCAACTCTTGAAGTTTGAACAACATTCCATATTTATATTTTATATTCTAAATTTCTTGGTTTCAATTTTGAGCTTACAAAATTGTCGGTTTTAATGCCTCCAGAATAAGTTCAAAGTAATGAAAGTTTGGAGAAAATTCCTCCAATTTAGGCCTTTAGAATTGAAAGATTTGAAAGCTATTGGGCACTCAAAATCCAATTATTCATTATTCAAAGCTGTTCTAAAATATTGAATATTTCGAATATTTCGAATATTGAATATTTCAAAAACCAGACTCATATATAGTAATCATTTTAGGTATTCTTTTTTTTTAATTCTTAATTTTCAATATAATTTCATAAAATTGTCTGCTCTTGATGGAAGGTTTAAAAAAAAAAAATTTACAACATTGGAAAATATGCTATAAGAAATTTACAGGAATTGATAATAACTCAATATGAAGTGTTAACAATTCCACCATTTCAAACTAAATGAAAGCTAAAAATTGTGTTCTCCAAAATCAGAGCAGATAAAAATTCTAACATCTGAAATTGATACTTTAGTAATTGAAACATTTCTTTAATCTTGAATGTTTACAATTCAAAGTTATGTTTTTCATACTGAAGGCTCAATTTTCAATTTTACTCCTTCATAAGTTTTTATTTTGCAATTGCAATTTAAATGGTTGCATTTTGGAAATTATGAATAACAATTTGAATGTTTTTAATTTTCAAACAATTAAAATTCACATAAAACAAGTGGACTTGCAAAAGATTGTGAAACAAATTTTACCTAATATTTTTGTGAGGTAACAGGAAACCAGATACAATAACAAAAATCTCTTCAGATAAATTTTAACCAATAGTTACCGATTAAACGGTTGCAGTACATAACTAGAAAACCAAAAAAATCGGAATTTCTCAGGAGAGCGAAATAACACTCTTTAAAATTGGCATCACCATTTGAAGATGAAACAAAAGTTTACTCTCGAGCTGAAGTGTTTCTGAATTAAGAACAGAAAAATATGTTCGAAAAAATGATCCAGTTCTAAAAAATAGAATGTGGAATCTTAAAATCTCAATGTGGCAGGAACCCTAAAATTGAAACAGGCTATCGGAATTGTATGAAAAGCCTCTTCCGAAGAGATCACCAAGTAGTAACCCCCCCCCCCCCCCCAAACTCCATGTCAGTGCTACCACAGGTTCAACGCCAAAACTAAGAACTTTATTCCCCTCTATACAATAATACCTCTCTGGTAATCTGACGCAACATTCGTTCTTTAAAGCATTGCCGCAACTATAGGGGGCTGAGAAAAACAGCCGAAGGGTTTTGAATAAAATGAAAAGGGGTGGGAGTGATCTCTTCGGAAGAGGCTCTTCATACAATTTCGATAGAACTTCACTTACAGGTAAGTTCGTGTAATCGATGAATTGTATTTCGCGCCTCTTCCTCGAGATCACCAAGTAGATGTTCAAAGTAACGTTGCGGCAAACAGTCTTTCAGTCAAGTCTTTTAATGAAACTTTTACAAACTTAAAATTGTATTCGGAAACAAACTCTGATTAATCGCTACATTTAAGTCATAAAATCTTGAGAACGTTTGCGAGTCTTTATACCAGCCTGCGGCTGCTCTTATTATATCAATGTTGACACCACAACGGTTAGCTGCCGAAGTTGATGCATGACGTGTGCTATGTGCGGAAAAGATATCCGTATCAATTCCACTGTCTCGCAAAACTCGTTTTATCCAACGACTAAGTGTCTGTTTACCCGCTGTTTTGTGAGGCTTCTTAAAACAAATAAATAATCCCAGGTAGAATCGTATTTAGGCGCGGGTGGACGAAGTTTTGATGTCCCTTTGCAAAAACGTTAAATTCCTGGGTCCTGTGATATATCGGAACCCAAAATTAAGGCTAGCGCAGATCTATAGGAATTTATGGAACCATAAGAAACTCCTCTTTCAAATTAAGTTGTAAGGAAGCTAAGAACTTTTGGTATATTAGCTTCAAACGGATCCAAACCTTTCTTTTGGCAAAATTCGTACCACCTTTTCAAGGGACCTTCATACTGACGAAGTGTTGATTTTGAGATTGAGGCCGTTGTTATCTTGACCGTCTATGCAGACATGCCTCTCTTCATAAACGCTTCCCTGACAAAGTTCCAGCAACCAGGGAAAGCTGAGGCCACAGAGGGTGTGGATTTCTGTCAGAAGAGTGAAGTAGATAAATGTCTGGATTAAAAAATATAGGATTAGGATCAAACATTTCCATGCAGAGCGGGTACCAAGGCTGAGAAGGCCAATCTGGCACAACGAGAATACCTCGAGAACCCTCAATTTCAATTTTTTGCAAAACTTTTAAAATTAAAGCAAAAGGTGGAAATGCGTGAAAGAAGAATGGAGACCAATCGATAGTAAAGGCATCTATACACATTGATCCGGGATCTTTTTTCCAAGAAACATACTTATCGCATTTAGCATTCGCTCTACTAGCGAATAAGTCAATATCAGGGACTCCAAAAGTGGTGCTTATCTTTTGGAAAGCAGAATCTGATAGCTCGAATTCCGTTTCAGGTTGCAAACGACGAGATTCAAAATCCGCTTGGAAGTTATCTTTAGATCGAATGTACGAAGCGTACAACCAAATTTGACGAGCTTCGCACCAATTCCAAATTCCTTTAGCTGAATGACTCATTTTCTTACTTTGAGTTCCACCCATCCTATTAACATAGGTAATTGCAGTCGTATTGTCGATTCTGAGAAGAATGCTGCAGTCTTTAAATCCTTTAGCAAAACACTTTAGACTCTTTTTTGTCTTTTGGAAGTTCAATCAAAAACTTCTCTGAATTGATTATCACACCCAAAAATTGGCAAATTTTTGATGGAATCAACTTACTTTTTCCCTTATCAATAATGAACCCCAACTTTTCTAAAAGAGAGATAGTTTTCGTAAGATCAAAAAAGCAATCCTCATAAGATCTTCCAATTAACAAAAAATCATCTAAATAAACTACGGAACAGTAGCCAGATTTCCTTAAAAATGAAACAACTGGTTTCATGATCTTTGTGAAAACAAATGGGGCTACACTTAGGCCGAATGGAAGACAAACAAATTCAAAGAGGTGATCTAAAAAATAGAACCTTAAAAACTTGGTATTCTTGTCAGCAATAGGAACCATATAATAAGCATCTTGCAAATCTAAGGTTGCCATGTAAGATCCTTTTGAAATTAGATTTCTTGCCGTCTTGACGTGTTCAAGCTTAAAATGACTCGTATCTATAAACAAATTAAGACGCTTAAGGTTCAAAATTAACCTTGACGAGCCATCAGGCTTTGGAACAAGAAAATTTTCCGAAATAAACTGATCTTCTGGAAATTCGCATCTTCTAATAGCGTTCTTATCTAGTTATTTATTTAAGTGGAAAGTGATCTGCTCTATCTCTTTTGCAGTCCAAGAGGGCTCTCGAAGTAGAAACTTTTGGACAACAGGTCTACTAAAAGGTATCTCATATCCCTTAACCCATCTTAGAATGACCTGATCTGAAGTCAATTCCTCCCAGGCATTGGCAAAAAATTTTAACCGTCCAGTCAAGATACTTACATCTTCTAATATTTCCCTTTGCGAGGATATCTCCCTGAGTACGTCTGGGTTTTGTGGAACTTGTGGAGCGATAACTCTGTTTCTGTTGCCCGCTCGGCATCGGAGACCGTTGTTTGCTCGACTGCTGAATATATGGACGATGACGAGGTGGGCCCTTCGAGTTTTTTGAACTAGTACCAGTATTTTTGGACAGCTTTAAATCTTTACTGGTCTTTTCAAGACATTTAGCTGTTTTCATGCTTTCTTCCAGCTTGCTGCCAAAAAGCCATTCGTCAGTGGTTGCAGAACTCAACACTTCTTTAAATCAGGCATTGATATTGGAGAGTATTAAAGATTTCCTGGTAGAAGATTCGTCTTTTTGAAGGTCTACCAGAATACGAGCGACATCACTGAGACTTTCTAATAACTTCAAATTATTAACCTCTTCGTTATTAGAAAGAGCTGACATTGAGGGAGCTAAAGCAGCCAAGCAAACTGCAAGTTGCTCTTGTTTAGCGAAAAGACGGACGTCTCTTTTTAGGACTAGTTCTTGGAGATACGCTTTGACCTCTGGATCAAGTTTGGGAGGTTCAACAAAGACGCAGTTTTCTGGCTGTGGATATTTCTTAATGAGATCCAACTTTTCCTCCTTTGGAAGACCTTCTTTGAGTATATTATTTATATATAATATATATTAATATAATATATCGACGCCTCCATTCAATATAAGTCTATATGCTGACAGCGCCGTCTATGAGACTATATGCGAAATGGGCCGTGTATGAGACTATCTGCATTCTAGCAACTTTTCAGGAGAGCTGTTTGAAGTTTGAAATGTTTAAAAAAAGTCATAGGTGCACTCTAAAATAATGAAAATTGTTGCTTATGTTTACTCAACTTCTAATCTCAATATTTCCCCCCAAATTCTGTCAATGAACGAGTTTGAAATCAATAAAAAGTTGATAATAAGTAGATGACTTTTCTCAGAATGGATATAATTTTAATAATAGCTAACTAAAATGAATAAATTTGAAATATATAAATCACTGAAGTTGATTTTTGAAGTATATGGATGTTTTTTAATAATTTGCCTGTATGCAAATTACTTGAAAGCTGTAGGAAATAAAGGAAAAGCAAAAAGCTTATATTCGAGGTGATGTTATTATATATAACCTCCAAATGTCACATAGTATCCTTGGTGTGGATACAACATACAGGGTTGCCACCACTGCATTAAAAAACCAAACCTCTAATTTAATAACAAGAAAGTATAATTCCGTCGATAATTATATTTCGACGGTGACTTTTGAATAAGATCATACAAATGGAATTTCCTGTGTTGTGTTTTAAAAAAAAATGTACTTTTTGTAGGATATTTACATTCTTTCGCATATTTTTAATTTTTCTTATTTTGTCTCCCTTGCTTCGGAATGTCTGGCATGATCCATAATGCATGCAAAATTAAATAAAAATACTAATTTATATATTCCTTTTTATTCCTTTAATACTTTACAGAATTGTAAAATATTTTAACAAACGATGCAGGATTGTTTACTCTATTAGAATATAATAATAACTCAAAATCGTAAAAAATGCAGATAGTCTCATACTCGGTACAAATTTCATATAGTCTTATACACGGCCCATTGCGCATATAGTCTCATAGACGGCGCTGTCAGCATATAGACTTGTATTGAATGGAGGCGTCGATATATATATATATATATATATATATATATATTATTATAGTTCCAACGAACGACGATATCTGTATGAATTGGAACTATAGTGACTTTGTCACTTAAGAGTCGTTTTCCAATAGCCTGAAGAATATTCTCTTCTAAACCTCTTGGTGCCTCGGTAGATGGAGGGTCCTTAGGATCATCAGATTTATCTTTAACAGAAGACTCTGTACTCTTAGAAGAAATATGAGGTTCCTTAGGCTCTGAGGATCTGCTATCATCTGAGCAGTTATCGATCCCCGTCGATGAGTCAGAACTTGACGAATATCCTGAGAAAAAAATATGACTTACTGTAAATTATGAAAGAACGGAAAGGCAACAAAACCAAAATGATTCAGTTCTTACTGAAAGTAACACTGAGCCTAACCCAGGTTACGAAAAAGGCAAAAAAGCCAAGATAATTCAGTTCTTACTGAATGTAACAATGAGCCTAACCCACGCCACCAAATAAAATGATTCAGTTCTTACTGAAAGTAACACTGAGCCTAACCCACGCCACCAAATAAAATGATTCAGTTCTTACTGAAAGTAACACTGAGCCTAACCCAGGTTACGAAAAAAGGCATGAAAGCCAAGGTAAATCAGTTCTTACTGAATGTAACAATGAGCCCAACCCACGTCACAAAAATATAGCAGTCCAGTTCTTACTGGACCTGACTCTGAGTCTAATCCAGGTTGTATCACCACAAGCTATTCATTTTCATAATAATAAACAAAATTCAGACCTCGATTAAATCAACACGCTAATCTTAAAAGACCTTAAAGGACAGATAACGCCCTGAGAACAACAGAACACACCATACTTACTTCGCTTCTTACTGCGATGTTTACGCTTCTTTATATGACGTAATTCACGTTCTAGTCGTTTTAATTTCTTTCGGACATCTTCTTCCTCCGAAGGAGACGAACAATCCGAAGTAGAAGAATAATGACGTTTTCTTTCTCCCATTTCTAAAAAACACTAGTGAACACACCGACACAAATAAGAAGAATGAATGAATTTTGCGTCAGATTACCAGAGAGGTATTATTGTACAGAGGGGAAAAAACTTCTTAGTTTTGGCGTTAAACCCGGGCCCCCCCCCCCCGGGGCGGGGGGGGGGGGGGGTTACTACTTGGTGATCTCGAGGAAGAGGCGCGAAATACAATTAAAAACTTAATCCTGAGATACTGAGTTGCTGAATTGGGAGAAAATCAGTTTGATTAGAAAAAGTTCAACAATTCCAATTAGACATAAAAATCGGATGCCATAATACCATAAACAATAAAAAAGTTCCATTTACTTGGAACTTTCATTTAAACTTAGTTCAGCCTCACCGTGCAGTATAGCAGACTGTCCGATTCCACACAAAATCGATCATACAGGAACTGATAAATTATCTTTCTATGAAAAGGCACTTTTACATAATGAATATAGATTCTTTTCACTGATGCGGTACTTACCACAAGCAATTTAGTCGTTTTAAACATGCATGATAATTTCTTGGTGGACTTCTGTCTACTAACCAGACAATACCTCTCATCTCGTCCTCGTTCTGCGTTCGTTAGGATTGCATTTACCCGTCCGCGGTAATCGTTGCGCCCGAGAAAGCGAAAAGGCGCGCGGTAATTGGCTTCGTTAACGATCACATCTCTGCTGTGCAATTACTGTCCAGCCAACCATTTCCGGAGCATAGTGGGTACAGCCATCGAAATATTTCTAAATAGAGTAGACACTTTTGAAGAGACGGAAGTAGCTTATTATCATAGTGATAAGTTAATATCAACTTTCCGATGTAAGTTCTGATTATATATGTATTTCAATTTGTCTTGTGGATAATTATTGTCGCATTGAAGGCCAACTTGATGTCCCTGAAAATGGTAAATTTCTTTTTTGATTTCTGTTCCTATTTACTTTAGTACAATATAAGAACACCCCACACGGAGAAAAGTGGAAGTTCAATCTGGTCATCTAGATATGCAGACTGACAATATTTGAGGGTCAAATATAGGACAGCCTTCTAGATCGCTGAAGCGACTATCTCTAGGAGGTTAAAACAAGAGGTTCAAATCGATCATCTCACAGAGTCGACTTGATCGTCTCAGACGTTCGACTCGACCATCACTGAGAGCTGAACTGATCATCGCAGATGGCCGAAATAATCATCATAGATGGTCAATTTGATCATCTGAAAACCTGAAAATTTATATTCCAATAAATAAAATCTTGGAGCATTTTTTATTCTTTGTGGAGAGCGAGATTTATCAGAACTGATTTGATATACAAAAATAGTGCACAATTGCACATTGGCAATGCAACAATTGCAGAATAAATTTAGGAATCGATGTCTCACATTTTGTTACTTTCTGCATCATCAAGGAATGATTCAATTTTTTGCACGTTTTCACTTAGAAACGACACAAAACGTCTTTTTGTTACTTCCTGAAGACTTTATTTACTAGTTTTCAAGTTTCGCATTAGGTATGGAAAAATATTTGATAGCTTTAATGATGAAAGAACCACACTTAGCGGCGCAAAATTAAACAAGAATAATAATAATAATAATAATAATAATAATAATAAGGGGACACTTGCAAAAAACGAGGAAAAAGTGTTGGAATAAAATCGATGAAAATTTTGGTATATAAATATTAATTTCATATCATGACAATAAATTTTCATTAAAACGTTATGTCAAAACTGAAATAATTGTTTTCATTTGTGAGGTTATGTTGTCTAGAAAGAAACTAAAATTAGTTTCACCTTTTTTATTTATTTATTATGAACAGTAATTTTTTTTTACTGCTGAGATCTTAAAATTGGCAATCCGTAGCGGAAAACTATACCCAATTGTTTTCAATGACTCTTAGTATAAAATGAAATTATGATACGATTTTGTAGGTTGATTTGAAACCCTATAAATTTCTGCAATTCAAATTTGAAATATTTCACAATTTCAGGCATTTTTGATTTTTGATTATTCGATTTGAAATAGGTACTTAATTTAAAAAAACTAATTTTCAATATCCGAAAACTAAAATTATGCAATTTAAAATGCTTACATTATAAAATTTTATTTATTAAACCTCTTATTTTTGTATTGTTCAGCAACAAGTTTAAAAAGTATTTTCACGTTCGCGTTTTTCAAATATTAGGCCTTAAAGTTGAAAATTTAAAACAAAGCGTTAATAAGTGGAACATTTGAATCTAAAAACCTTAAAATTCAACAATTTTAAATTTAAATCGTATGTAAGATGTTCCGAATTGATACGGTTCAAATTGCACGATTGAACATTTAAATTTCAAATACAAAGTTTGAAAATATAGCATTTAAAATTTTGGATATTTTAAATTTAAATCAATGCGTTAAGAATTGAATAAGACTCAAAGAGTTCAAATTTAAGTTCTTCAAAGTATTACAAATTCAAGTTGAATTGGTCGAATATTGATTGCATTATAATTAAAACTGATCGATTTAGAATTCTAAAATTTTATACTTTAAATTTCAATGTACTTGAAAATTCAGAGTCACTCAATGCAGGACACTTGAGTTCAAAATCGATGAACTTCTCTTTAAATTGATTATGTTTTTACTCAGAATGCTTAGTACTGAAATTGTTTCAAGCTATACTGCTTTAAAATGAAAACTCTTAAATTATTGTGCCTTTGCTTTTGAATACAATGAATTTGAAATTTTGCTTATTAATAAATTTAATAATTTTACTCTTTTATTTTGAATTCAATCCATTCTAAACGCATCAAAACTTTATTTTGTCCAATTTGAAGAAAACAGCTTCGAAATTGAACTACTAAGATGTTTCCATTAGAGTGGGGCGAAAAAAATACTTTTTTCGAGTAGCAGATTCTTATAGGCGGTAAAAGTTGTATTTGCTCAAAAGAAATAAGCCCTCCAAAATGTAGTTTGATCGGATAATATCTTTCGTTTTATGTATGGGTTTGAAAATTCAAATTTATGAAAAATTAAAAAAAAAATTCTTCTTTGCCAAAAAATTATATTTCAATTTTTTAAATACAGTTTTCGGTAGTGAGTGACATCATAAAAATTACAAAATAAGAAACAAAACTTGTTTTCAGGTTAGAACTAGTTAAAAACTGAATGATTTAAAATTTAAGTCGTCTGCCAGATGTTCCAAATTGATACTTTAGAAACTGCATAATTAATATTTCAAAGTTCTCAGTTGTAAAATTTGAAAACGTTTAAAAGAGTGCAAAAAAAACAAGTCTTTTGGATTGTGACTGCACATTTTTATGGCAAAAAATTTATCATGTCGTGCTTGAAATTCCTTCAACTGCGATCGTTGAAACATGCCATTGTTTTGTTACCATGCAAAAAAAAATGTTTTCGTGCTTTCAAAATGGTCAATTTGTCCTTTTTTGAGCAAATATTAACCAGAAAATTTGTATTTATTTTGTATGATAGCCAATGAATAGCATGTTTCTTCGGTTCAAGCTGAAGAAATTCCAAGCACTACATTTAAAAAAAAAGTGCAGTTAACATAATCCAAAAAGCTGTTGTTTTTTAATTTTGAGAAGGTTCTAACCTCAGCACAACTTTCTTTTAATTTATAATTTTTTTTAATATTTGAATATTTGAAAGTTCGTATCCGTACACAGAACAGCAATCGAAGATATCCGATCAAATTAAAATGTACAGATCTCATTACTGTTCAACAAATAAAACTTTCACCTGTTCGTACTTTTCATCTTCTTTCACAACTTTAGAACCCCATGCTCGATAGATGGATTTTTCATTCTACTCAAGTGTCCAGCGTCTACACTAATGAAAGATTATCGTCATTCCATTAATTTACCGAAAAACAAACATTTTTCTTGACAAAAGTGTAAAAAGGGGAATTCCTTGAAAAAGGGGGACAAAATATAAAACCTGATGTATTCACACACATTTTTACGTGCACTTTAAACGCTATTTCACTAATATAATTTGATTAAAATTGATACATTACGACATGGATGAAGACTGATATATTTTGATTAGGCTTTTGATTGAGGGTGACGTTGATGAAATACACTATGGACGAGAAAAGTGAATTAGTAGTCAAGCTCGTTCATTATACTCAAGAAGTAGAAAACAAATAAATGTTAACTTACTGACAGGCACAACTTGCAAGCCTGCAGAGTTGCATTGTCACGCGAGGCGTCTGCACAACTCTGCAGTACGCATTCGTGCGAGATTAATACTAGATCGTAATTATGTAGATCATTCAGGGGGTGGGTAGACGTTGGTTTGAGAGAGAACGAGTAGGTCGCCTCGACAGCCCTAGAGACTCGCTTGGCGCGTATAGAATAATGGGCTAGAGGTTCTGGGTTAGCCCTGTTAGCAAGACGAGGGTGTACAATGTATGCAAACACACTCTAACGCCCTGGGATCACCTGGAAATGGTTGTATTAGTACACCTTGTTCCTTACCCTACAAAGAGCATTCTTTTCATTATAATTATTCATTCGCGTCCATTTTTTCTTGATAATGTATTCAAGATAATAAGCATTTAAAATTTTTTTAAATTCTCAACATGCGCCACTGACGGATAGTATCGGACCACTCACCGGCTGACCTATTGCAAATTAGCCTTAACTTTAAAAGGTGATAGCACCATTCAGAATATAGATAATGCAATTTTTTATAGCCCCTAAAAAGCTTTTTAAATTCGACGCTAATTGAGCCCTGGTTAAAGTAATTTGGTCTTCTTGGTATGAAATTGTAAAGTGAGAAAGGTCGAAATAAAATTTCGATTTTTAGTGAATGTCGTAGAGTGTCGTATTTGAGTCATGAAACATAGGAAAATATTCACGGGTTCGTGAAATAATAATTTTTATGTGCGAGCATGCGAAGTTTAAAATGCATCACTGCACCGTACTGTGGGGGAAAAATGACAGTTTTGGTCCAAAATAACGTAAAGCCCAGGATATTGACAGATTGAGACAAAAAAAATTTTAAAAGCTAATAAAATTTCAGAGAAAGTTGTCGAATATGATTTTTGATTTAGTTTTCAAATTTGCTTATAAATAAACAAATATGACGAAAAAAATGGAAATCTTTTCTATTTGACGTTCCCGGTGCCCGCTAAAAATAAGAAAATAATTGTCGTAATCGCCTATGTGTCATATATTCACATTATATGTAGATATCCTATCATGATACAATGAAAAAATGTATGAAAAAATTATTCGTTGAAAATGTTTTTTCTATAATTTTCAATAGTTTTACGTTTTTTAAGTTATATCACAAGAAATTCGGATAGAAAAAATTACAATGAAGAAAATTTCTTTTCTTGATATTTATTCTTATTTTATTTATATTTTAATATTTAACATTTAATTTTTCTCATTTTAACAAAATTAATTAACAAATGCATTATTCA
>CAKNXH010062416.1:107595-175253 GCA_932178445.1 Andricus quercusramuli
TGTCAATCCTTTTAATTAGGAACTTCATGATAGTTTCAGCATCATTCGTAATAAATTCATAAATTTTATGATTTTTTTAAACAAATTTAGTTAACAATTGCATAATTCGGGCATTACAGAAAAACTCGTTTTTTCAATATCAGTCCTTTTAATTGGAAACTTCACGATAATTTCAGCAAAATTCATCATTATTTGAATAATTTCATGTCTTCCTAAATCAAATTTAATGAAAAAATTGACTAAAACGGGCATTTGTCGAAAAAAAGTTCGTTCTTTCCGTCAATAAATGCTTGAATAATGTATTTTTTTCATAAATTTGTTTTTAAAAAGCATGCAATTTATCAACTAAGTATGAGTGTTGATGAAATTATCATGGATTTCCCAATTGAAAGAACTGACATCGAAAAAATGAAAAAATAAAAATTTGTCGATGACAGATGCCCGAACAATGCATTTTTTTATTAAATTCGTTTATGAATAACATAAATTTATCAACTAATAATGCATTTTGCTAAAATTATTATGAATTTCCCTATTAGAAGGACAGGCACTGACAAACTGGAAATTTCTCACCAAATTTTGAAAAACGCATGAATTTTAGTAATTGTCAGCCTATTTTTTCCGGAAAAGCATTCTCTACAAGTTTCCAATCGTTACAAAGTTTAGAAGTAAATTTTTTGTTAACTTGAATCGTTGGAACTAGTTTTTCTAAATAAAACATTTTTTATACAAATGCATTTGAAGGTTATTTACTTATTTTCCAAATCGGAAGCAGCAGAGTAAAAATTTGTAAGAAGCGAAAGTAAGCAAAAATTCATTACAAAAACGATTGATAAATAATTATTTTTCGTAAGTTTAGAACTTTTTTCACAAGAAGTAATGGTTTTTCTGTTATAAGGCATGACAGATATCGTTTCAATCCTCAAAATTATATGAAACTTTTTTTATAGAAACTGATCCTTGCCACGTAAACTAGCTTTTCAACGGTTAGTGGTTCGATACTATCCATCGGTAGTATAATTGAAATAATATCATCAGTGATGTCGAATAAAATAAAAAACATTAATTTCTATGAAAAATGTTTGAAGCTTACAGAATGTAATTATTTCAATAATAGTTTTTCCACTGATTTTTTTTCTTACTATCTCTTCTTAACAAATTTTCGAAAATGGTTAAATTTTAATAAATCGTGGCTTCTTTTTCAGGAGAAAATATTTCTGATAATACATATTTTTTATTTTCGAATTTGAAATTATCAGAAACATGGATAGTTTTTACTCAAACTATTCACAAAGTTCTAATTTTTACATGTATTTTAATAGCAAAAATTCGTCTATTATTGAAATCATATCCTTCTAAAAAACTTTCGAAGTCACTTGAATGAAGTTCAGGAAGTCTCGGCTACCTTATTTAGTTGAAAATCCAACTACGTGGGTGAAAGTTGAACTACGCTGTTGAAAAATTATTTTTTTAATCTCTTTGGTTGAACATTTAACTATGTTGTTGAAATTTTTTGTTTACTGAAAATTCATATTTTCTGGTTGAAAATTCAATTTCTGTACAGAAAATTCATCTTTTGGCTTGAAGGTTCAACAATTTCGATAAACTTTTTTTTCGTGACTGAAAAATCTTTCTTTGTTGGAAGTGCGTATTTTTGGTTTTAAAATTCAATTTTTTAATGAAATTTCATCGCTTTTAATTGAAATATCAACTATCATAGTTTTTTGTCAAGAATTCATCTTTTTAGTTTAAAAACTTTAATATTCTGTTGAAAACTCAAGTATTTTGTTAAAAATTATATTTTATAGAAGAAAAGTCATTTTTTTGTATAAAATAATTAAATAAATTAGGAAATTTTAGATTTGTATTTTAAATAATGTTAATTTCGTTTATAAAAGACAATATGCTATGGGCTCGAGTGGACAGACATGGTTACTTTGTCAAGCTCTTTGCCTGGGGTGATTGCTAGAGAGATTGATCAGTGACCTGGGTCGGAGGCGGCACGAACGTGCTACTTGAGTAAACAACACGGGAATTCTAGATTGAAAATCTATGCCCCCCCCCCCCCCTTCTTATACCGCATCCTACAATTCCCTTGCTCACCATGGTCAGGAAAAATGAAAAATTGGTGAAAGAAAACCCAGGGAATTTTGAAAATGAAGTTTTCGGCCACCCTGCCTGATTCTACCAGCAATAGCTAGCAAAACAAAAAAATGAAATTCAGCTTTATGTCTTTCCAGTTAAACATGAAACCTACCAAATCTCATACAAGTCTACATAAACCTACATTATATTATTGTTCAATGTACTCACTTATTAAAATTTCATAATTGAGAAAAAATAAAATAATTCCTAAATGAATAATAAAAAAAGTATAAATTGCTTGATTCATTGACTTTGAAAGCTACGTACATTTTTCATAAATCCCAAATCTCATTAATTCTTGAAACCATAAATTCCGTACAGTAATAGGGGGGGGGGGGGGGGGCACAAACCATCCCACGGTTTCGTCGGGGGGGGGGGGGTCTTAGAGAGGGGCTATAATCACTTACGTACCTCTCGAATTGAATATAAAATTCAAAACTTCAAAACTTCAAAACATCTGATAATCCCTTGAAACGAAAAGGTCCAATAAACGAGACGCAGCAAAAATGAAAAATGAGTTTATATTGAATGAAATAAATAACGGGACCATGAGGGAAAACAACAGAGACTGCTCGCTGGAATCCCTATATCGTAAAATAGAGTTCGTAATCGATGAAGTAGCCAGTTCTCGAAGAGATTCGTGTCACGTATAACAGGAATTTCAGAGCCATCCCTATTCCACCTATCTCTCTTTTTATACCCTTTTCGTCACTGCAAAGTAAAAAGACTTCATTATGAAAAACAGACGAAATGCATTCGTTTATTCGTATATCTTTGAGAATTCATACACGAAATTTATCCTCACTTCATCTTAACATGTTACGAAGAAAATTCGGACATAAGTAACTATCTCCTATAGTATTATCAGACTTATTTACAATAAATCTTTGTACAAAAACTAATCTCGTATAAATATTAATACCGATGAGAATACGTCATTGAAGTGAACAGAGGCGGGATGACGGGTCCCAATGACAGCCTGAAGACAGTGTTGACAATGTGCAGTCGATGGACAGTTCGATTATATTCGTTGCATTTCATGGGACAGGAAAAGCAACCTGTTATTAGAATATCGCTGTTCTGGCACTCGCTACTGCCACTGGAAACGCAATGCAACAAAAATATGGCGACGTACAATCATTCCGGTGCAAACGTTGCTGAAATTTCCTTTAGTCGTTACGAGTCAACAATGGCGGTCATGAATCAGTGAAAAGGGTGGTGATTGAACGCAGTGTAAATTCTGATCCGTGTGGGGTTTTCACTAAGAATCGTAAATGGAGTACAGTTGAATCCAAAACACTTGCGTACATTCCATTGTATTTTTATCCAGTATAAACTGAGAAACAATTTAAATATAGATTTTATCCTCTTACAGGCCTCACAATCCCTGTTTGAAAACATGGCAATTTTTTGCAACAAAAACTGGGCAGATTTAGAAGGTGAAAGTAGAATAACGTTATTAACGTTAATGTTATAACGATAATTAGGTTAAAGTTAAATAATGCAAATATGATTTCATTTATTTAAAAAAAAATAATGAAGACTCAAAATGTATGGCTTTCAAATTTTTATAGAGCTTAAATAATTTGACAGTTTTAAAAGGGCTTCCTACTTAGATATAAGAAATCTACAGAGATGAAATCAGTCTGAAAAATTTAAGCATAAATAAATAATAAAACAGTACCATTTTTACCTTCTATGGAATATCCTATTAAGATGACCTATTCCTAAATTTAGGGCTATTTTAGAGAAAATAATTGTAAACTTTTTACAATTTCATGATCCCATACTGAAATTTAATACTCAGAATTGTTTCTTTCAATTTCTTTTTCAAAACAGAAACGTACTTGAAGTTTAAAGCGCTTTATTTCAAAAATGCATCCGATAAAATTTGAAATGTAGTCATTTTCAAGGATAGCCTTTGGTATTGAATGTATTTTATTTGACTTAAATTGAAAGTGCTTAAAATTAACAATAAAAATTGTTCTAATTGTGTTAAAATGTTCTAAAATTGAAAGCAATATGAATAATTATGTATTTTAATAACTTTTCCAAATTTTTTAGTAAATTTTTTAAACCTTTTCGAAAAACTTCTTCCTAGTCTTTAAGTAAAATGTCATTCGGGCGAGACTCAAAAAGTTTCACAGTTACAAAAAAAAAAAAAAAAAAAAAAATCTCTAAAATTCCCGTTCATAGATCATTTTATTTTCGTTTTGCTAAAACCGCGTTTAGTAACGTATTTTGTGGAGTTGATTATCAGTAAAACCTCGAGAATATTCGCAAATTACATTTTCAAGAACAATTAGAAAAAATATATAGCCAATTATCAAAAATAGCAATTATTAGTAATTTTTCGAGTTGGAAAAAGCGTAGGATGCGACAGAACTTCCCCCTTCCTTTTTCCACCTCGAAAAGTTACCACTGAAATTTTTCATTTAATTTATACACATTTATAATTTAATTATGAAAGACAATTTATTTCACTTACTATAATTTTAATGTTAATTAGAGCAATTTTTGATTTTTACTTTTCTAATTTCTCAAACTTATCAACTATTAAATATTAAAATTAATCAACAATAATTGAAATTCATAAAAATAATTAAAATCTATCACTATTTAACAATTATGCAATCTCTTATAGACTCACATTTCTTTCAATATATTATATTTCTTATATATGTTTCGTTCTAAACTTTCAAGTGAAAAAAATTGTAAATAAAATTTTTGATTATGTTCGTTTTTTTTCCGTAAGAAAAAAAAATACAAATGTTTTTAATAAAAGCTTAAAAAAGTAAGTATGAAGTGTTTATAATTCCATGGAAAACCCAAAGCTTTGAGAAACACAGAACAAATATTGAATTTTTTTCATTTTTGTACTTTTTGACAAAAATATAAATAGTTTTTTATCTCTTCTGACTGATATGTTACTTTTGGACTAAAAGAAGTTTTTAAAAAACGTTTGAAACTATTTATTGCAAAATTCGGACAATTTGACAAAGTGAAAAATAATGTTTCAAATATTTCTGAATTTGAATAAAAATCAAATATCATGTACATGTCTTACAACTTTTTCGCGGAAGCTGTTTAATTTAAAGAATTTAAAGAAAACTTGTTAATTTTTGAAACGAAAAAAATGCCCATATTTTATTTATTTTCGAACCTAAAAATATTCATCAGCTTTGAAATGCTTCTCTTTCATACGTCAAACTTTCCAATTAAATTTGTTTCAAATGAAATTACATTCTTCTTAAATTCGAGTGCGCTAAAACTTTGATATTCTTCTATTAAAATTGGACAAGAAATATTTAAAAAAATACTTTTACCAAAAATTCTTTTTATGCATGTTGAATGAAAATTTTTAATTGAAAAGAGGGAGCCAATTTGAAAAATAGAGTAGCTTAGAGAACCAAAAAATTGATGCTATAGAGTAGGTAGAGACTAATCGGTGAGGCCCGTTCTTGCGCAAGAGGAAGTCATACGGTCCCTTATCGAATAATATGTTCAAACAAATTCTCATATCCAAATCGTTTCTCGTTTTTAATTTACAGGAAATTCAAATTTACATGTGATTTTTTTTTCAAGTGATAAATTTTAGATCCTGGGCCACCAGCTTTCCGTTTTATGAAATTCCATTTCCCAACAAAAATTGCTGTTCCAATCATCGCTACGTACAATCTGTTCTGTTTGGAAATATTGTTGAAACAGGAATTTTAATTTAATAAAATAGTGATTCATCTGTTTCTAATAATGATTTGCAATATAAAATAGATGGTAGATTAACTTAAACCTAATATAATGTGAAAAGGCAATGACTTAAACATGCTAATCATACAATTAAGGTAGAAATATTAATATATAACTATACAAAATACTTTACACTCATATTAAAAATAATATTGGGAAATAAAAAATACTCGCCTCTGTTCACGTCATGACGATCACTTATAATATAACTCTGTTAGTTTGTACAATAAACAGTAAAAGAGATAATGAGTAGTTTCGAGACTGGTACACTAAATGAAAGAAGTCTACTTGCTCTTGTTGTAGTCTCCATTATTTGCAACATTTTCGCAATAAATTTCCACGGAGTTGTTGGTCCTTAGGCAGTCGATATTACACGTATTTCTTTATACAGATGTTTGTACGGATGTCATTCTTGTGAGCCGCAAAGTTCTGCTAGATGCTGGCAGTCTTTGGACTTATATACAACTCTCTTGTATTCTATTCGAGCGCGTCACAACTTCCGGTTGATGAATCTTCCCTTGTGCAGAGAGACTTGAAGACACGGGCCTTTGTTGCAACGAAGAAATACCTTTGCTCGCCCTCTGAAGGCTGTAATAAACCTGCAATCAAAAATGCAAGCGAAAAGCGAACATTAAATTAGTTTTCTTTTCCAGAGGTAAATTTCATTACATGCGAAACAATAATGGATAAAGCTCATAAAACTAAATTAGAAATTTAATTAGTTTCGCGAAGTCTTGAGGAGCTTATCAACATTAACAATATAACAGTGTTCTTGAATACCAGAATATAAATAACTCCTGAAATATTAATAATTGAGTCAGTAAGGGTTACTATAATTATTATTTATTATAATAAATAATATTCTGCGATTAATTACTCTGTCCACATTGAAGCTCTTATGCTTTCAAATTTTGAAAAACATCATGTACAATTTGAGAGTCATTAATTTCTAACAACTCAGTTTCAAGGTCATCATTTAAGAATTGTTCAGTTTTTGAACGAAATTTTGATTGGCTTAATTATTAGCGCTATAAGTTTGAATTAAATAACTTTGAATGTTTCCTAGTAGAAAGCCTCTGAATTGTAACGGTTTAATAACAATTTAACTTTAAAGGTCAACACAGACATCAGATTTTTCAGCAAAAAAATCTATCCAATCGTTTTTCGACAATCAAATCTTCCCGAATCAATAATAGTTTAAAATTCAAACGTTAAAAATATCAGGACAGTTTCACAATCAAATCTGTTCAAATTACAAAATTTGATATTGAACCCCTTGATAGTCAGCTTCACATTGAATAATTTTTTAAAAGTATTAAAAATGAGAAGATTTTAGAGCTAGGGATTAAAAAGTGAATTATTTCTTATTCTAAATTTCAAATTGAATGGCTAAAAATAGTGCAATTTTAAACATTCGAATCATAACAATAATTCTATATAATGTGTTTAAAATTTAAAAGATGAAAATTATATTTTTGAAAACCAAAATAGATAAAAAAAGAGCAATTTATAAGTAATACTTTAGTAATTAAACAATTTCTTTAATTTTCAATTGTTTTTCAATTAAAATTGCTGCATTATCAACGTTTTGTTAAATAATTTAATTTGAAAGGTTTATAATTCAGAAGTTTCATATTTTTAACAGAGAAAATAACGGTGAATTTATTTTCTGAGATTAGGCAAATTTGTCTTATCAATTTGATTATAAAATAATAATTTTTTATGTAATACAAATTTTGAATTATAGAATTTCAGAAGCTTTGAATTTGATAAATTCAATTCAGTTCTCAATTTTTAATTGTCAAATTTTAATCACTTCGACTTCAAAACTATTTATATTCAAGAATTTTTTAAGTTAAAATCATTCATTTTGGTACCCTTCTAATTAAAAGTTATACAATTTCAATTCATTTTAATTTTGAGTGATTCAGTTTGCAAAATTTTAATCTGAAAATTTTCAATTGATAATATTTTGAAATTATCCTATTTTCGGTATTGTAATTTGAAATCATTCAATTTCGAGATTCTTCAATTTTAAATAAAATTGTTTAATTTTTAAAGCTTGAAATTGTTTACTTCCAAACACTTTCAATTCCAAAACAAAGCTAACCTCTTCGGATTAACTTGCAATTTCATGTTATTCACTTTAAATCGCTTTTATTTAGAAATGGTACAAGTTCAATTCTGTTTTATGCCATTCGAAATATTATCCTTTTTCAAAATCTCATGAAATTCTGTTTCTAGTCGCGGTTGCTGCAATTATATGGATATTTTTAACTTTTAATAAGAATATTAAATTCTGATCACATAATATTAATTGACATAACAATGATTTTCGCCTGAATTTAGGATCATTTCAAATCCCAGGTGAAAAAGTTATATATAGTTTATAGTACCCCACCATCTATGAAACAGCTGGAAGTATGTAATAGTTCACACAAAAATAAACAAAAAAGTCTTATTACAAACAACCGTTCGAAGCTTAGTTTGGTCATTTTCATGATTCAATTTCGAAATTTGTTCAATTTGAAAGATTTGGAATTGAAAAAAATATAAATAAATGAATATATATATATATATATATATATATATTCAGAAATTATGTGAGTTTTAATTTTTGCAATTCTAAAAGATGTAATTTTGATGGTTCACATTCGAAATTTCTCTAATTTGGAAGATTTAGAATTGAAAACTTGAGATTCAATCTTCCAAATCATTACAATTAAAGAATTTTTATTTATACATTTATTATACACATTAAAAATTGAAGGGTCTGAAATTTCAAATCTTCAAGAAGACCTATTTCAAGAAGTTGTTCACAATTTTATGATTTGAAACCGTAAAAATTCAAAACTAAACATGTGTGCGAATTTTCAATTGTAAACATCTTTAAGATGGACCAGTATCGAAAATGGAAGCCATCAGTAGCACTCAGAATTGAGCGATCAAAGAACAGACGTTGTTGCGAGATTTTGTTCTACCTTGATTGAATTTTCTATTGCAAAGAAGTTGACGAATTAAATAAAAAAATGAGATATTCAGATAAGGAGTTCAGTAACAATACTTGTATTTTCCTACATTTATAGGGTTGCATAAAAACAGAACTGAGACTATTTTTTTGGTAAACTCAGCAGAATAATGAGAAATCTGAACTCGTATAACGACAAGCCCATCCACAAGGAGTCTTCATTAATTTTTCTCTCCTGGAACTTTCTGGAGATCGAAGGATTCCATGAAATCGCGATGAAAAATAGAATCTCTGAAAATCGATGATCAGAAGTCTCTCGATAGCAGAAAATCGGCTTCGATTTAAATTATTCAGGCATTTAAAGAAACTCAACCCCTAGAAAAAACGAAGTAGAAAGCCCAAGTCGAGTCACGCGCATCGAAACTGGCCCTCTCAAATTATCGAGAAAACTTCGAGGTAATTAAACTCCCAGAAGAAGCGTAGATAACTCTGGGCTGTACTAGACTGTAAAAGTTAAAGTGGAAGTCTTGCTGTGAATTAAAGCTCGTCCTCTGGCGGGAACAACATTAATTACACTGCTCTTATTTCATCTGTTAATTGTTTTCAACATTTACGTGAAATGTAAGTATTTACATAAATTCTAAAGTTTCCATTGCACAGTGTGCTGGACAGCCTCGAACGGAGTAAAATGGATAGTCAAACTTGAGTGTCAACATTTAGATGGTCAGTTCGTCTTTCTAGATTAGTATCGAGTACCATCCAGAATTTTTTGTTCATAGTCAGGCAGACGAAATGTTTATAGTTGGTTTAAATATGCACAGGTGTTTTAGACTCACTATCAGGATAATTAAATCGATACTCCAGAGTGTCAATCAGAAGTGGCTGCTTCACGACCTCTACCGAACACCGAGCGAACACACCCGACACCTAAAACGCACTTTCCGAGTGACTGGCGTTCGGCGCCATGTTTGCCGTGATAGACAAAATTTTGAATTAGTTAGGGTTACCCACGAAGGAATAGTAAGGAGTAGTATCCCTGTAAGTGGGAAGTGGGACGAGCGACGTCCAATAATTCGTTAATGCTAGCTACGAATGAAAACTCGTATGCTCCCCCGTTCACATGCGCACTGGCGGTTGCCATGCCAACGATGTCAACACGCGTTTGAAGTTTCGAACTTTTGTATTGAACGAACATAAACAAACGAACATAACCTACATGTGCATCGAGATGTCAAAAGGTAGCATATTGAGTGGGTATAACATGTGACTGCGAAAACAGCTCTGCGCATGTGCACTGGGGAGCATTCGAGTTTTCATTCGTAGCTAGCATTAACGAATTATTGGACGTCACTTGTCCCACCTCTGCTCACCGAACACATAGGGTGATACCACTCCTTACTATTCCTTCGTGGGGTTACCATTTCTTCACAGTACGAAAGGACACCTAAAAATTTCCTAACCTAACCTTAACTTACTAACATATGAAGACTAGTTTTTTGAATTTCAAATATTGCAAACCACGAATGTTCAATAGAATGATTTATTTTTACAAATTAGGTTACACGATACCCGGTAAGACTAATAACACGACTCCAGTAGTTCTATCTCTCACTATATCATCGTGAAACATAAAAAAAAGAAAAACATGCCATTTTTGTCAGAAAGGACATTTTTAAAGAAGGGAGGCCTCTGGAGGACAAGGCGGTAAAGGAGGACATCTCCTCTCGAAGGAGGACGTTTGGTAACCCTGAATTAGTTTAAATGACTTTTTGATATTTCGAACATGTGTGGAGAGTATATAAAATGTGCAGAACATGGTGGAGAGTGGGTTAAATGGCTTTGATTTTAAATGTTAAATTCGATATTTCCAAGGGACTAAGAGCAAAGGCGTAACTTATTTAAAGTGGGTCACCAATTGGTGGGTATTCTTAACAGTTTTGGCAGAAATCGTGCTCGAAATTTCAGAATTCGTTGATGAAGAAACAAGACTTGTGAGATTTGTAATGCGCATTTATATTGTTTGCTGAATTTTTCAGTGTTAGAAGGGTTTTAATTTTGCGCAGGCACGCCGTTTGTTTAGCCCTACATGCTCAAAGTAAAATGTTGTTATAGTTGTTGTGCATACGTAAAAATGCGTTTCCCTCTCTCGTCTCTCTTACTATCATGAATATATATGTAGGCAGGAGAAGGACAATAGATAATAAATCTGACCGTATAATATGATTAGGTTAACACTCCAAATTAATCAAGCTCAAATTTCTGCGACAATCAAGTGTACACTCCACGACCGTGAACTTTACACTCTGGGATAGTGAAGCTAACAACCAAATTTTGACATTTCACGCATGGTACGCTACAACATCTAGAGGGCTGTCTTATAGTTAAAGCTCAAATATAGTGAGCCTGACACTCTAGATGTCCAGGCTGACTAGCCATTTTTCTCCATGGCGGGTAAAAACCTTTATAGTTTTGGTCGAATGTCCGTCCGTTCGTCCGTTGTACTTTTTTCAAATGAGTGTAAAAGAGGGAAAATGAGCGAAGAGAAAGTAGAGGAAATGAGAGAAAACGAGGGGAGGGGAGTAGGGGAAGTTAGGCGAATGTGGGGATGGAACTACGGGAAGCGTTTGGTAATAAGGAGTAAAGAAGGAAATGAGGAAAGGGGAAGTAGAGGGATTAAAGAAAGTAAGCGGCAATAAGGGGTGGAAAAATAGAGGATGTAAAGGGAAATGAGGAGAGGAGTAGGGGAAGTGAGGAGGACTGAAGAGATGAGAAGTAGGGAAATTGAGTAAAGAGGAAGTAGGAAAAGTGATGGGAAATGGGAAGAAATGAAGAGAGGGGTAGTAGGGGTAATGGTCAGAAATGAAGAGAAATGAAGGGAATGGAAGAAGATGAGGGAGAAATTGCGGAAGGGTGGTGCGAATTGTGAAGTGAAGGTGGGAGAGTAGGGCAGGGGTATTTGAACGACTTGATTAACCTCTTCATAATTAATAGAGTCGAGTTTTCAATTTAATTCTGAAAAATAATTATTTAAACAAATAGAACGTCATAATGAAACATTTGACTAATATTATTTATTTTCTCTGGAGAAAAAAAGCGAAATTAAATCCTTATGTATCGGAATAAAAGGACATTCAGCGTGGCCACTCAAGCTTTAAAAAAATTTCCAGGCTAGTTCTCCCGGTTTTTACGGGCAAAAATGAGAAAATTACATTATTCTCGGTAGAATCTTAACCATTCATAATCATTATAATTCAAGAATAATTGGTTTATTATTCACATTTTGAAAATAATTAAACAACATAAACTCCAAGGTAAAACATATTGTGTAAATTATGGTAAAAGTGATTTCAGGCTTCATAGACCAAAATGCTCGATGAAATAGTAAGATTTGTTAAGAAAATAGGGGAATACATTCTTTTAAATCACATTAATGCAGGTGCCATATTCCTAAGATTACAAGTCAAAATATATTGCGTTTTCAACAAACTAGTGTAATTATCAACCGAAAAAGATGAATTTTCAACAAAGAAGGGCAAATTTTCAATAAAAGAATTGAGTTTTCTAGCTAAGAAGTCAAATGTTTTTGAGAAAATTCGAATTTTGTATATGAAAACATAAATTCTCGAATTGACGGCCAAAAAAACAATCTTCAACCAAACAGTAGCATTTAGAACCAACTAGTTGAAATTTCAAGCAAAAAAAAAGAATCTTTTAGAAGGCAGATAAATTTACAACAAAGAAAGATGATTTTTCTAACAAAAAATGAATTGTCAATCCAAAAGGACAAAAGAATGGAAATTTCAACAAAATAATGAAAATTTTCACCAAACAGGAGAATTTTAATCAAAAGAGATGAATTCAAAATCCAAAATGTAATAGTAAACTTTTCAGATAAAAAGAATTAACTTTCCACCAAAAAAGATGACTTCTTGAGAAAATAGTTGACTTTTTAAGAAAATAGTTGAATTTTCAAAAAAATAATTGAATATTCAACTGAGCCGTAAAATTTTCAACAAAAAGAGATGAATCCACGACCAAAAATATGATAGTATAATTTCCAACGGAGATGACTTTTCTACCAAAAGCAGAATTTTCAATCCAAAAGAACGAATTTCCTACCCAAGAAGTTGAAATTAAAAAAAAAAATAATTAAATTTACAAAAAAGAGATATGAATTATGAGCCAAAAATATAAAATTATACTTTTTTATGAAGAATAAATTCACTTTCAACAAAAGAAAAAACACATTTCTACCTAAAGATGAATCTTCAATCAAAAAGAACAATTTTTTATCCATAAAGATGAATGTTCAAGAAAGCACTGAAAGCATTCGTCAACAAAAGCTTTAAAATCTGAAATATATGTGTTAACTTTAAAAATTTTCCGATTGTTAAAAATTCCAGGCTAACTCCCGGTTTTCCCAGTTTTCCTGGTCAGTGGTCGGATTGGACACCCTATTCATATACTGCAGAATATAAATTTTTTTTTTAGAATTCAACCGAATTACTATAAACAAATAACATAAACAATTACTCGGATGCTGTGCTCAATCACAAAAAGGAACTTTCTTTAAAGTATGAATGCCTATATCTCCCATATATATGTAAGGTTCAAAATAAAAAAAACAATAAAGTAATAATGTGTATTGTTACAAACATTCAATAAAAACAAATGGTATATTTTTGTATTTCGTCGATCCCACGCTTCTCTCTCCCAACAAACAACTTTAAAACAAGTTGATAATTATGCCTTACAAACACAGAAATTTGTAAACTTTACTTATTGTTATTATTAATAACAATGTTATGAAGAAAATCTTTGATATAGCTTTAAGCGAGCTATAGTTATTTTATTATTTATTAAGTGAGTTTTATGTTTTTATTATTTTTATATTAATAGTTCACAACTTGAAAGTACCAATATTCAATAATGTTAGAATTCAACATTTGTTTGGTGAATCTCGTTGGACTTAGCTTTTAATACGAATCTTCCCAGTGATGAAAATAACTATAAAAAACATATTTTACCTATAGCAGTCACATTTTTTTATGAATATTTTATAACAATACCCACTTATTATTATTTATAAATTTACTTATTGAAATACCGCTATGAAGATGCATTAAAATAATTAAAACAAAGGCCCCGCTTATTCAGGCGTAGCATAACAACAGCTGACTATTTATTTGAGAATTTTTCAACAACTTCAACAACAACAATTAGGTCTTGCTAACAAATTTTATTGGTTGAACATTACCATTGAGCTATCTGCAAGATGACTTAGTAAAAAAAATATGTTTTCAAGTTAAAAATGCTAAATTTAATATTCGTTCATTAAAATAATAATAAAAATAGTCATTATTAACTCATGTTTATTTTTTAATCTAAACATTACTCCTGCGGGGAATTTACCCATTTTAACTGTTTAAAAAGTTTGTTCTGCTGTTGAGCACCGCATTCAAGTAATTATTCATCTAATTTTTTTATAACAATAGCTTTAAATATTAAACTGAATATTTATGTTCCTGAAGTATATGTACTTTGATTCTGATGAATAACGATTTTATTTCGCTTCTTTCTTCAGAGGAAGAAAATAATATTGGTACAATGTCTAAATTTTGACGTTATATTTGTTAAAATAATTTAGTCCGCAAAATTAAATAAAAAAATCGGACTTAAAGTTCAAGGATTAATAGCTTTAACGTGACTACTAGTTAGGAAATATTTATAGTCTCAAGAACATCCAAAAAAAGTAAAAAGTCAAAAAAAATTTGAAGTCAGTTTTTAAAATCTAATATCGTGAAAAATTGAAATTTTCATCAAAGATTTATGAATACTCGAGATTCTATGAACAGAGTTAATAATTTTTGATAAGACTCAGAAGGAGAGTAATACCGTTATAAGTAATTGCGATCCTTATACTATTAAGGAGAAGGAAATTTTATTAGCACCATAATTGGTTGATAACTTTATGAAAAATTTGCACAAATTTCCTAGATGTTTGTTTGAAATATGGGTAAAGTATGAAAATTTCATTGGAAAAGTAAAAAAAAATAAGCTTAAAGCTCCAAACTTTCATAAATTCATCATAGTTTCTCGTCAAATATTCAGAAATTGGATGAAGATTAAAAAGTAGTAATAGGTATCGAAAATATTATAAGCTTCATATTGAAGTTTCTGACATAAAATCATTGGTATTCGGAAGTAAAGTGTCACTTTTTTGTATGTTATCGCTATGATAGACATTTTTAAAACTAAAATCTTTTCAAAATAGAAAGTTTGAAATAAGAACCTTGAAGGCGATCAAAAACTTTTAAATATTAGAAAAAGAGTAACTGATTTTACGTAAAATTGAAAAAATATTCACAATTGAAGATTTACAAGTTAAATTTTGGAAATTGTGTAATTTGAAACTGCATCGCTCGAATTGATATAACTGCGAAATGTACTCCGAATCTTTCAAAATTAAAACGTGTGAAATATGGCAGAATACATTTTAACGACGAAAATTAAGAAATTAAGAATTTGAAACTTTCAAAATTGAACAATTTTTAAATTAGCTCTAAAATTGAGAGCAATGTTCAATTGAATACATTAAAGTTTAAGAAATTTAAAGCTTTAACAATTATAGATTAAAAAAGATGAATCTGTGCCTAAAACTTGTAAAATTTCAATCATTTTATTAAAAATTTGGAAATCAATAATTTTAAACAATGAAAATTATTCATTTTTAGAGTTCAAATTGTATCATTCAAAAGTGAAGCAAATGTGAAGAACTCGAAATTTTAACCATTCAGCTATTGACTTTATTCATAATTAAGTGTGATCGAAATTTTAAAAATTTCAAGTTCCATTTTTATAAAGTTATAATAATATGGAAACGCTCAAAGAATTGAAAAAACTAAAATTTCAACTTGACGCTATCTATAGTAATTTCGAATTTCTTATTGAATTTTTAAAAATCATAATACATAATTTTAAAATTAATCATTTTCATCAACTTGGTTTTAAGATCCTAACTGGAAAATGCTTCAATTTTCAAACGAAGTTTGGAATAGTTTAATTTGTAACTCGTCAACTTTGAATTAAATAATTTTGAAAGTTTCCAATCAGATACTATCTAATTTTTTACGCTTCTGGAATAATATAACTTCAAAGATTGACAATATTTAAAATTCTTAATTTTTAACGGTGAAAATGAAAGTTATTCTATTTTTTGACAGGAATCACATTTTTTAATAAAAAATATATCTAATCACTTAAGAGTCTCACTTGATAATACATGATATGATATTTATTAAGCATATGTATAATCTTTAAAGTTTATATCATTTCAATTTATAGTTGTGGTTTTTAATGCACAGATTAAAACAGTTTAGTCTATGAAGTCTTGAAACTAAAGCTTTTTTTGCTTCAAAAGGAAGAAAGTCTAAAATGGAGATCAAAAATGAATTTCTTTCTTGAAATATGTTTCCTTTCTTTCTTTTTTTTATAATTGAAAGAGAATCTGAGATTTTTTTCTTTGAATACATTGAGGCTAAAAAATTATAATTTTATTATTTGTTCGTAAAAATAAGCATTCAGTAGGTTTTCAGAAGATATTATATTAATTTTTCAATTTCGAAAAATTGATTTCATTTTCAAAATTTGAATTTAAAATCATTTAATTTCGCGATTCTTTGATTTGAATTCAAAGTTTTTGATTGTAAACGCTTTGAATTGGAAATTATACAATTTCAACTCTTTTCTAATGAAATCGTCCAATTTAAACAAATTTTAGCCCATTTTTTTTTTTATTTTGGGAAATTTTCAGTTTAAATTTGTCAGTTTTTAATTATTCAATTTTTAACGTTCTTGTACAAAAATTATATAAGCCCAATTCATTTTCATTCCATTCGAAATACTGTCCATTTTTCGAAATTTCACCTGATGTAAAATTGTTTTGTTTGGAACGTTTTCTGTTCAAAATCGTACAATACATCGTTTTGAATTTTCAAGCGCTTTCAATTTGAAATTTTTAACGATTTTTTCAAACACTTAGAATCTAATATTTGAAAAATTGTTATATTGATTTTTAAATTATTCATATTGGTATTGTAAGGAAATAAAAATCGAGAGGCGGGAGCGCGCCCCTCGCGCGCGTGCATTTAGTGCTAGCAGGGGCCACAGCCCAAAAGGCCCCCGAAAATAGGAAAAGGTTAATTTTTTAACGAAATAAGGGAAAAATCGGGGAAAGATTGAACATTTATTTTTACACGTGCAAATTGGAAAAATCTTTCTATAGGAAATGTTATATTTTAAAATAATGTTTAATGACTTCGAATGATTGCTGCTATTAAGGAAATGATTTGAACAAATCAGAGATGCTTAAATCGTTAAAAATCTATTCAAAAAAGTATCTAAATTAAGTATCTGAAAAGGTCTGACAAAAAAAGTACTAAACAATTTCTATATGCTTTAAATCATTCTCATAACCACAAATATTTTCTCTTTCAAAAATTCCATTATTATCAATTAAATTGTTACACTTAGAAGTATAATTAAATATTTCTTTCGCAGTTTTGTAATTTCAACCCTACTGTAATTAGTACTTTGAATTCAAATTTAAACCTGAACTCGTCAATGCTCTTACACTCAATTAAAAAAATATTTTAAGTTTGAGCGCCTAAAATATCTTCCATTTCAAATTCATTTGTATAGATTCAGCAAAAAACTATTTTAGATTAGAAGTTATATTAGATACTAAATAGTTCAGTTTGAAATCGGTAAAATACCTTAACATTTGGCTATTTTAATATTGGTAAAATTCAAATGAACTATAGGTTTTATATTTAAAAAATAATTATAATAAATAATGCCTACACTCACTAAATTCAAGAGTATTTCTCGCGTGATTCAAATATTATATTTTAAAATCTAGTATACTTATACAGAAAAAGGTATTCCTTAAATGAAAAAAAATAGAATTTGAGAACAAGGGGAAACGCAGTGGGATAGGGGAAAGACTGTGATCCCGGTGCTAGTATAACAATGACTAATATAAGTAATTAACTTACATTGTGATTGTTACGCTGATTGTAGGCGTCCATCGCCATTTGTTTGAAATCCGCCATTGTTGGTGGATGAGTGTACGCATTTTGCTGTACGTGATTTTGGGTGAAATTTATTGTCGGCATGGGCGAAGAATCGCCCAATCTGAGATCTTGTTGAAGATCCATCGTAGATCGGACGATCGGCTTCTTCTCAGGTGATGTAGCGTCATCTGTTGACAGACCCTTTCTCCGTCTTTGTGGTGGTGTTTTGTAAGGGGTATATGTTAAGGGTCTTCTTTCTGTGAACAGATTTCACGAAGCCCTTTAAGGTTTGAATGTCGTCACTAACTTAATTAAACTAAGGCAGCCCTCCGTGTTCACACAGCTTTTCGCATAAAACATAAAATCGATCAGATACTTCCTGCCGGATATTAGAGCGCTATTGTTTACCAGAAGTTATTGCTACGTCGAAAGGATATATAGGATGTCAAAATCCTTATGGATATTTCGTCATTTCGCTCTCGATTATCAATTTATAAATCTATTCAAATTTCGATTCAAATTGATATATTTATGTATTCATACATAATATTCAATATTTAATACTACGGACGTCCAATCAAGTATACGGTCAAGAGGTTAAACCATTTTTTAATCTCGTGGAATCCTTAGATATATTTGAAATTTTAAGAATTCATTTGAAAATTTGGTAAATTACTCAAAAACGTTTAAAGCTACCGAAAATTCTTCGAAATACTTTGAATTCGATGGATGTCGAAACTAATCTCTTAAAAATCCTGTAAAAAATTAAGCTCCGCGTGAATCCCTCAAAACCCTTTAAAAACCATGCACATTCTTTAAATGGTTTGAAATCTTTAAATTCCTTTAAATTAAAGTCCATGAAATTCCTTACAATTTCTAGTGTTTAAAATCCTCGAGATTCCGTGTAATATTCCGAAATCTTACGAGATTGCTTCGAAATCTTTAAAATCCCTTCAAAATTAATTTAAATCTTCAAAATAAACCTGGGAATCTTTCCAAATCTCTTAAAAACCCTTGTAATATAAAATTAGTTGAAATCATTTGAAGTCTATACAAATCTTTTTGAATTCCCTGAAATCTTTCCAAATATTAGAAATCTTACTAAAATCCGCTGATATCCCTCAGAATTTATGAAAATACTTTGGTACCACTTGAAATTCTTTGAAATTCCGTTATATATTTTGAAATCCCTAGGAATCTCGGAAATTCTTTTAAAATGCTTTAAAATATTTATAATCCGTGAAAATCTTTTCGAACATATTGGAATCCCTTATGCTATCAAAATATGAAAATCAATTCAAATGTTTTGGAAACTATTACAATTTCTCGAAATCTCTTAAAATGTTTTACAATATTTTGATTTTTTTTTAAATTCCGTTAATTTTTTTAATATATGGAAAAATCCTCTGAAATACGTGGATATATAACTTGGAATATTTTAAAACTCCTTTAAATCCGTTCAAATCCCTCAAAATCCTTTGAAATATTTGCAAATTTCTTGGAATCCAAAAAAATATTTTCAGCCTTTTTAAATCACTTCAAATCTTCCAAATATTATTAAGTTCCTCTGATAGCCTTCAACATTAGTGAGAATACTTTGGTATCACATAAAATCCTTCAAAATTCCGTGAAATATTTATGTATTTATGTATCTTTATAAATCCCTTAAAATCTCTTAAAATCTCTTGAAATCCCTTGAAATTGAAAGAAATCATTACTAATTCCTTAAAATACCTAGAAATCAGTCGAAATCCTCCGTTATCTCTTTAAATCATTTGAAATCCAGTGAAATTTCTGAAAATCTGATTCAACTCCTTTTTGTTTCCTTAAAATCTTGTAAGATCCCTTAAAACATTAAAATTCTCACTAAAATTGTACCCGGTAATTTCTACAAACTTTAAGTAATAATCTAATTAGAATAATTTTTTTTTGTAAATTCAACAGTATTATAGAAAATAATTTTTGGCTTAAAAATGTAACTGTTTTGTTGAAAATTGTTCTTTTTTGGATAAAAGTTCTATTATTTTGGTAGACAATTTAACTATTTAGTGGAAAAGTAAATTCTTGGTTGAAAGTTAACTTTTTGGTTGAAAATTCTTACTCTTGTTTCAATCTTTTTTTTTTTTTTTTTGAAATATCAACTATTAAATTTTTTCTCCAGTAGTTATCATTTTTTATTAAATTCGACTGTTATTGATTTGGAATCAAAATATTTTTTTTTATGAAATATCAACTATTATAATTTTGGTAGAGAATCAATCTTTTTTGATTGAAAATTCATCTGTTTGGTTCTAAGTTGGACTTCTTTGTTAAAAATTCATTTTTTTCTGATTAAAAATTCATGGATTAAAAATTCGACTGTATTCGTCTTCTTTACTTGAAAATTTAACTATTTGGTGAAAAAAGTGACTTTTGTGTCGAAAGTTCGTTCCTTTCGCTTGTAAGTTCAACTGCTTGGTTTTAAATGCAACTGTTTGGTTGATAGGTAATTTTTGTTGTTAAAAAATGAACTATTTTGTTGAAAATTCAACTTTCCTGTTGCGAATTCGTGTTTTTGTATAGAAAATTCATCACATGGTAATTAAATCGTATACTTTATTATAGAAAATGTTCTTGGTTGAAAATTTAAATGATCCATTTAATTATTTTATTGGAAATTCGACTATTTGATTGAAAGTTTATCTCTGTAGGATAAAAATTCCACTATTTGGATGAAAATTCATCTCTTTTGCTTTGTAAAAATACAACTTCTTGGCTTAAAATTCAATATATTTCGGCTTAAAATCTTAAGCTTCTTATACTTTATTCAACATTGTACCTGCATTAATTTTATTCCCCTTCTGCTTCCATATTTTCGTAACAAAAATTAATCTATTTCCACTGATTTGAATGAAATTCGAAAAAAGTGTACAAAAAAGCATGACATAGTTTTTTAGTGGTCCCAGACATTTTTAACATGTGTCATTTAAAGAATCTTTGAACAAAATATTCTAAAAAGCCTTAGAAAGCATTTTCAAATGTAATCCATAGGTGTTAATAAGTTCAAGACACTTACCGTACTCGTTGGGTATTATGTCAGGATCGATATCATCGACCGCCTGTTTAGTTTGAGAATGTACAGGAGTGGTTGAACCTGCATTAGGTGGTTCGCAAACGATAGGAGCGTGCTTTGGACTTCCTCCCCGACCACTGGAATGCTTCCGGTATAAAGCTGCCAGAAAAACGGCCACGGCAAGGGCCAAAAGTGTTGCAGTTGCCGCCAGACCCAAGAGTAGCGGGCTCAGCAATGACGCATTTGTGCCGCCTGAAAAATGTAAATAAAAAAGTGCATTAAGTATTGTTAGAAATTTAAATTCTAGAGCTTAATTAAGATTCATTTGGGTGGCCCAAAAAAGACAGTTTCATTTCCTCATTCTAAAATTTATTATTATTATTATTATTATCATTTCAAGAGTAAAGGCATCTAAGAAGCTTATAATATTACACTGCATCTAGTGCGACGGCACCCATCTGCGTATCACCGAACCAAGTAGCCTTATACACTTCCATGTATTCTATTTGGTATAATTTTTTTACTCACGTATCAGTTCTTTTACATTGGTCCCTGACCAATTTTTCATTTTCTCCGACATAAATATTCAAAGATCAGCATTTTATTGTTGTAACATTTGAAAAAAAAAATCTTTTATGAACAGAACAGAACAATCTTAGATTAGAATTTTTTATTTAATTATTTCAACCAAAAAAGCTGAACTTTCTATCATAGAATATGAATCTTTATTCCAAAAAGGCGAATTTTCAATAAAATAGTGGTATTTCGGACTTAAGAAAATGACTTTTTAACGAAATAATTAAAATTTCAATAAAATTATTAAATTTTCAACCTACAAGGATGAATTTTTAAACAAATGGTCAAATTTTCAAACAAAAAAGATTGAACATGAACCTAAAACTGTTGCATTTTCAACCAAGTAATTGAATTCTTTTAAAGAGATCTGAATTTTCAACAACAAAAAAAAGATGAATTTTCAGCAAGAGTTCAGCTTTCAACAAAATCTTGATGATTGACATTTTAACCAACTAAGATTCAATTTCTACCAAAAGAAATCAATTTTGACCCAAAAAAGACGAATTTTCAAACAAAGAAGGTTAATTTCCTACTAAAAAAGACTTACTTATAACAAAATTTTCAGTTCAAAAGATTAATTCTCCACAAACAAAAAAGAAGTTTTCTATCGAATAGACGAATTTTGAACAAAAGAGATGAATTTTCAACTAAAATGAAAAATCTTGAACAAAAAAATAATTTGTTAACAAAGAGGTTTTGCTTTCAACCAAGTAGTTCAATTTTCAAACTCGAAAGATGAATCTTCAGCAAATCATGTAATAGTGGATACTTCAACTGAAAATATTTTTCATTTTAAATGACAAAACAGTTAAGTTAAATCAAAAATAAGAATTTTCAAACTATACAGTTGAATCCTTAACCAAACAAGATTATTCTCAAACAAACGGGTGCATTTTTATGAAAAAAAAGGATAAATTTCTACTGAAATGGATTAATTTCTTAACCAAGTTCAGTTGAGTTCTCAACAAAAAGTTAATTTTTTATCAAAAGGTATGACTTTTTAACAAAAAATATGAATTATTAACTAAAACTGTAATAGTTCATATTTGAAAAAAATAGAGGAACCGAATTTTTAACGAAATAGCTAAATTTTCTACCAAAGGGTTGAATTCTCGAGATAATCATGAAATTTTAAACAAAATAGTTGCATTTTCAAACGAATATTTGAATTTACAATTTAAAAAGAAAATTTCTCAACAAAAATATAATAGTTGATGTTTCAGCCAAAAAAGATTAAATTTCTACCGATAAGATGTATCTTCAAACCAAAAGACGACTTTTCAACCTAAAAAATTAATTTACTTCTAAAAGAGACTCAGTTTTAACTTAAGTTTTCAGTTAAATAATTAATTTTCAACAAAAAAAGAAAATTTTTTCACCAACTAGATGAATTCTCAACCAGAGATGAATTTTTAACTAAAATGATGAATCTTCAACAAAAAAATGATTTCTTAACGAAGAGGTTTAACCCTCAACCTGACAGTTCAATTTTCAAACAAAAAGGATGTAGTATTAAAAGATGATGCAATGTTATATATTTCAAATTAAAAAGATTTTGATTAAAAACCAGTAACAGTTGAATTCAATGAAAAATTAGGAATTTTCAAAAAAAATAGTTGAATAATCAGCTAAACAAGATTAATTTCAATGTAACAGTTGCGTTTTCATCCAAAAAATATGAAATCTCTAATAGAAACCGATACATTTTTGAACCAAGAAGACAAATGCAAGAAAATACTTGAATTTGCAATCAAGACAGACTTCAGTTGAATTTTCAGCATCAAATTATGAATTTTCAAATAAAAGTTAATTTTCTACCACAAATAGTTGGATTTTCAACCAAATAGGATGACTTTTTAACAAAATTGTTGAACTCTAAACCAAACGATAAAATTTTCGACTGAAAATGTAATCATTAGGAGAAAGCTCAGCGAAAAAGGAATACAGGGCAAATAAATTACTAACAAGAATATTACATTAGGGTGGCCCCAGGCAGATAAATCATGCATAGTGTGAAATATTATACATAATTCTTATATATTTTGAACATCTTTTATATTAAAACAAATAATAATTTCTTCTAGTATGCATAAACTGTATACACTTTTCCTGTGCGGGTCGCAAAATTTAATTTTAAAAATTCCCTTATATTTTCCTGAGTAATTTTTTATTTCATCTGTACATTAATATTCAAAGACCAGAATCTTAATCTTGAAACATTTTTAACATGAAATATTTTATAAACTGAACAAAATCTTTGGAAGATACTCGTCAAGATCCCTGAATTTTCCCTAAACTTTACTGGTTTAAAAATACCTGACTTTTCCCTGATTTCCAGATTTTCCCTGACCTACTACCACCCTGTTTCACGTTGAAATAAAAGAACGTATTGCCTTAAAGCAAGATCAATATTTCAATGAATATTGACAGGGTGGAATGCAGATTGAAGCATCAGCATCAATTTTCGAGGATTATTAACTGTCATCCAGGTGATAATTCTCCCGGATGCAGCATCTCTCCCGCTATCTGCAAAAGGCGTTCCGAGCAGTAATGCCGTGTGCGTCAATATCAGTGGTAGCCGCAGTGCCCGGGCTTAATAAGCGGGACAGTAATTAACGAAGGTATGTCTATTACGCTGATATTACCGTTGTCGCATGTATATAAATAGATGCGTACCTCTGCCGTTGCTGTACCACATACATAATATGCTGGATATTCCTGCTCTGTGATATATATGTATGTGTGTATATGTTCGAGCTTGTATGAGTTGCCAGAAGGAGAATATAATTACATCATTTAACACATGCAGACACCTCGAGGACAGCGTCGCGTGATCATCCCTTTCGCAGTATGGGGTGGCAGTTTCGGGATGCATGGATGAAAGGCGTATTTTGCAATATATATACATAATGTATACAGCTCAACTTACACAATAATACTCCAGCTAATACTGCCTTTTTTCGTTAAAGACACTACACACCTTTTCTAGACACTTTCTTTTATATCTCCCTTGACGATGGAAAATCCATATTTACTCAATTTTTTAAAACCATCTCATTTCATCGTAAATCTGAAATACCTTCTGTTGTGAATTAATAATCAATTTTACCATATTTAACGAAAAAATGGAATATTTGGTCTATTCACCATAGTTTGTCGTTTTCAAAAGAGTTTATTGTATTTCATTTAATTTACTAATGAAGATTGGGAATCTACAGAAACCGGAAGTACAAATAGATTTTCAGAATGGGATGAACAAACGCATAGATAAGACAACTTGGAAGGTGCTATTAGACAATAAAGATATGAAGGGCGTATCGTCTATGATTCGGGATGGCATTGTTAGGAGTGCGACTAAGGTCTGTGGTACTGCGGTTGTAGGAGAGAAGAAAAATCAAAACGATTTTGAAAGAAACAAGAAAGTCTTTCATAAATGGGCGTTCATCGATGTAAAGGGAGGTTGAAGTACAGATTTAGGCGGTATGAGAAATAGCAAGGGTGAAATGCTATATGGTACAGATTGGATACTAGACGCTTTAAAAGACTCTTCTAAGGAATTATTGGGAGATTAAGCTGTGGCGCACCACAACTGCGATATAGAATACGATACGTTAGAAAATCCGCCTGAGTGAGTCTGTGCCTCTGATTTCAGAGATATAATTAAGAACTTTCAAAATGGTAAGGCTGCTGATGTAAACAATCTCTGTAAACAAATCTTTGGAAATACTTTGGAATATTGAAAATCTTTGGAAATACTTTGAAATATTGACAATCTTTTTCAAATCTTTGAAATTCTTTAAAATATACCTGTTTTTGTGAATAAATTATTTTAAATTTCATGAACATATTATAAAATCCCTTGGGATCATGGGAGTCCCGTGAAACTCAAAATATTAATCGTATTACAGGGTGCACAGTCTTCCCCTTTTTTTCTTAGTTTCCCCTTTTTTCTTGAAATTACCCTTTTTCCCTATTCTCAAATAACTTCCCTTTTTTCCCCTTTTTTCGAAAAATTCTCTGAAATTAGTAAGTGTACCCATTAGTGAATAATAATTATAGCAAGTGTAGCACTAAAATAAATTATTCATGAATAAGTAAGGTACCAATAACAACACAAAACATACAATACTTTTTGAATAAGTATTAGAAGGTGGACACTTTATATACCTACCTAATTAAAAAATGGAATATTTCAAATTCATCAAATGCAATGTTAAATGTTCTAACTTGAGCAATTTTTAATTTGAGATTAAGAGCACTAAAGAGTAGGGCGGAGTTAAATTCGTAAATAAATCGAATCGTTGAATCTGAGGGGAAAAAAACGTGTAGGTTGGCATTGGACAAAAGTGAAAAAAATTTTAATTAGTGAAATTTAACGATTTCAAATTCAAAATATTCCCTATTGGTTCAAAAATTATGACGAATTTGTTATATGTATTGCTTTTACTAGTGAACAATAATACAAAATTACGAAAAAATAAATTTTTTGCGCAGTAACAATTTTTTTGAAAATGTGAAGAAAACATGATTTTTTTATTGAGTCATAAGCACACATTTAAAAAGAGTTGAATATATCAAACCTGAAATTTATTCAGCTTGAACCAAAGAAACATTTTGCCACTTTACTCTCTCGGAGAAAACTTTTGTCGTGACCTAGGATTTTTGGAATTTCATTTTTTTTTACGATTTTGGAACGTTATATACACCACGAAAAAATGTTTCCCGCATGCATAAAAAATGATAACATGTTTCTTCGGTTCAAGGTGAAGAAATTTCAGGTTTGAATCAATCTAAAAAACATTTTTTTTACATTTTCAAAAAATTGTAAAGGAAGCAAATTTGTTTTAATTCTTAAAATTGTTAATTGTAAATATAAAAAACAGAACAGAAGATATTAACCGATTTAGAAAACATTTTTTATACTTGTTTTGGATGTCGGACCACAAAATGTTCTCCCTCAGCTCAAACGATTTGATTAATTTTAACATTTTTACTTCGCTTTGCTGAAGAGTGTAGTTTTAAATTCAGATCGAAAGTATTAATTAGAGTAAGAAAGAAATGACGAATCCTGGAAATAAATATTCATGAGAACGATGTTAAACATATCAAAATCGTGTATTCAACTAATTTTATTTTATTCTCGGACTTTTTTATATCACTGTGAATGGATTACCAACAACCTGAGTATATCGAAATTTCAAAAATAAATTCTTTACTGGCAGAAATCATTGAAAAATCATTGAAAATTATTTCAAAATATAACATTCCTTATAAAAAGATTGTTTGTTCTTTTCGACATATAAAAATAAGTGTTTAATTTTTCCTCCATTTTCCCCTTTTTCGTAAGAAAATCACCCTATTTCCCCTTTTTCAGCTTCTTTTACGCTGTGCACCCTGTTATTATACCGCTTTTGATGTTTTTAAACTTTATTACAATCTTTTGTGGTAAAATTACTCAACTTTCAGGTTATACAATGTAATTGTGGATAGATGGATTCCCTATAAAGTTGATTTGTTAAAAATATTACGTAACAGTATCGATTTATCACCCGCCCCCTCCCCGAAATGGAGCGGTTCATACCCCCCCCCCCCCCCCAATTGTTACGCAAGTTATAGATGGCCCCTACTGTGTGTCAAGTGGTATAAGTCATCGGACATAATTGCTGGTAGTTTCAAATCAGCTTTACGTAGTACGAGTCGTTTTAGATCAGCCATAGTGGGCGTTAATTAGCCATAAAGTCAGTCATAAAGGGTGTAAAGTAGTATTAGTCATTTGAGTTCACTCAAGCAGTGGCAGTCGTTCAGTCCAGTAGTATAGGCAGTTATTCGTTAGACATAAGTGGTTTCAAGTGGCATATGTAATTTAAAGTCAGGCATCATGGGTTTCAAATAGTAAGAGTAGTTTTAAATCAGTCATAAAGACTGTTAAGTGATGAACTTTGTTTTAAATCACCGATGGTTACGAGTAGTATAAGTCACTTTTACTCAGACATATTGAGTGCCAAATACAAGAAGTTGTTTTTAGTTAATCATAGGTTGTGTCAAGTAAAATCAATAATTTTCTTGTATTGATGAAGTGACGGTGGTCTTCTTAGACAGGAGTAGTATCAAATAGCATACTAAATTCAAAGTAAGACATAAGGGGTAAAAGACATAAGAGGTGCTAAATATTAAAAATATTTTTAAATCAGTTCTAATAAGTTTTAAGTAAGCACGGCCTTTTGAATTAGGACCTAGTGGGTTCGAAGTAAAATAAATCATTTTAAATAAGTCATTATGAGTGTCAAGTAGTATTGGTCATCCTACATAAGTGTTCGTAGTTTTTTATCAGTTTTAATGAGTTTGAAATCAGTCACAGTAGATCTTAAATAATATAAATCGTTTTAAGTTACTCATAGATATACTAATAATCTACTAATAAAACTGGTACTATCTCATTATGATAAGAACGCAAACCAAAAACAAAAAAGGTTGTAAAATGCTCTTTAAAGAATAATAATTATGTGTGGTAAATAATACGGGCTTTGGTTCTTGTGATTCTGAAAAGAAGTGTCACTAAATAAAGTATAGGTAAAAGCTTTTGAGTATTTTTCGGAGTAAAGGGGAGTTCTAAGATTAATATGTCAACGTATGAAAGAGAAGCGTAAAAAGAAGGAAGGAAGCAAAGGCCTAATTTCTGTATTTTTCAGCTGTGTAGCTATACTGTTTGATACTAATTTTCTGCAGACTGATTAGCACCTCCAGCAAAGGGTTTTTTCACGAAAAGAAGGCTTTGAAATCACCTCTTATCAAGTGAGACTGTCTCACTATATTTTTAGGTTTCTTTATTATTTAATTTTTTGATTTTCCGATCAGGATTATTATTAATATTATAAAATTACTGAGGATTGTAAAATAAAAAAACTTCAACTTCAAACTCCCTGGCTTTTCCCTGATTCTTCCCTCACCAGCTTTTCATTCTTTCTGAAGAATAATATTCAAAGGCCAGCATTTTAACTTTCCATCATTTTCAATATGGAAACTTTGATGAATAGAATATAAGAATTTCAAATTGAAATTTTATAATTTAAAATTGATTTATTTTAACCAAAAGAGGACTTTTCTACCATAAAAAATGAACTTTAAATTTAGAAGGAAAATTTGTATGTCCAAACAGTTGAATTTTCGAACAAAAGAGTTCGTTTTTATCAAAATACATACATTTTCAACAAAATAATTGAAATGTTAACCCAATAGTTGGATTTTTTAACACAATAGATGAATTTTCAACCAGAAAAGAAGAATTTTTACCCAAATAGTTGAACTTGTTTCTCAAAGAAGGTTATGAAATATTTCAAATTTCAAGCAGAAAAAAAACAAAGTTTCAACAACATAGTTGAATTTTCAACTAACGAGTTGAATTTTAAACAAAATTGTTGAATTTTAAGCCACATAGTCGAATTTTAAACGTGCAAAAATGCATTCTCAACACAAAATGTAATGATTCAAATTTTTAACGAAAAAGATTACATTTATACCAAAAGAGATGAATTTTAAAACAAAAAAGATTAGTTTTCAGCCCGGAAGATCACTGTTCTGCCAAGAATTCGTCGAAATTGTTGAACTTACAAAGAAAAAGCGGGTTTTTCTGTAAAACAGATGAATTTTCAACCCGAATGTATGAATCTTCAACAAAACAGTTAATTTTTAATCAAACAGTTTCATATTTAAGCGAGAAAGAGGAAATCTTAAACCCAATAACATAGTTTTCTACCATAGCGGACGAACCTTATTAATTAAAAAAGATCAATTGTAAACCAAAAATAGAAAGGTTAAATTTTCAGTTACAAAAATTAATTTTAAACAAAAAAATTAAATTCTAACAAAATAAATAAAAGTAATTAAATCAATAATTTTAGTTGAAAAATTAATTTTATACCAAAAACTGTCTATCAAAGAGATTCTCAACTAAAATGATGAATCTTATACAACAAAAAGGAGTTTTTAACAAATTTGTTCTACCTCCAACCAAATAGTACAATTTAAAAAAAATGGATTTACAACAAACAATGCAAAAGTAGATATTTCAACCAAAAAGGATTTTAATTTTAAATAGAAAACAGTTGAATATAACCAAAAAATGAAGATTTTCAACAAAATAGTTGACTCTTTGACTAAAGAAGATTAATTTTCAAGCAAAACGTTTAATTTTTATCTCAAAAAGATGAAATTTCTACTAAAGCAGAGGATTTCTAAACAAAAAACAAAAGGAAAAAAGGAAAACGCAATATAAATATAAGACAAATAAATTATCAACAAGAATATTATATCAAGGTCGCCACAAGACTTCATTTTCAAAATTCTCTAATTTTTCCTGACCAATTTTACGTCTTCTCTGACCATTTAAATTCAAAGACCAGAATTTTAGTCTTGTACAATTTTCAAATCTAATAATTCCTGAACGGAATAAAATAACTTCAAATTAAAATGAAAATATATTTATTTTATTATCCCTAATAGTTAAAGTGCCGATTATAAAAATTCCCTGATCTTTGCAAGACTTTTGTCAAAATCCCCGACTTTTCCCGGATTTTCTCTGTTCCATAGAAATCCCTGACACTTCTCTGATATCCAGGTTTTGCTTCACTTACGGCCACCCTGTCCAAATAGATTCCTTCCTTATAGCTGTCACCTAAATAGATGACAATGGAGACTTGAGAAATTATGACTTAAGACTAAAACTCATTATTCATCGGCCATCGCCTCTTTTCTGATGAACCACTTACATTAAGTTAACAAACGCAAGCTTTGTTGGTGGGATGCAAACAGAGACATTATCGATTTTCCATTTACAGTCGCCACAGAATGACTTTGTTCGGTAATTGGAGCCGGAAGTCAGGATCGTCTCGAATCCCACGAAGCAAAAGGTCATCGCTCGATACTTAGTACGTAACGGAAAAGAAATACTGTTTCCGCGAATACAATTCTCCTACTAGAGACAATAAAATCGAACATTTCAAAGCTTTACGATCACTCTATTATTTTATTTCATTCTTTTAATTGTGTTTCCTATTTTGTAATCCAAATCAGAACTTTACTTTATCCCTAGAATCAAGCTAGTATTCTTCTCTTTTGTATAGAATTTTATTTTTCTGAGAAAATAAAGCAAGGATTATTTCAAACGGATTTCTATTGAAATCTAAAGATTGCTTGGGGATCATTAGTGAGTTATTCTGAAGAGCTTTTGCTATTTTTACGTTTTTTTATTACTAAACAATTTTAATTGTAACTCCAAACTAGAACGTGTGATTAAAAACGAAAACCACGTAGTCATCTGCGCCATTTGAAACGACGAAAAATCAGAGACAACCATTACGAGGCGAAGCGAAATAGTCCTCTTGATAAACACTCGTTAAAGTTTGATTGGACTTTGATAAGCGGCGAAAAGCATAAAAAGTATGAAGACCAATTTAAACTTCACTCCGTAAAATGATGTAACTGACTAGGTGAGATGCTTTCTCACACTATACTCTGATTTTCATCTCGGCATTGATGGAAAATGTAAATTCTTTTTTAAAAATGGCTTATAGAATTTGCATGAACACAAGAATTTGTTTCTTTCAACACATGAATATATTATTAAGAAGTGATTTTGAATAGAGTGGCCCCAAAACTTCTTTTTAAAAATTCCCTGACTTTTCCCTGATTCTTACCTGACTAATTTTTCATTTTCATTGACATTCAATATTTGAAAATAATTCTGATCTCATAATATTTTTAAAATAGAATATTTTGTAAGTGGAATATATTTTTGACATTTAATTCATAAAGATTCAATTTATTATACCTATTTAAAACGCAAAAGTGACAAAAAGTGACTAAATGCTACTAAATGGAATGATATAATGGAATAAATGGATGGAATTCCGCAACATTCAAAGTGAATTAAAAAAAAATATGTGAACTGAAAACAATAAATAAATATGAAAAAATTGCTGTAGAAAAATTTAACGGAATTTAAAAGAATTCAGTGAAATGCGTAAGAATTCAAAGTAGCTTCAAGAGTTTCTAAGATGAATTAAACAAACTCAATGAGAAAAATGTTTGATTGATGGAATTGAGCAGAATTAAGTTAATAAATTAACGAATATAATTAATTTAGAAAAGTTCAACTGAATTAAAAAAAGAAGAGTATTTCGAATAATTAAAAATAATGTATACAAATTCAGGATAAATTATAAGAATTGAGGGTCATTCCAAATTAATTCATTTGAATTGCAAAAAAAATATCTGAACATCTTTTCAAATCTTTAAAACCCAATGAAAGCCCTCACCCTTTGTGAATAAATTCTTTGAAAAACCATTTAGATATGATAAAATCCCGTGAAGTTCTATGGAACCTGATGATATTTCCTGAAAATCTGGAAAATTTATTGAAATACTTTAAGAGCTTTTAAAATCCCTTGAAATGATTGAAATTCGAAATTCTAGAAAATTATTTAGAACTGCATGAATGTTTGAAGAATTAAGTTTTTCAAATCCCATAAAACTTTTAAAAGCTTCTAAAACTCTTAGGCATTTTCAAAAATACACTAAAATATGTGAATCCTTTGAAATGGTTTGAAATCTTTTGAAAGTTTTTAAAGCCCTTGAACCTTTCTAAAGCTTCTGAAAATTCTTAGGATCCTTAAAAAATACCCCAGAATGTTTAAAATCCAATTCGGTCCTATTCAATTACTGAAACCAACTGAAAATTCATTGGAATCTTTTAAAAAACCCTGAAACATTTCAAATCCTTTGAAAAGCCTTGAAAGTGATTGCAATCAGATAACAATTATTGGGAATCTATCAAGATACTCTAAACTATTGCAAATACTTTAAAACCTTTTGAAATCTCCTGCAATGTTGTAAGGCTCATCAAAATTCATTGGAAGTTTTAAAAATATCCCAAAATATTTCAAATCCTTTACAATCCATTGAAACTTTTTGTATCACTTGAACGTTCCTTGGAATTTTTTTAAATACGATAAAATATTTCAAGTCCTTCCGAAAATTTTTGAAATTCCTTGACATTTTTTAGAGTTTGTGAGTATTCCTGGAAATTGTTCAAAATACCGCATCTTCTATAATGCCTTGAAATATTTGGAAATTTATCAAATCCTACGAAATCCATCAATTCTTGTGAATGTATTCTTTGAAATCCATTAAAGTATTATAAAATTCTGTGAAATCTCATAAAATCTCTGGAAATCTCTTTTTTATTATTATACCATTAAGCCATTTTTTCTTTCGGGGTAGCCGTGACTCGCTCGGTGAGGAAAGGAGTAATGTGATGTAGGGGGCATAGATATTTTAGATTGATTTAGAATGCTCGTGTTATTTAGTTGAATGACACGTTCGTTCCGCAACACAGTTCCGACCCAGGTTTCTGATCAATCTCCCTAGCGGTCACCCCAAGTGAAGAGCCTCATAAGTTTGTTATGTGAGATTCCTCACTTTGGCCCATTAGTGTCCAAGGTCTTTTGTTTCAGGGGTCATTCACTCTACTGTCACTCTTTTCATAAACTATTTGTCGCCACACTTTTCTGTCCTGGCATACTTCTCTAGCTTCCTTCACGTCCATGCATTTTTTCATAGAAGCAAGTGATGGTTCGGTTCCGTGCTAAGTTACCAGCAGTCGGTAAAACAATACGGTTGGTAATGCAGATTCCTGATGCGATATCATTGCACCATCAGTCGGTAAAGCAGAGAGGTCGGTAAAGGGAACCATGCTACCATCAGTCGGTAAAACAGAGATGTCAGTAATTATTTTATGACCACTTCATCATATGTCCGTAAGGTAGGGTTTTACCATAGGCCGATAAGGTAGGGGCTGTTGATAGTGAACGTCTCCAGTCACATATTTAGCGTCAGTCGCTCATGTCATTAAAATATTATAAAATTCTGTGATACAATATGTGATACGTTCAGGAGTGGGTAGGGGTCTATCAAAGTATCATTCTCCATGTTAAGAACAATGGAAAAAGCATCACGCAGCGGGGGCGGGGGTGTAGATATAAAAATTTCAAAAATTGAATATAGTACTGTTTCTTGAAAAAGTGGCTAAAAGTTATTTGATAAAAAAGTCACTAAAAGTGGCTGTGTGGCGACCCCGATTATTCTTGGCAGTTGGTTAAAATGATCCTTAGAAAAGAAATTCCCTGACATTTGCACAATTTTTTTTTCAAAGTCTTTGGTTTTCCATGATTTCCAGGTTTTCCCTGACCTGCGGCATCCCTGTTAAAAACACTCTACAAATGAACAATTTCTTCAAGCAACAAAACAAGGTATTGGCATAAAATAAATCGAAAGCAGCGTATAGAGCAGATACTCTGAAGCATAAAAGGTTTAACGCGTTGATTGAGGCTTGGACTCGTTCTGGATAAAATTGGAAAGCAAACTTGGATGTTTAATCAAAAGAGACTGAAATGGAAAGAGTCTTTTGATAGGTATACTCAAAGTTTGATCGGAGTTTCATAGGCGGTGGGAAGTAAGAGCAATTTAAACTCAACTCTTACAGTAAAAAAGATGTAACACAGGACGAAAGGATGTCGGACTTTTGCGGGGCCATCAAGAGGAATTCGAGATTGCTCCAGATCGAGGTGGTAGTTCGTGCCAACAAGTCCTCGAATGTTTACGCCGAGACCGTCGTGCTCGAATGTAATTAAACTTTTCCATCGTAAAATTCTGCCGCCATCCCTTATACTAGGGGGAACAGGGGTTGACCGCTCGTAACAGATCCGGCAGGATTAAGAAGGTGGTTATTTCCACTTTATCATTCCCTCGCGATACCTTGCGATAGCGATAAATGTCAGATTACATGAAAGTGATAACGAGAAGTGTCACACTAGATTGGCGAAAATTTCACTACGTCTTCCGGAAGAGTTTTAATGAGAAAAAGGGAAGAAGCTTAGAAAAAGTTTCGCCCATTAATTCTTGAAGAAATACTGGAAATTATCACACTTTGCGAAGAGAGAAAAGATTATAACTTTGCTGGAGTATGCTAATGTTAAGTGCTTAGTTTACTCAAGTTTGAGATCAGTTTCTGATGTTGGGAAGTTAAGAGGCGATCTTCAGAATAACATATTTGAATGACAATTTATAAAATTCGAATAGTGTAAAGTAACGCATATATTATTCAAATAGAAAAAAAATTTTACTTTTTAAGCGCATTTTAAACAATTAGATGTAAAATAATTCATTAAGCAAATATCAATTAACAAATTATTGAGGAACTTCATCATATTTCTAAGCGCATGAATGCTCGAAATTCTACTTAGCCTTATGTTTATTTTACCAAAATTCATTAAATCGAATACAAATAGTCCAGTTCTCAGACACGTTAAAAAAATTTTAAATAGTAGCATAAAAAAAATAGCAAGATAGTGCAATGTAATTTTCTAAATGTTGAATACAGAAGTTAACTATTTTTAGAATTGGACATTCGTACTAAAATCTCGTGAAATTCTTCAGAATCTTTGAAAATACGCCTGAAATCTATTGAAATCCTTTGAAATTCCTGGGAAATGCGACAAGCTTCTTAAATCCCTTCGAATCTTCAACATCCCTTGAAATACAGAGAAATCTATTCAAATCTTATAATCTCTTTTGAAATACTGTGAATCCCTCAAATTTGGTGTAATTCCTGTAATCCGTAGAAATTCATAGAAGTCCCTTGAATTTTCATTTAATTTCATTCATGCCCTAAAAGTCTCTGGAAATCCATTGAAATTCCTTGAAATCTTTTAAATATAATCAATATCCTGGAAATCTGTTTGAAATCCTTTGATATTTACTGAAGTCGTGCAAAATTATTTGAAAACCCTGACAATTTTGAAATCTTGTTATATTCCTTAAAATCTTTTAAAATACCCGAAACTTTACGAAATCCCATGAAATTCATAAAATCCATTAAGTTTCGTGAAGTCCCTATTAATCCCAGAAAAATCAAGCAAATCAAGCATCTTAAATTCTGTAATGTCTTTTGAAATTCCTTCAAAAATGATGGAATCTTTGAAATTCTCTTAAATTCCGTAAAATCTGATAAAGCCCTTGAGATTCATTGACAACTTTGATATTTTCTTAAATTCCTTGACATATTTTAAAATACCCTAACATCTTTGAAATACCTTAACATTTTTTAAACTTTCTTTCATATTCTTATCCTCGTGAAATCTTTCAATGCACATTCATTCAAGTTATTGGAAATGTTTAAATCTTTGAAATCTTCTGAGACCCTATAAAATCCCATGCAATCCGTAAAAATATATTTGAATCCTTAGAAGTCTCCTAAAATTACATTCCATGTTATTTACTTTCTCAAGATATTTTTACAAATTCTTTGAAATTCGGTAAAATTCTTTAAAATCTTTGAGATCATTTGATATCCTTGATACCTTTTTAATACACCTTAACATTTTTTTTATTTCTTGACAGATTACGAAATCACTTATTAACCCTGGAAATCTTTAAAATTCTCTGAAATCTCTTGGAACATTTTAAAATACTCTAAAAACTTTGCAACCCTATAAAATCCTGTCAAATCCCTAACAAGAGTTAAAATTCTTTGAAACTTCTTGGAATCGATTGAAATATTTACAATATCTACAAATTTTTAGAAATTCTTAGAAATCGTTTGAAAATGTTTGCAATCCCTTTATATCATTTGAAATCTTTGAAATACTGAAATGATTTTAAATTCCGGATTTCCGAGATGACAGATATGTTATTTTAGCCAACCAAGCGGAAGAATTTCAAAACGCAAAGTGAAAAAATAATTGAATTAGCGAGCAATTCGAGAACGTAGTAGCAGCATGGTTGCAATCGTTACAAAAAGTGTTAAAATGTGTCAGTAGTATCAAAGTCCGATGCCCGATAATCATACAACACAACTTTTATTTTACCGAAAGCACATCCGATATAAAAATAATGAAGGCAAATTCAAATTGAAAGCTCTGATTGGCTAAATTTAAAATTCACGACATTATTCTTGGGCCAAATGCGCTTAAGGTGAATTGAAATTTCTCTTCAATGATGATTGGTGAACAAAAATTAGGGCAAGTGATAATTCAGTGAAACGAAAATTATTTAGTTATTGCATCTAGAAAGTTCCTTGCATCAAATAACCCTCCACAGAAACAAAAATACTATAAATCTTTTGTTGTTACAATTATGAAAACTGGTAATTCGGTAAAATTAAAATTATTGCCACTAGGATTCAAAGAAAAATGAAGAATTTATTATAAAAATTGTAATTGCTCATTATTAATCATTTTTGTTTAATTATAATGTCTGTAAAAAAGCGTATTAATCTGATAATATAATGTAAAGCAGGATCCAAATAGAATTAATGCTTTTCTTAAGAATCAAAAAAATGGAGAGAGAAAAAAATAAAATTCTGTTTGGACGCCTTTCTAGTATTAGGTAACGCGATTTTTATTTTTAATATATCATTGTGTCTCTTTAACTTCACGGCAATTATATTCTTATTTTTATTTAAACAAACAAAAATTTCACAGGGGGTAACGGGGCTGGTTTTAAAATTTCAGAATGTAGATTCTGTTATTTTAAGGAAATCCTAATTGAAAAAGTTTCAGTAAATATTTTTAAACATATATTTTTATAACGGTTATAGTGAACAACGCGGGTTATATTTATTTTATATTTATGAATAATATCATAACAGATAATTCATTCGGTTATCTCATGAAAAGTTGAAAATTTTAGTTCTAGTAAGGTAAATATTTTTGAAGCTTTAATTTCGATTAAAATACAGAGATCATGAGATTTAAAAAATGTGTACAAATTTCAGCCACTTCTTTTGAGGGATATTTCCTAACCTAAATAAATTTTATACTAAATAAATACGAAATATGGCTAAATATACCTTAAAGGTTTGTAAAATCATTTTCAGAAATATTTTCATGATCACATTTCATACTTATTCATAACTCAAATGAATATATACATTAAATCCTTGCTGCAAAATTAATGGATATTGCCTTTTCATTAGAGTAATTGATTTTACGTAATTTGACACAAATGATAGTGTTGATAACGATTTGTATAGCAAAAAATTATAAAAAGATTACTTCATACAAAAAATATAAAAAATTCCACTTTTAATTGAAGAATAATAAATATATAATGTGTCCCGTTTCACCCCAGCAGGTGTCCCGGAATATGTGACGGAACAAACGTAATCTTTTAAATTTATATTTCTCAATCGTAACTAATTGTTTTAATGTATTTTATTATTGACAAAATTAAAACATAAAGATTCACAGTATTTGAATAACAACTTAGATTTTAGTATTTCACTACATATGGCCAACACTTCAATGAAAAACACCTATTCTATCCTGCCCCGGTTTCCCTAAACTTTGTAGGAAAACTCGAAAGATTTGATAGAATCTTGCAAGTTCGTTTCCAATTGGAGAAAAGTTTCACAATTTTGAAAATAACTTCTAAATTTTCAACTTTCTCGAAAAAGATTCCTTGCGTAAAAGTTATCGACAAAAATAGACAAAAATAAACAAAAAGATGGAAGAGCTAACTTTGCAAAGCTGATACTGTCCCCCTCGCGTGTCACAGTTCCGAGCATTTGGCCTGAAATTGAACCAATCTTGCAGAAGCTGGTAACCAATTTGAAAAAAAATACATTCCAAAACAACTACACCAATGCCATTGTAAAAAAGAGCCTCAGGTTTCTGATAAAAGATCGAAAGTTGGATGGAATACGCCCATTTACAAAATGTGTCGAAATAAGATTTGTTCCAAACTTTACAAATCACTTCGCAATTAATTATTTATTACTTCCAAGATTACTACTGTCACTTGGAGCTGAATATATAAATCTGACCGACTGCACAGAATTGTGTTTTATTTTTTAGGGAAGGACAATACGTTTATGGGAGAAAATGATTTCTTTCTGAGAAGTATGTCTTTTCTTGAAAGTTGTGAAGATAAAGAGAAGACTGACTTATTTCTTATTCTTTGCCGCGAGTTTAACAAACGGGAGAGGACACATTGCCTATTTATGAGGAAAGGAAGCTTTGCTTGCGCTTAATTTTCCTAATGGATTAGCTGTGGGTCGTCCAAAGAGAGATTACGAAATGGTTGCAATTCTCTTTTCCCGTACTCTTTACTTATTATATACTTTGCTAATGCTGTTACAGTTGTTTCGTCTGCTACCTCTGCTGCTTTTTTCCATTCATCGTTTTATCTCGTTTTACCTTTGAGTCCAACTTTTCCATTTTCCAACAGAAGTTCCAATAAATGTCTTTAAAATCTACACATCCAAGTTTCATCTGATCAGCACGGAAATGGGGGAACAGGGGAATAAATTCTAGTAAATCAAACAATTTTAACAAATTAACAAAGTAGTTCAACTTTTTAACAAGTATAGTTAAATTTTTGACCAAGAAGATTAATTTTCTACTAAAAAATATGGAATTGTTGACCAAATTAATGAATTTTTCACTATTTTATTCCAATTAATTTCTAAGAAGAATTCATTGTCGACAAAGTATTTCAACTTTTTAACAAGTATAGTTATATTTTAAACAAAGAAGATTAATTTTCTACTAAAGCATACAAATATATATAGCAGTTCAACTTTCAGTCACATTTAGTTAAATGTTCAACCAAGAAGATTAATTTTTCACTACAAGAGACTAATTTCCAACCAAATAATTGAATTTTCAACTGAAAAATATAAATTTTTTACCGAAAGTGGAATAATTTAATGTACTATTGAATTTTTAAACAAAAAGATAAAACTTCAACTCAAATGACGAATTCTCAATTGAAAAAAATTAATATTTAACAATGTAACTCAACTTTTAACCAAAAAGTTGAATTTTTAACCAAAAAGATTCATTTTCATCGAAAAATGTAATAGTTGATGTTCCAACCATAAAACCCTTGTCTGTCAAATCCGAAACAGTTGAATTCAACCAAAGACAAACAATTTCCAAAAAAATAGTTCAATTTTTAATCAAAGAGATGAATCTTTAACAAACAACATTAATTTTTAACAAAACTTTCGACTTTCGATAAAGTATATTTGAATTCTGAACCAAAAGAATTAATTTTGAACCGAAAAGACTAATTCACTACCAAAATAAACAATTTTCAATCAAAAACGTAATAGTTACATTTTCAGTAAAAACGATTGCTTTTCAACCAAAAAGAAAAAGAATTACCAAAATAGTTGCATTTTTAACCAGAAAAGATAAACTTTCAACAAAAAATTTAATATTTGATATTTGAACCAAAAAATATTTTTATTTTAAATAGAGAACAGATGAATTCAATCGAAAAAGTCGAGTTTTCAACAAAATAGATACATTTTTTAACCAAATAGTTGAATTTTCAACTGAAAAATATTAATTTTTGATTAAGAATGGAATACTGAATATTTAATTCAAAGAGGATAACTTTTCAACCGAAGAAAAACAAATTTCTACCAAAATAGTTGAACTTACAACCAAAACATATGAATTCACAACGAAGAATTTAATCGTTGATATTGCCACTAAAAAATATTTTTATTTGAAATAAAAACATATGAATTCAATAAAATAGGCGAGTTTTCAACAAAATACATGCATTTCCAACGAAATTGTTGAACTTTCAACTAAAAGAGATCAATATTCACCCAAAAATGGAGTAGTCAAATTTCAATTATAAAAACTAAAGTTCAATTTTTAAAAATACAAATTTTTAATAAATGAATTACATTTTCGAATAAAGAATTTTCAACACAAAATATAATAACAATAGTAGATGTTCTTTGTATAATATAATAGTTCATATTTTACTGAATTAAAAATCATAATTAAAAAGATTGATTTTCTAAAAATTAATTTAATCCTCAATGAACAAAAAAAATTAATTTTCTACCAAAAGAGAATAATTTTTAGTAAAACAGTATAATTTTCGATGAAAAAAGATTACTTTGTCCAACACCCGCGATCGAAATGCTCGCGCGGCAAACTTCACACTCGTCTAGAATTGCCACCTTCTCACACTAGATGCACAATATACCATTTTGATCAAATAATTGAGTTCTAGACGAAAAGGTTTATTTCCTATCGAGAAAGATGAATTCCCAAAATGAAATTCATCCTCTACACGAAATTTTTAACCAAGAGATATCAATTCTGAACCAAAAATAATACAATAGACTTCTACGCCAAAAAGTATCAAAGTCAACCAAAAATAATTTAATTTTCTTATGCGGTTTCTTTAAACAATTCAGTTCGCATTTAAGTGAAAACCAAGAAAAAGGGAATTTTTCTAGAAATCATTGAAGAAAGAGGAATTGTTTATAAACGGAGAAAAGAGAATAATAGGGGAAAGAGTGCGAAGCTCACAGAAGCTTAAGCCAAATGTTTTACCGAAATAGATTTATAATGAAATCGTCTCTTCAGTAACCCATTTCTTGGTACAAAAAACACGAAAGAAATTCACTTCTCTCACTCGAATAATTTTTTGTCAGTGTAGTGAATCGACTACGTATACCTCGAATTTCCATTTCTCAATCCATAATGTATCTTGCTAAGCGAAGAAGCTCTAAAGAAAAAGTTGGATCGTCCGTAAGTGCCCTAAAATTCCTTTCGCAATGGTCTTTTCAACAAACAGACTGAGAGGTATGGATTTCGTTCTGTGAAATTTCGTTTACCCCAAGTGATTTATCGCTGCCGTTTATCGATGATGGCTTTCCGAATTGCGTGGTAGACCCGGGTTTCTACTTTTCTCGCAAATCAGGGTTGCGAGTTTACGGTTGGCAAATCAATATTCGCACTTGGAAGTCCCCACATGAAGAGGGGTCAAATTGGACATGGAAGCGAAAACCAGAGGAAGAGGGTAGGTCTAGAAACGAGAGGGTAGAGGCTGGCGCGTTGGAAATCGCTGGTAAACTGAATTAACCTCGTGTTGACCCGCGACCGTATGTTACCAATGACTTTCCATTATGTATTTCGGGCGAGAGGGAGTCTATTACGGCCAGAATTGGGGTCCCCTTTCTAGAAGGGACGTGTGGACAAAGTAGAGGAGAAGGTAGTGGTTGTGGTGCTATCAAACTAGCAAGTACAAACTAGTCCTGACTATGTTTACTCTAATCCAAACTCTAAACTCTGCGATACCGATTCTGTTTACTCTATGGCAGCACTATGAATACCGACATTTTCCTGCTACATTGATCTCCTACAATCAGTAATTGAATTTAGAATTTATAGTTTACTTTGGACAAATAATCCACCGTCAGAAAGTTTCTATCAATCTATTTGTTTAATGCATACCCTAAGCCTAAGGCAAGACTGAGGGGGAACCATCTCGTAAAAATTTGGTCCAGTGGAGGTGGATTACGGCATATTGCGTAGGATTAGTCTGGATTACATACAATTATGGTGGATTACACGGCCAAAATTAGATTCACGCGAATTTACAATAACAAAGAATTACTTTTTAACAAAATTGTTGAATTTTTAACAAAATACATGAACAGTAAACATAATCCTTAAATTATTAACCAATAAATGAATTTTTAATAATGGTGATACATTTTCTACAGAAAATGATGAATTTTTAATAAAATAATTAAATTTACAATAAACGAGATGAAATTTCCACGAAAATCATGAACCTTCAACTCAAATACTTGATCTTTATCTGTAAAAAATTAATTTTTAACAAAAAACGATTTTTCAACAAAATATTGAAATTTTTCACCAAAGAGATTATTTTTTAAATAAAATTATGCATCTTCAACAAAAAAATATTTCTTCAACAAACTAGTTCAACTTTCACTCAAGCAGTTAAATTTTCAACCGAAAGAATGATTTTTTTACAAATAAGACTAATTTTCAACGAAAAGCATGAATTTTTTACCAAATAGTTGAATTTTTAATTGAAAGAATATAGATTTACAGTAAAAAGTGAAACTCTTGAATTTACAGTAAAACCAGTTAATTTTTAACCAAAAAACCAACGAATTTTCAACCAGAAAGATTAATTTTAAAGTAAGCAGATTAAGTTTGTACCAAAAAAGACGAATTTTTAATCAAATACATGAATTTTCAACCGAACAGTGAAATTCTCTACTATAATAGTTAAATTTTGAACCCAAAAAGACCTATTTTCTACAAAACATTTGAATTTCTCATCAAAAAATGAGTTTTTAACAAAACATTTGAATTTTTCATCAAAAAATGAGTTTTTAACAAAACATTTGAATTTTTAATTTAAAAAATGACTTTCCAACAAAATTGTTGGAATTTCTTTAGAGTGAATTAATTTTTTTACCAAATAGTTAAATTTTTAGCCAAAAACATGAATTTTCAACTAAAAAAGATAAATTTGAACCAGACAAACTTTTCCAATGATATCTACGAGCATTAGGGGTACATTTTTGGATGCTCAAATAATGCTTCTGAATTTTTCTCTATTTTCACTCAGTACTGCTTCAAAGATCGTCCGGGTCAAATTGACCCGCGGTGACCATTACGTAATTCCTATGAAGTGTGACCATCAAGGGTTTAGCAAAAATAGTATAGTGAAATTTTGAGTTGAGAAAATTAATTTTCAACAAAAATGAAAAAAAAAATAGTCGAAAACTGATTGAAATACATATGTAAATCACTTGGAAATACTTGGCTTACCCTGGATTACCCTGGATTACAAGTTGATTACTTGGATTACCCAAATTACTTTGAATTACTTAAATTACAAGTAAATTATGGATTAGGAGTGGATTACCCCTGTTTTCAAGATACTTTCCCTTTTCGTCTTTTTCTTGTTTATTGTTCTGCTTAAACGCAAATTGAATTAGGAAAGCCCAATGAGAAAATCCAACAACGTTTGGTTAAAATTTAATTTTTTGCTACTGTATTCTAGTCTACTGCATCAGTTATCGTCAGATGGCCCAGTATTTTTCATATGACAAGACTCGCTCTTGCCGCGCTGTGATAAAAAATTTGATTTTACGTAAGTTTAAATATCCTTTTATCAAATTAGTATACTTTTCTCGTTTTAATACTTTGTTACGTGTCTGACGATAGCTAACGCATTTGCATAATTTGAATTACATTTGTGAATAAAAATTGACTCCAATCAAATATCATGAGAAGTGATCAAAATTGAGTTTTTCTACATCTGCTTTAATCGGTTAAGCCCTTTGTGAAAATAAGAATTGTGTTTTAAATACAATTATAAGCATTTTTAATTTCCAATTTGGCTCAAGGTGACGATTACTAGTGCATTTGACTTATTTTTCGAAAATTCTTCTCATTTTTGGTTATAGATTAATTTTTTCAACTGAAATAGTATATTGTGTATCAAGTGGGAGAAGTTAGCGATCCTAGAAGTGTGCGAAGTTTGCCGCGCGAGCGCAGCGAGCTCGGCAATCATACGAGTCTGATCGCCATCTTCCACGAAGTGAGTAGTCATTTCTTCGACCACTGTGACGCAGTGCTCCCAACGCGGGCACCTTGCACTACTCCGCATGCGATGTACAATGCGCTTCATTGGTTGCCGTTCGCGCGCTTATTTGAAATGTTAAAAATTAAATGTTTCTTATTTATTATTAAGATTCAAAAATAATTTTTTCAACGTATTCACGTGGTGCGTGGATGGTTTTTAATATATTCTGAGCATTAGGTTTGAAAAAATAAAAGGAAGATTACATTAAATAACATAATATTTTTTATTTTCGGAATATTAATTTTTTTATAACCTAATGCTCAGAATATATTAAAAAACACCTGCGTACCACTTGAACATGTTAAAAAAATTATTTTTGATTATAATAAATAAATAAATAAAATAATATTTCTTAATATTTCAAATAAAAGCGCGAAAGGCAGCCAATGAAGCGCCTTATGCATCGCATGCGCAGTAGCGCAAGGTGCCCGCGTTGGGAGCACTGCTGTGACGTCTTCAGTTGAGGAATTGACAACTTCGTTGCCTCGAGACGAGCCTCCGAAGTCTTTCTTGCTGAAAGTTAATAGTTTTAACTGAAAATATAATTATTTTATTAACTAAAAAAATTCATTTTTTCACATATTTAGTTAAATATTTTATTAACGTCATCTTCTTAGGTCGTAAATTCAACTATTGTTTAGAGAATTTGTCTCTTTTGCTTGCCCTGGCGGACCGAACGAACGGAGCGGATACGCTACAGCGTATCCTTATAGTATCCACATCGTATCCTCTCCGTATCATGCAAGAAAAACTCATTAAAAAAGGAAGATGAACATTTCACTTGTTGAAATTCGGATTCTACGTGAAATTTTGCATTAAAAGGGTACGGAGTAATCGCAATAGTTTTTCTTGCAACATTAAAAACTTTAAAAAAATATAATACTTATCGATAACGTGGGCTGAAGGCGACTTGAAACGCATCGTCGACGGATAACGCCTATGAAGTACTACTGAATGACGATGCGTTTGAAGTCGCCTTCAGCGCACGTCATCGATAAGTATTATATTTATTAAAAGTTTTTAATGTTGCAAGAAAAACTATTGCGATTACTCTGTGACCTTTTAACTCAAAATTTCACGTAGAATCCGAATTTCAACAAGCGAAATGTTAATCTTTCTTTTTTAATGAGTTTTTCTTGCATGATACGGAGAGGATACGATGTGGATACTATAAGGATACGCTGTAGCGTATCCGCTCCGTTCGTTCGGTCCGCCAGGGTGAGGGTTCAACATTTTTAATGTAAATGCAACTGTTTGGTTGAGAATTAATTTTTGTCGAAAAATCATCTCTTTTTGCACCAAATTAATCTTTATTGCTTAAAAATTCAACTATTTTTTGTTGAACATGCAATGTATTTTGACTCGAAGTCTTTAATGGTATATACAATAATTTTTTTTTTTTTTATTTCCCCCCCCTTATTCCCCTATGTTCTCAAAACGCAGAATAAACATGAAATTTAAAATAAACCAGTGGGGGTTAAGACAAAATTACGATTGTAAATGGGGAGAGGGGGGAGGGGGTAAAAATGAACTGAAATTTCTAACGTAGTTTATGGATGGCCCCTACCCCTTTGTGATGTTTGTAGAATTCCAGGAAACCAAGGAAAAAATTACATAAAAACTATCTGTCAATCAGGCCCTGAGGGTTTGCATCTCTCGTTGGAACATCAAAATTTTTAGATCTAAAATTGTATAAAACTTTGTCGATATCTTGACCGACACTGGTGTTTTTATAGGAATCGAATTCTACTAATTACTCTCAGACTTTAATGATAAGGGCTGGTATTCTCTCGTTAAAAGAAAGTTTTTGAAAATTTGCCACTGACAGGTGATCTTCTGCTGATCTGCAGGAATGACCCTTTGTACCTTGCATTAAAGTGACGGCGGATATGATCACGATTGGGCAAATAGTCCAGGCGGACGCGTCAGTGTTGCAATTAGTTGGTTAACCGCCCCCACACAACCCTGGGGGTGGTTAAAGGACGCGAGGCGCGGCTTGTAATGCTGAACGCAGCACAACGCAACCACAGGTATCGGCGGTCTCTGCGGACCTTGCAATTAACAAAACAGATTACTCTCAATCAACGAACACCTATCCAGGTACGCAACCCGTTACGTTTGCTTTTGTGGGATGCGTAGTCAAACTTGGAATCCCAAATTGGAATTTCCAATCACCTTGAAATCCAATACTAATTGTAAATTACTTCCTTCCTTAATTTTTCTATTTAATAGGATGTCATTTCAACTCCAGAATTCAATATTTTATTGCATCTAATATAATCCTCAATATATAGCTTGTATTGAAAGTCTTGAACGAATTGTGTGAACGGCAATCATAATTTCCGAATACATTACTTTTTATGACTTACTCCTTCTGCATAAAAGAAAGAAAGGGGATGAGTAAAGACATGCAAATAGAATCAGTTTGTCATGTGTCAACGTCTAAACGGCGATAGGGAAACTTTCCTACATATGTTTCCATGTAGCGATGGCTTCAGCATGAAACAAGATTTCTAACTATACTTACAACTTTGTTGACCACCTGATGCTAAAATCGATCTACAATATTGGATTTTTTTAGAGGGTTCTTGATTAGGCCATCAGATTTTAGGGCAAAACGTCCAATAGAAAAATTAAACTGGAGAACATTTTAAGAAAACTAAGAGAAAGAACCTTTGATCTTGTGTAGGTGCCGAGTGACGATCCTTCAAAGTAACCGGATTGCTTTTTAAAATGTGGCTAGAACATCAAAATCTGAAGTTTGCGAATGTACTTTGGACCCCGATAATTCTTCAAAAGAAATATTCTGTATGTTAATTAAAGTAGACTTAATTTCCAGTAAGACTAAAAAAAGAATAATCTAGCTCCCTTAAACTTTTACTTTCGGAAAAATCTGTCCGTACTTAAGTATTTACTTGCGACCATATTTAAACATTATGGTGACATGTATGGATCTGTAATTATTTAGAAAAATAATATATAACAATGAATAACAATTATTGAAAATAATAACACTTATTCAAATGATACTCTTCCCATTATAAGTTTTGTGCTCTTTTTATGAAACCTACCTCGAGAAGATCTTTCGTTGAGAGCAAATTAAAGGAAAACTCTAAAATAATCATTTGAAAATTGTCTACACATTATTCATAACAATAATAGGATCAAAATATTTTCAATAATCAAATCTAAAAATTAAGAACGCATACCAGATTGGAGAGGATTTCAGGTATGTAAAGAAGTTCCTACTCTGTTGAGTTTTCGGAAATTTGAGTACAATGCATAATACAGTGGTTTTTAAATTCCCACAAGTGGACGTTTACTCAAAATATAGACCATCTGATGATTTTATTTTAAATTTATAGAATGTGTTTTTGTAAATTTACTTAAATATGAAATGGTCGAACAAAAATTTTTTCAAACACTTTCATGAATTTAAATAATAACAATGTTGTCTACTTATTGCAATACTTGTTTTTTTTAATATTAATCGTATCCGCATTTTTTGATGAGGCCTTTTTTAGTTTTTGAATTGAAGTCAATTGTAACACTATTGAATTTGAAAGGTTTTAACTCAGATTATTGAATTCTCCACACATTCTACTCACCTGTCTTGTACATGGCGACGCCTTTCAGAGTCACTGGTTCCAATACTGTCGGTTCACTGCGCCCTTTCGAGTTAACAGCATACAGGAACAATTTGTAACTTTTTCCCGTGGTGAGACCAGCAACTTCAAAAAGTGGACCATTTGGACTCGCTGCAACTGTTTTGTTCAAAATAATGGGTCCATCGTTGTCATCATCATCGGTTACTACTTCCAGATGGTAACTCTGAATTGGCAATCCACCATCGTAGCCTTCAAGACAACGAACCATGAGACCTGTTCCCGATTTGGAACCGTTTTCTTCCAATTCTATCGGGGAAGACATTTCAGTGGCGGTGCAATTATGTAAAACGTATGGACGCCCTGCCGCTATAACCTGAAATGAAGAATAAATTTGTTCTTTATATATTTTTAGTTTTGATGATGTTGAAGTTTTGCGCATTTTTTATGCCTCGATAAAAACCCCAGGTAAGTGGACACTTTTTGAAAAAATATTTATATTTTAACCTAACAGATCTTTAGAGGCAGTAACAGTAGACAATTCCTCCAACGGACTTTTTAATTTGATCGTTGTTGAAGGTTCTTTTTTCTGTTCATCAACATACATCCAAGAATTTCGGAAAAGCGAAATTTTTCTTATATTCTGTCGTGAAAAAGTTTAGACGAAAAGATTGTTAATAATTTTAAATCTCGCTTCTTGAGCTGTGATCTACATCCGATTAAAAGATTTATGTACTTTGAAATACTTTTGCTAAACAAAATTGCTCCTGTGAAAAGTGATCCCAATAAGGGAATATCCATAATTTACCTAATACACTTTTTGCTTATTTTTGACCCTTCTCTACTTCCATGTAATCAGTCATTCCAAAGTAGTTTGCCCCCGCCCCTTCCATCACAATTATACGTAATTTTTACAAATATTTTTAGCTATGTATGATTAAATACAGTTTGGTTACTTATTACCCGAAACACCCGATTTACCAAATAATGAGAAGTTATTTGAATAAAAAGAAAGAAAACTAAAACAATGTGGAACATGCAATAGATGAAATATACACTCCTCGAAAATATTAAAACAAATATATACCAAAAAATCTTTCAAATTCTTCACAATCTATGGAAATACCTTAAAATATTTGAAAATATCTTCAAATCTATGAAATACTTTGAAGTCTTTGAATTCTATAGTGAATCAGTTCTTTGAAATTTTATAAAAATATTACAAAATTCCATGAAATACCGTTAAGTTACATGATATCCGATGATATTCTTTGAAAAGCCTTGAAACCCCTTCAACCATTTCTTGCCCTATGAAATCCTTTGAGATTCTTGGATTCCTTTAAAAATCTTATAGGAAGCCTTTAAAATTTCTCAAAATTAATGAAATTCTCGGAAATCTCATAAAATCCCTTGCATCCCTATAAAAATCCCTTGGAATCTTTTGAAATATCCTAAAACCTTTTCAGTCCTATGAAATCCATCCAAACGTTGAGTTCCTTGGTATTTTTTTAATTTCTTGAAAATTCCTTAAAATGCTTAAGAATACCCTAACATGTTTTAAATCCTTTCAAATCTTTATATAACCCCTTGAAAATTTGTTGAGTTGTTGAAAGTTCCTTAGAATCTTTCACAATACCCTAAAATATGGTAAATTCTTTTAAATCTTTGGAAATCTCTGAGGGAGCATTGATTAATTACGTGAGGCTCTTTTGGTGGGGAGGAGGTCTGGAAAATCTTACCAATCCTTAATTATAAGGTGTGGGAGACAAAATAATTTCTTACGTAAGTCTTCTCTTTCTAATGTTTTTTTTTTAAAATGGAGCATAATTTCTGAAGTGTACCCACCCTGAAATAAAATTTGTCTGATTCGACAAACATTCATTAAAGTGGAAGAGGTAGAATTTTTGGATTGTTTGTAGAAAGTCTTATTTTGAAACATTTCTAACTTCTTTCCTAACGCGTCAAAAAGAATTTCACGTAAAATGCTTTCCGTCGATTTTTCACCATTTTTTGAAAGATCAAAACATTTTTTGAAAAAAACAAGAATTTCAGCACCATTTTTGAAAAACAAAAATGAATTTGACTTTTTTCAAATATCGACGCTTTTAATTTTTTTGAAAATAGTTTGGAAATGAGGCTGGTTTTTTCCTATAGGACCCCCTATTTCAGAATGGAATTTTGATTAGTCCTCGAGTAATCCATTGATGAGCAACAAAAAAAAACTCGATAGGGCGGGAGGTAAACGATATCAGTCTAAAAATTGTACCCCCATTACATGCATCCTTCGATTTCTCAAAAAATAATTAATTTGTCACTGCGATTTTTTGGACCTCCTGAAAAATTATAGAAAATCGATCCAAAACATTCTACCTGAAATTTTGTTCGACGCATCAGGAAAAAAGTTCGAAATGTTTGAAAATAAGGCTTTCTATCAAAAACACAAAAATTCTACCCTCTACAGTTCAATAAATATTTGTCGAAATAAATTAATTTTCTTATGCGGGAAGTACCACCCAATAGGACTATAGTTGGTCCAATTTTCAACCCAATCAGGCAACTTTTTATTTCAGAGTGGGCACACTTAAGAAATGATTGCCCCATATGCTAATTGAACCTTGTTTTGGCTGTTGAAATTACTTTTCATGCTAATTATAAAGAATACGCATTAGGTAATTATTAAATAATATATTTTTTCTGTCATTATGTAATAAATTCTTTAAAATTCTTTAAATTCCTAGGATTTCTTACATAGTCTTTTGAAACCCATTTAAAGGATCAACCTCCACGGAAATCCCTTTAAATTCATTGAGATCCTATGCAATCTTTTGAAATACAGTCAAATCATCGAAAGAACTTTGAATAATTTAAAATTCGTTGAAATCTCTTCAAATCCTTTGAAATCTTTTGAATTATTATGAAATAATGATCAATTCTTTGTATAAAGAATGTATAAAAAAAAGATGTATGAAGAGAAGAAAGATATATGTTTATTTATAAATAAACAATAATAATTTTGAAAAATATCATTTCTAATTGCACGGAAAAAAATGAAGTGAAGAAAACCATAATAAAAATGGCTTTTTGTAGAAAATAGTTTAAAGATTTTAGTTTGAAATTTGATTGATACTTTGGTGCTCAAGCAATCGGCAAATTGTTTTATTTAAGTGCTTTTTCTTCGAAAAAAGAAGCGCTTGATTATTTTATTGTATTGAAAAAACGTTTAAGGAAGAAAAATATGGTCAGAAGAAGGTCTAAAAAAAGGTACGAGGTTAGAAAATTAAAAGAAGAAGAAGAAGATGGGAGATAAGTACAGAATCAGCTTTCTGGTTTTGAATCACCAATATTTTTATTTTATCATATTAAAAAATGAGATTTCGAACAACTCCTTTTAATAAAATATGTATGAGATTTTTTTAAATTTTTAATGCTAAAAGCCCATTTTCGGAAAAATTTTGGTTATCTAGTTCTGTACTGCAACGCTTCAATCAATAATCTTTTATTTGCTGTAATGTTGAATACATCGACTTTCTATAAGGATAATTTGTTACAAATGTTACGTGAATTTATCAAGTTACCCTCCCCCCCCCCCACCATAAGCTATATAGTAGATCGTACCATTTTTCCGAACCCCCCTACCAAAAAAAAACTGTTAAGTAATTGAATTTATAGATGGCCCAAAAATACTTTATAAATACTTTATGAAGTAATGACACCTTTTTACCTGTTTAGTCATCGATTTAAAAGAGCTAAATAATAGTTGGAAAGTACTTTCTTCTTTCTTTTTTGTAAATTAAAAAAAAATATTTGGGGGGGTGGGGGTACGTGCCGCACCATTGACAAGGGTTCTTGTCAGAGGTTGTTCCTTCTTTCATAATGTTACTTTCATGATTCGATTAAGCTAAAGTAATATCTGGAAGAACTTTCTTGCTTTTTCTTAGGTTGAAAAATAAAAAAGTTATTTGGCTTTTTCTGCGTCAGGTCTGGCATTTTTGGGACGCGCCATTCTTTGACAAAGGTTCTTTTGCAGAAAATTACTTCCTTTTAAGTGCACCTTTGGCGATTTTATAGAGCTTAGTAATATGTAGTTCGAAAGAAATTTCTCGTTTTTTTCAACAATACAAATAAAGAAGTGACGCAACTCTTTCTGAATGAAAGTTGGCGTTTTTTGGACGCGTTGTACCTTCTGAAAGAGCTGTTCTCAGAGGCGGTTGCTTCTTTCAGGGTATTATTTTCATGGTTCGATAGAGCTAAGAAATAGTTCCAAAGAACTTTTCTGCTCTAAAAAATGAAATGTATCAAAGCTAGAGGGGTTTTTGTGTCTTTTGTAAAATTGGGGGTTTGGCACTCATGCCCTTATGCCCCCGGACCCTTCATTTCATTAAATATTGTATTTCTATCCCAACTTATAATATTTTATTGATAAGTTTCTCTAATAAGTAGTCATGTTCAATCTTTGTTCCTGCAGGGAATATAGTATTCGTATTTCTGACATCACTATTAACTATAGAATGATAAATCGTCAAATTAAACTTTGGATTCGTTTATTTCTCAGCTGCCTTGTTCAGCATCTTAATTAATCTGCGAAGAAGAAATGAGTAACTCAGTCTGGAAGAAGATCGACGTTCCGTTTGTCAGGGGGAGACAAGACTTGTTCGGAGCTCTGATAAATTGGTCGAGGAATGAAAATAATAAAATTTGGACTGAGACTCACTTGGAACAGGCAGGGCGTCCGTTGCCTGCCCACCTGGTTACTCGCCCAGCAGGCAATCGTTCCATAGTCCATATCTGTGGCAGGCGTGTAGCTTAATATGGAATTGTGCTCAGGCCTTTCATTTAGCTCCCCAGAGTTGTTGAAGGTCCAGTGGAATGTCAAGGGTGGAGGATGGCTATCAACTGTACAAACTAATGACACAGTTTCCTGCTTTAAGGCACCTACCACCACCTCTGCTTTGTTCTCCTTACATACTGGTGTATCTGTAAACAAACACACAGAAAAATGCTGATGTTAAATTTGCTGTAACTCATTTTCTAATGGAGTACAAATAATTAATTGCAGCCTGTAGCATATAAATTTTCATTTTGTACTACTGTTTCCTCTAATGGAACACGATGGTAACACATTATTGTCCACGCATATCGTCATGTGAGTAAGGCTAGAGTGGGGTCGTGTAATGTTTGCATCAGATGATGATTTTCCGTCACCATGATTGTAACATTATAATTTTGTTCAAGAGCCTTAATTAGAATTTCCGGGTAAATTATTAATTTTACAGTGCTGAAGGTTTTGATAATTTGGTGGTACATGAACTTTTATATTAGTGCAATCTTCTTTTTAATTTGTAGGGGACGCATAAGCCCCAGTTTTTTGATCCAATAATACCATTGACACTTCCAATTCAGAGATCGAATGGCTCCTTAATTTGATGTCACTAAGATTATTAATGAGAGATTTAAAGAGAAAGCCAATGATTGTCTTAAGGATTACTATGGATAAGACTTCTTAAGGACAATAGGCTCTTCAGCTCATCAATTTCCATGGATAAGTAGTTAAGCCACCATTTCCTATTCATAATAATCGAATTTTACATTATTTTAATCATTCCTGTGAAGTATTTCTCAACGCATAGTATATCCAAGACTCTACCAATCGCTAAAGTGATCAAAAGTGTTATTTAGATTTCTTTAATTCAAAAAGTAATTCTTAAAAGTCTCATATTTGCACCCTTGAACATAGCTGCACATTTGAACACTATGCACAGTTATTTTAAACAAAATTTGTAAATTTATATGCAAGTCTCTTTTTGCTCAAGAACATGCAAAATAACATTAAATTTAGTATTTCAAGTGTACGAAAACGCCATTAAGATCGTGTATATTGAATTTCATATAAATTCATGTTAATAACTGACTATTAAAATCAGCTATGACTTGGTCGTGGCATTCCGGCTTCAGTTTGAATGTCGTGATGATCAGAACTAACCACTTGAAGAATTAAGTACAGTTTTTGTTATAAGTAACTAATACGTGCTGTGAAGTGAAAGAAAATTAAAATTACGTGATTATTAATATATTTTATTAGCTCATTAATATTTATTTTGTCTGAATAACGAAGAATTAAATCGCCTTTACTGATGGCAATTCTGTACAACACTAGACGATACTTCTCAAAATGAGACTGGGAGGATCTTTTTTACTGTAATTAAAACCTACACCCATTTTGGCATACATTTGAGGATCGGCGTTTTTCTATATAATAAAACTTTCTAAATATTCCTTTTTATTCGAATATTCTAAGAAGCCTTAAAAAAACTCCTTCTGAAAAAGGGCTTGGAATCCTGAAACTTTTATTGAGAGAAAAAATTCTATTTTATAACCTTTGACAGGTTTATGCGTACCATAAAAAATATTTTTATCTTCAGTATTTTCCACCAAGAAGACTGCCATTTCAAGAAAAAGCTCTTCGTTGTAATTTACTCCGCATAGAAATATGGCAGGCATTATATCTCCACATTTCATTTTATGTAATGGAAAGTGCATCAGCTCTGAATTGGGCTGGACTAGCCTGCCAGGGTGATATAAAAAACTACTCACTTCGATTGAGTTCTTTTCTTATTTAAATTCTATAACGCAATTTGAAAATTTTAGGAAACTTATTTAGGAATCAATACGTACGTCCTGAACTACGATCGAAGAGAGATTTATGCGATCGAGTTCTTCTAGGTTCCTAGATAGAACTCATCACTTTCGAAAGGTGTTGACTGATACAACAAGGGTTTGACTGATAAAAAGTTTTTATGTAATTTTTTTCTTCCTTTTGTAGAACTTCTACAAACTGCACAAAGAGTTAGAATCGTTCCAGTAAGTCAGTAGGTAAAGGGAAGCAACACACAAGGGTCGAGTCCGACGAAGACGTGTTGGGGGGCTATTTGACCTAGTCTTCGTAACTGACACCGTCAGTCATGTGAGTCCACGACTGACTCCTGGTAAGCCCTGTTCTAGGGGTCAAATTACGAAACTTGACTTTTATTTTTAAATCGAAAAGCTTTTTCACTTTTTAAATCAGCCTTTATTTTGACCGCCTTAATGTTCACACATCAAAAATATTGTCAGACTTATGTCAGTTTTCGTGCAAAGCTAATCAGCATCTGATCTGGGCCAGATGCAACACAGGAGTCTGCTTGAAGAATAACACATCTCTGGTAGGATAATAACAAGTGAATGTATGCAAATGAGAAGTACCTTACGGGCCAATTCCTTACAATCGTACATGTTCTATGGCTCGTGCGAGGAGTATGGTACACTTTTAGCTCGTGTCAGTGGTACGAAGTTAAAGTCTTTTACGGTGGTAGACTCGATTTTCAGGTGCAAATGGAAGGATCAGACCAGGAACGATCGAGTTCTATTGTCGAACAAGGGTTAAAATATCATAGTGTTACCGCAGTCAGCCCACTTTAGTTCCAACTTTCGCCATCACGAGCGAAACCGACACCAATACAAGCAACCGTGGCCTGGCTTAGCACATTGCCAGGCTGCGTTCACCCACACATGAATATTCAGCTACGTTTTACATACATTGAATATGCATCGCAGTCCTTCCTTCCCTCTTAGGTCATTTACAAGATGCAGATACGCCAGGCTACCACTGGGGGGCACTACTATTCTAATAGAATAACCCGTGCTCTGTGTTTCAGAGAAAACCGCTCTGTCCCACGCCCACGCCCTCCCCCACAAGCCCCAACCCCCAACCCCTAAGCTCCTCGCTCCTCTTTGTCTCACCTTTAGTTCTTCACCCCTATACCCTCCCTTCGAGGCGTTGCTTCCCCTTTAGCCTCTGAACTCGAGCGAGCTACTTGTCCGCGCCATCGATTAAGTAATTACCGAAGACTCGCGAGTTTGCAGACGGACAGCATGGCAAATTAGGGAATTGCTGGCGAGATAAGGCTACTAATTATAATCGATCGAGACGACACGACACTTTTTCTCGAGGCTTGACCTGTAACCTTATACATGCTCTAGACATCCTTCAATTAAGCACGATGAAAAAAAATTATAGGAAGTTCAAACTTTTAGGATAATGGGTTATTTTATATTTATATATTGTTCGTGAATATTATTTTTATGTATGTGTTTTTAACAGAATATGTTCAATGGTCAAATTGAAAACTTTCATTTATTTCTTTATTAATTATGAATTGTTTAAACAATACTTTTCTCACATCGTTCGTAAACTATCGGTATACTCATTAATTCTTTGAACATTTTTTCATTGTTCAAATGTAACTTTTGACTGTAATAAAGCAGAAAAATTTAGCTTTTTTGCAAATTTGTCAACAAACTGGACAGAAATCTAGTGCGTCTGGCATTTTTAACACTCATCCATGTTTTTCAGATAATTTTCATTCGTTTATACTTTTTTCTACAGAATAAAAGCATTACACCTGTTGCAGTGACATATAGCAATTAGTTTGAATGAAAAATCAACACGACAAACTTGCTTCTATTGCTTCCTCATGGAGGACGGTTTGCAATAACCGAAATTTTCAAACCTACTTCTTTGACAAATTTCGATATAATTTGATCCCAGGAATTTAAAAATGCCAATTTTTTATGTCTCTGTGTGTTTGTGTGTGCAACTTTTTTTTCTGTTGGACGAAATGTAGGTTCGATTGAGATCCAGGTCTGATAGAAATTTCAGCTAGATAGGCCATTTAGAAGTGTATTTTTTTTGCTTAGAGATTTCGAAAATAACCTTTTTCTTTGTTTTTACAAGAAGAATAAAATTATGTTCAAAATGCACTAATACGATATCTAGTATATTTGTTCGACTCTTCGAGATACATCAATCGACCTATTGTTGAAACCTTGAACTACCAGTACCGATTTATGAAGTTCCAACAAAAAATTTTCTTCTGTTTTTATGAGAAAAACTATGTTGATATTAAAAATACACTCATACGATATGTAATATACTTGTTCACGTCTTTAAGATTGCATCGATCGACCTATTGTTGAATCTTTCATGACCTACCAGTACCAATTTATTAGGTATAAAAAAATGGTGTATTCCGTTTATATGAGAAAAAATTTGTTCATATTGAGAATACTACAGTACTGTATCTGACATGTTTGTTCGCGTCTTCAAGACACGTCGAATGACCAATTCAGAAACCTTCCATGACCCACCAGTGCAGATTTATAATTTTGGAAACACTATGACATATTATTTCGGCCATAGGAATGTACTGGCGCATAACCATTTCGAAAATTCAATACTTTTCATTTTTTGGACCAGCGTAGTGCACATTAGGGTGGCCCTTATTTTTAAAGTCAGATTTCCTTCATTAACCACCTAGTTTTGTGCGAACGTGAAAAAAAATGATTTTCTATGTTTGAGCGAAATCGGTTAATATTATCCCGTTTCCCTAGGACTATAAAGTTTCCCAGTGATTTAACATGAGTAGAAGACAACTAAAGTAACTTATAATATGTACAAGTTTCTGTTCAGAATACTTCAGGAAATAATAATAATAGACCATAATTTTTAATATTATGAAACATTAAACCATTTTAAGTCGCCCCAAAGAGTCTCTTATGAGACCTAATTGGAAGTTTTATGTAATATAGTAAAGTTAACGATTACATTAAAGAATCGTTTTTGCAAAAATGATCATATGAATGGATAGGTTTCTAATTTCCACTCATTTTCTGACATTGAATTATTTCAATATTTGTAGTTTCGAAAATATTCGAAATATTGAAATTATCTGCACATTGCTTATGGTTACGTTATAAGTCAAGAATTATAAAGTTATGTGTATGCTAAATGAACAAATAATTCATTTTTATTCTTTCAAATATTAGAAGAAATTTTTATATTAAAGTTGCTTCCAGTAGTACTAGTGAAATTTTATTGTATGCATGTTAATTGTATACGTTTTCCCTGTTTTTTAAATGAGCTATGTAATTGAACATATAAGTTGATTAGAATAGTTTAGAAATCATTGGAATAACTAATAACCTTGTTTGCTTTTGTTATAAGTCTCGTAGCGTACATAATATTAATCTATTTTTCTATTTCTACATGACAGCAATAGTTTGAAGAATTAAAATTGTTTTTACAATTAAACATTAGTAACAAATAAGTGGAAATAAAAAATCTATTCATTGATTACTATTTTGCGAAAAATATTTTTTATATGATAATTAACTTTAATATCATGAGAAACTCTTAATTAGAACTTGCTGGGGATTCTTTGGGGCCTCATTAAGAGTATTCAGATTATTATTATTATTATACCATTAAGCCATTTCCCTTTCGGGGTAGGCGTGACTTGCTCGGTTGGAAAATAGTGGGATAGGTATATAGGTGTAAAGTAGGTCGTTATATGGTATAAGGTAGATATGTATATAGGTATATATGTGTTAGGTATAGATATTTTAGATTGATCTGGAGTTTTCGTGTTATTTATTCAAATGACACGTTCACTCCGCAACACTGCTCCGACCCAGGTTGCTGATCAATCTCTCTAGCGATCACCCCAAGTGAGGAGCCTCACAAAATTGTTATGTATGGTCCCCCACTTGGGCCCATTAGTATCCAAGGTCTTTGTTTCAGGCATCATTCACTCTATTGTCACTCTGTTTATAAACTATTTTTCGCCACACTTTTCTGTCCTGGCATACTACTCTAGCTTCCTTTACGTCCATGCATTTCTTCATGCAAGCTCTTCTGTTCCTATGACTTCTTATGTCTCTTCGGATTAATGTCTCATTTACAGATTCTAACCATTCTTTCGGCGGTCTACCTCTGGGCATTCTGCCATTTACTTTACCTTTATATACTTGCTTCGTCAGTCGTTCATCTTTCATTCTTTCAAGATGTCCGAACCATCTTAACTGATTTCTTTCCCATATGTCAACTAGCGTCTCTCCTGTACCACATTCTTTGAGGATTATCTCGCTTCGGACTTTGTCCATCAGTGTTTTTCCGCATATTATGCGCAGAGGTTTCATGCCGATCGCGTTGATTTTAACTAGTATTAAATAGTTTTTATTCATTATTAATTGTTCAATCATAGTAAATACTTTTTATTTTAATTTCAAAACATTTGCTAGAGGTCTAGCTAAAAATTAATCTTCTTAGTTTTGGATTTCTAAAAAGTACAAATTGAAGACTGGCAAATTATTGCATACTTAAAAAAATTTCAGAATATCTCGGCCTTGAAACATGCAAATTTTTAATGGTGTGAAATGGTCACTGAAGTTTTTTTCGGCGGATAATATACGAGTAGAAATACCATTGTATCTATCATATAAAGGAAATATTTATCACAATAGATAAATTTTAAAAACATATACCTGGCGATAGAGTTAAATTATTTATTTGAAATTCTGAAGATAAAATCTGAATTCAACATTCTTAATATCATATTTTTACTTTTGTCAGCATAAGTAAAATTTTGTAATAAATAACAGGATAAACTATTTTCACAAATTTTAAAATTATTTTTCCACGGCAATTAATTATTTCATTTTATTTATATGATATTTTGCTATTTTTATTCAGATAAGGTAGAAAGGATTGATGAATTTTCCAAAATTTATTGAATCCACTTATAAAATGATAGAGTATATTAAAAAGAATTGAAAATAGTTTTTTTTTCAATATCCGTGCAAGACCATTTTTAATTATGTTGACTCACCTACATAACTTATAATAATATAAATAATATATAAACACAAAGCACAGAAAATCGAAGTAAAATGTCAAACCATACAATCCAAGGTTTTAAAAAAAGAGAGAAAACACTCGATTATTCAATTTTTAAAGCAGCATATTAATTTTAAAAACTCTATTCTATACCCCTCTATAATGTATACATAACCAGGTTCATAATTTCATTCATATCGTTTTTTTAAATATAAGCGTAGGGCACATAATTCAAAATGTATTAGAAATCAAACTCTAGAAACTTGTCTCCACGAAGCCGAAGACCATCCAACCTTTCGCAGCTTTTACAAGAAATGTGAAATTTTTGAATTAAGCAGCTTTGAACAATATTCTAAAGTGAATTAGCCACGGAAATCATCGGAGAACTTTATCACCTACTTCTTTTGTCAGTCATAGGAAAATTAAGGCTGCGATTACTTTTGAATTTTAAATCATGTTTTTACACATTGAGGAGCTAATACTTAAGTTGATTTTTTGGGAATAATTTTAACTCTTCGTGGAGACTTATATTGTATTTTTTGATTATTCTTGGACTTTCTCTCTAATATTTTTTAAAAAATTTAATAATTTATGTAATTGTATAAGAATTGTAATTCTTGTACAGCCTAAATACTTCTGTTGAATAAATACCATTATTTGTCTGTTTATATGACTTACAAGCGAATTTTCCGAAGACCTTTAGACCTCTTTCCTGCCTCATAAAAAAGGTTCCTTTATTTTTTTAAATAACTGTACCATTTTAACTTCTTTTTGTGAATTACTGTCTTCTCTTGGAGACGAAATTTACGCTGCGATAAATCGCAACCTTTTTTGTTGTAACCAGAATTTTCTTTTTACATACATATCGAATTGTATGTAAATGTTAATTTGCATACACAATAAAAAAAATACAGAAATATAATCTGAACCAATTCATAAATTTTAGTACATAAAAAAGTATATTTGTATAAATATTTAGAACTTACACATTATCTTCAGAGTGACAGGATTACTGTCTGTTTTTCCCTCGTTGTTGACAGCTCGACAGGTGTAATCTCCGGCTGAATTTCGAGTAAGGCTTTGTAGAACTAAAGAACGGTCATTCAAGAGGATGCCGGTCGTTCCTTTCAGCTCCTTTCCCTAAGAAAAAAACGAAAATTTCCATTTATTTTGCACGCAAAACTTTCTATCAAAAGCCTATTTTATTTTCATATAATTTTTATCAAGAAACACTATTGTACTGGCTAACTCCCTATGTATAGAAAAACATATTTACATTATTTTATTTCTTGTCTTATAGTTAGTATTCATAATTTATACGAGATAAGTTACAGTTTGTGACACCCTCGCCTTAGATCGAACAAGAGAAAAATTTTAAGTGAAATATTTTGCTAGAGGGAAATCATTTTTTTCAAGGAAAGGAGAGCAGCTCAAAATCAGTGATGAGAAGTAACTGGTTTCTTTTAACTAGTTACTTTCTAGGTTATTTTTGTAAATAAGTAACGAATGGGTAGCTAGTTGCATTTTTTCAGTAACAATTACGATACAAATCGTTACTTTATTATTTACTTTTGAAATGTAATCCACACGTCTTGTTTTATGACAATCACTCAATTTTATTGCTTGAATAACATCCAAAACATTCCACTAATTTCAAAAAAATTTAAGTGAATTTGAAATTCAAGGCAGAATTTAGTGAATTCAAAAGAATGCAAGTGAACTTGAAAGAATTCAGCAAGAATTAAAAAAATTAAGATAATTCCAAACAACTAAATCTTTTAAAGAAAATTCCGGATGAATTAATAGGAATTCAGGTTGAATTTCAAATGAATTCAAATGAGTTAAAACACACGTTTAAAATGCCAAATGTTTCACTAATTTCAGTAAAATTGGAATAAAAATAAAATAAAAATTGATTAGCATTTCGAACTCGAAAGTTCATTGCCTCACTACCCGGTTCGGGTAGTGATTCTAGGTGGATAAATACTACCAGTGTGGGTCCACCACACCCACGACGGATCAACAACACGCAGTATTCCCCGAACGGTCACCCATCCAAGTACTAACCGCGCCCAACACTGCTTAACTTCAGTGATCTAACGGGAACTGGTGTTTTCAGCGTGGTATCGCCGTTGACTTTGGAATTGGAATAAATGTAAAAAAATTCAAATTCAAGAGACTTTAATGAAATTCATAAGGAGTTGAAAGATTAGAATTGAATAAAGTTCTAAAAATCGAAAAATTTCCATTGATTTGAGTAAAATTGAATTGAATTGATGAAATACATAATAATTTAAAGAGAGTTTAAAATACTTCAGGGTGAGTTCAATGAAAAAAAATGCAAGGAATTAAGTGAATGCGGAAGATTTAAATTGAATTTAAAAAAATTGAAGAGAATTTCAAACAGTTACAACAAATTTTTGAGAATTGGAATTATATTATTGATAATTCAGGGTGAACTCATAGCAAATGAATATAAATTGAAAAAAATCCTCAAGATTCAATTACCACTAAAGTAACCAGTACGAACTGAACAATGGGAAAAAGTAACTGCATTGTGAAGAAAAAGTACTTTAGTATTTTTTATGAGTGGCAATATTAAAAACGAGTTATGTGACTAACATTTTTTTATTACTTGCTATTTTTGAAATGAAAATTTTAAAAATGTGTTCTTGACATGGTAATGAAAATTTTGTTCTCTGACAGATGATAATTTTTTTAAATTAAATTGCTTTTACTATTCTTTCACTGTTCCTTCGATTCTTTGAACTCTTGGATTCGAAACTGTCTACTGAATAATTCTCTGATTTTTTTATCGAAAATATATTTTACGTATTTTTATAAGAAGTGTCATTCGGTACGAGATGAATAAATTATTGACAAGTTAGAGATGGGCATCAAAGTAATTTTTCTGCTTTTAGGTTGAGAGCATGAACAATTAAGTGCTACCAACTAAATAAATTTGGAATAAATAAGCAACTTCATGCCTTTTATCAACAAATGAAATAAAATTAATCGTCGTTTTTTTAATGATTTAATTTTTTGATAGCAATTACTATAATATATTGAAAACCCTTCACTATATGAATCAAATTTTTTTTTCGAATGCTAGTTTTGGATTATTCTTTCATGAATTTATTCAAAATATCCTTCGACAACTTACCGGGAAGGCTTAGAATATGAATATCCACTTCATAACAAGAATATGAATAACATTTTGACATGTTAAAAAAGTATAAATAATAGGAGTAATGGCTTTAATTTTGTATGTAATACTTTCCCTAATTGTTCACCATTTTTCTACATTATGACTTCAAAAGTTTGTCTATTCACCCGTGGTTTCCCCTAACAAAAACAAACTTAAATCAAACTAACACATTTTGAATATTAATAAATTATTGACTCACGTCTTTGAACCAGGATAATTTGTAAGCTTTCGGATTGGCTCTAACGTGGCATTCAAAATATACGTCGTCGCCTTCTTTGATGTCCTTAGAGATCAGAGGTTCTCCCATTCTTAAGGTCACGACCGGTTGATAATGCACGTCCAATAACCATTTATCCTCCATCGCACTATCAGGTATCACCGGATTCTCTGCACGACAGGTCAAGTATTTGCCATCGTCATCGATACTTGGTACAAAGTTGAGCACGCTAAGGGTATGATTGTTCTTCAGCCCATACTGCAATTTAACGAAGAGGAAGTTATTGACCTATCTAATTGGTGCCGAAGTCTAGAGTACTTGTAACCTTGTTGGTAAAAAACCGAAACTCAATTAATTTCTTTAAACTTGGCAAACCCACGCACAATGCAATCTTTAAAATCAATAGATGAATTTAATTTACTTTCACTTTTCCCATACTTATTCCTTTATCGATTATCAGAACGGTTCAGTAGTTCATTTTTAGGTAAAAAGGGGATTTTCCCTGAAAAAAGGGATTAAAAGGATTAAAGGCTTGAAAGATTTTATTTGCTTTGAAAATTTTTTATATCATATGGGTATCTCGTGAATATTGAACAAAAGTGCACTTTAACGGTAGCGCCTTCTATCTAGAAGGTATTTCTAGTCAGTTTTGTGTTAAAATTTTTTTTAGAGAATGGCTTTTGAAAATCTGTTGAACTATTCAGCACTCAATACTGATAAAAACGCAAGAAGATCAAATATTGAAAAATAGATAAACGACAGAATTTCAAGATGCCTATTTAAAAAAAATTTTATGTATTTTTATCAGTAGAGAGATTTTGGTTCCTTATTCTCATCAATTCTTAGTACAAAACCTCGACTTCTTGATAGCATTTTTCGAAGTAAGCTAGAAAGAAATAATTGAAAAAATGACTATTTAGAATACCTACTTTTTCCGTCTTTGTTTCCTCAGAAGTTTAAATTTGTTTCAAATGTATCTTTATCACTTGAAAGCTCTAAGATGTTCTGAACATTTTTTAATGTAAGCTAAAACGAGATTAGACTATAAAAAACCGAAAAAAACATCAACCACAAAAATAGTAAAATTATAAAGGTAACAATTTTTAAAATATACAGTTTGCTAACATGTAAAACCAAGCCATATAACAATTAATATCAAATTAAGTATACTTTATTTGTATAATTAATTTATAGAATTAATTTATAGAATACAAATAGGTAAATCAAACTGTCTCAAGTCAAAGTTTTTTTTTCTTCATGGCATAAATTTTGAATTATATTAATGAAAAAAGTTTAAACATAAAAAACCAATTTTTCAAATATGAAAATGACCTTCCTGACTCTTTAAAAAAATTATATAAAAAAAGGAGACAGACTGTAATATTCCTGTTTTATTGAACCTGAGTATTCTGGGAAATACAAAAAAATGGGACAGAAAATTCTCCCAAGTATAATTACCTTTTTTTTGAAATGTGATAACTTCAACAAGGGTTTATTTTCTTTCTCATTGTAAAATTTTCATGGATATTAATTTGAAGGTAATTAACCAAATTCATTAGATATTGATTCAGAAGAACAATAATAAGAATGAAAAAAACTAATTAAATGAGAAAGTAGAATATAATGGTGTAATAGGAGAAACGAAAGGATTTGGCTAAAGAGAAAAGAGGGGATGAGAATTGGGATAACATTGACGTACATTGTTCGCATTCACGATATCATTTTAATGATAGAGATGCGAATGGCGAGAACTGTCTGGTACAGGAATATAGCCTCGGTTTGAATGAAGATAACGCTTCGTTAGGATGAATGTCGTGTCATAGATGCTTTTTACTCGTGAAAGCTTCTTTTTGCGTTCCTATCTCGTTCGTTCATGATGAACGAATCTAACGATCCAATAAAGCTACACAGATTATGGAAAAATACACTCACTTATATGGGTAATTCTCTAAGTTATGATCAATTTTGCTTCCTCATACAGGGTTGCTATAAAGTTCCAAATTTTTAATTTCCTGACTTTTTCTGACTTTTCTACGGCCAACTTTTCATTTTCCCTGACCGACAAAAAATTTTCTTCTAGGTATAAAAAAAAAAGTACACCTAGGAGATCTATAATTTTGATACAAAACAACGGTTGTTTCAAAATATATTTTGAGCAATTTTAGTGACAACAGTAATGCAGACCTATATAAAGGGTCATCATGTAAAATACATGAATATTCAAAAAAACAGTTGAGATTTGAACACAAGAAAAATTGAGCTCAAAATGTAAGACATGAATTTTCAGTTAAAAAAATTAATGTTAGACAAGAAATAGGAATTTTCAGCGAAATAGTAAAAATTGTAACCAAAGTGACAAATCTTCCATGAGGAAAATTACTTCTCAACGAAAAGTGTAGAAGCTGATATTTCCACCAACAAATATTTTAACTTTCAATCAAAAATAGTTGAATTAAACCAAAAAATTCGAATTTTCAACACACTTGTTGAATCCTTAATCAAAATGGATTGATTTTTAACAAAAAAAAGAATTTTCAACAGGAGAGTTTAATTTTTACCCGAGAATGATTTTTCAGCCAATAAAGAAAAAAAATCCTCAAAATTTTTAAATTTTCAAGCGAAGAAGTTGAATTTCCAGCAAAACCGTTGAATTTCAACCCGAAAATGTGAATTTTCAATCAGGTAGTTGAATTTTTAACCAAAAAGACAAATTTTCAACAAAATACATGAATTTTCAACTAAAAAATGTGAATAATCAATTGAAAATGAAATAGTTCAATTTTGAGTTTAAAAAATTATCTTCAACTGAATGAAATAAATTTTCAACATAATAGTTAAATTTTCAATTAAAAAGTTTAATTTTCATCCATAGAGACTGAATTTCTACACTAGTCGACAAATTAAAAAAATTGTTTTGAACATTTAAAGACACTATATATTTCCAATGCACTTATGGGAATCGGATCGGCAATGCAGATTTAAAAAAACGTTAAAAAAGTTTTTTTAAATAGTCATACGAAAAAACATTTAATAACTATTTTCAAGTTCGAATGTTTCCAACTTACATATTGTAGCATGAATTAATGGGTTGGATAGTAAAAAGACCTACTTCAAAAAACTTTTGAAAAAAAGTTACTCAAATCAAAAGTGACCTTAATATATAGAAGATTCATCCTTGTAAAGCTTTTCGGCATATGAGAATACATAAGTAATTAAGACCAAATAAAGCATAAATTAAATCTTTTTTTTTTAATTGAGATCTAAGAATCTTGATTTGGCCGCTAATAGTTCCTAATGCTCTCAATTCAGAGTGAGAGAAGGAAGGAATTCCTTAAGACAAAAAAGAAGATTCCTCAGTGTGTTTAGAGATTCTTTATAAAGAGGTGAGAATCTTTTCAGAAGAAACGACGAGGCACATTCCACGTGGTGGAACGTGTTCAGCTCAAATGGGAAAAGTAAGCGGACCTTGGAAGTTTCTCGAGTAAAGATTTGCAGAAACCTCGCGAACATTGCATTCTTTCTATCTTTTTTTGAGCTTATCTACCCTATATATCTGTCCTTCATAAACAACCACAAATGCCGGAAAAGAGTAGAAAGGTTTTTTCTCTCTCAGAAAAATCTGAATCTTTATTATAAACTTTGTATATTCCTCCTTGGTGAGTTGAATCTAGTTCTATTTTGTTGTCGCGGAATTATTTGGGACTGAAGCGTATGTGAATTAATAATAAATTAACGAAAATTTCCATCTTGTTTTTTTTTAGATGTATAGTAATATGAAGAACATATCCTGTGAATTTTGTTTTCTTTGAACTATTTCCTCATATAAAAAAGTTATTCTTATTATATAAAATACATTTTTCACAATATGAATTATTTTTCAAACATTTTTAGATTTGTGCCTTAAAGAAGCTATAATAATATACATATATAAAATATACAGGTAATAAATTTATAAATATCTGATCTTTTAGATCTAAGAAGGAAATGAATTTGCGATTTTTGCTGTTCTATTTTGATTGATTTTCCTTCTGGCTTTACTAAGTTCACTCTTCTCGAACGAAAAGAAGAAACAAAAAAACAGTTGAAAGGCAAAATTGGTAAAAACAGATCAGCAACAATCATAATTTTTATCAGTTTTCTTATTTAAAATATAAATGATCTGATATTTCTAAATTCTGTAACTGTATATTCTGTAAATGTGTACACTGATAGAAATATTCTGAAATGACCGAAGTTATAACGTTACAAAATTAACGGAAATTTTTAAGAAATTACAGATACTTTTACGTAACGACACCTCAAATTTACGAAATTTTAAACTGAATTCGCCGCAACTTTTCATAAAACTACAAATTACGAAAAGAGTTTCAATTAGGGGACATCCATAAATAAATAAGCACATTTTTTAGCCATCTTTACCCCTTCCCTTCCCCATGTGACAAGTCGTCAAAAATTGTTTAAACCCCCCAACCCCCGTCTATGCTATGTAATTGTTTGAAACGTTTTCAGCTGTGTCTTATGCATACCTATTCCAAACAATCGTACAAAAATAAATCACGTTAAACTATAAACGTTCCAAATTAATGAATCTACAATGCTAAATCTTAAGAACTGAAGAATTTTAAATTGAAAATGGTATTATTGTATTCACTGAACTTTAACGTTGTATTATGATGAATGTGTTTTTTTTGCGGTATACGATAAATAATTTTCATTAAGGCCTATTCCGCTTTTTTTGTGTTAAAAAATTTTTTTATTACAAAAAAATGTTTGCCGACATGTTTCAACCTGAATTCAGGTCCTTTTCAAGGCATAGTCTAATTAAAGTAAGAAAAGAAAAACCGCTGAAGATT
>CAKNXH010062417.1:0-18961 GCA_932178445.1 Andricus quercusramuli
GGAAAAATAAATTTTCTAAAGATGAATTAAACTGTCAATCTGGTAGTGGAATTTTCAACCAAAAAGAATAATTTTCTACAAAAAAAAGGAATTTCGAACTATTTACATTGAATTTCCACCAAATAGGTGAATTTTTTAATGGAAAACATAAATTTCTAACAAAAAATGAAATAGTTAAATTTTCAGTTGAAAAAATTAAAATATCACGAAAAAATAAATTTTTTAAAAGTAGATAAAGAGATGAATTTTTAACTGAAATGATAAATTTTTGCAAACAACGAAAAACAATGTTTAAAACAATGACAATTTGAAAAAGATAAAATTCCAAATAAAGGGAATGAATTTTCTAAACAGAAAAGGAATAAAAAATTTAATTTTTAAACCAAAAAGGCAAAATTTCTATACAGCAGTTAAATTTTGAACTTGCGAATACGATTTTTCAAAAAGAAGCAATGAGAAATTCTCTTTTCACAAAAATAAATAATTAACTTTGAACCAAAAATAATTCAATTTTCAACCAAAGATAAGTAATTTCACCTGGAATTTTCTGCCAAAAAAGATGAATTTTCAATAAAATTGTTGGATATTTATCTAAAAACCAGGAATTTTTAAACAAATAATTTATGTTTTAACTAAAAAGGATAACCTTTTTCCAGAAAGACGAATTTTTAAGGAAATACCTAATTATCAACCAATTAAATGAATTTTTAACTAAAAAAGGTCAATTTTTAAACAAATATTGGAATTTTCAACCGAAGGACATAAATTTTCAATCCGAAATAAAATATGTAGCCAAATTTTCTGTTAAAAAGCGCTTTTTTAAGGACAGAGTTTACCTTTTGACCAAGTAGTTGAATTAAAAAAAAATTAACTTGAAAAGACAGATTTTTAATCACAAAAGATTAATTTTTACAAAATAATTGAATTTTTAACCAGAAAAGATAAACTTTCAAGAAAAAATCTGATTTCAAAATTTTCAACCAAGGAGAATAATTTTTTTTTTTTTGAAAGATGAGCTTTTAACAGAATACATAAATGCTCACTCAAATTATTCAATTTTTGACTAAAAAAAAAAATTAATTTCAATTGAATAGATGAATTTTCATCTAAAACCCATAAATTTTAAACTAAAAATGAAGTAGTTCAATTTTTTGTTTAAAAAATTAATGTGTTATCGCAACAAAAAAACATATTTTCAACAAAATACACGAATTTCCAACTAAATAGTTGAATTTTCAACTAAAACTCATTAATTGTCAACCAAATATTTTATTTTTCAATAGAACTCCTAAATTTTTAACAAAAAAAAATAATATTTTTATCTAAAAGATAAATTTTCAAGAAAATTCATCAATTTTTAACCAAGTAGTGGAATTTTTAACTAAGAAAGTTACATTTCTAACAAAATAGTTAAATTTTCAACTAAAAAAGATAAAATTTCTTTCAAAATATCAACCCAAAAATACGATATTTCAATAAAACTTTTGAATTTTCAACAAAAAATAATTTCTCATGAAATTTTTGAATTTTGAACATAATAATTTAAATTTGTATCCAAATAGTTAAAATATAAACCAAAAAAGATCAATTGTGAATCAAAACTATAAAATGAGACTTCTCAAATAAAAAGAAATGACTTTCAACCAAAAATAGTTTTAAGCAAAGAGATGAAATTTTTTACCAAAACGATGAAACTTTAAAATGGAATAGTTTGATTTTTTACTAGAAAAAATTTGTCAGTCAAAAGAATAAAAATTGAACTTTTGAATCGGATCATTCGGATGCGCAATTTGATGATCAAATAAAAAATTTTGAAATCTGCATAATAATAATAATAATCTGCCTTGCGAATCATTTTGATCCATTTTTTGGATCAAATTAATCAACTAAAGTTTTCGAACGACCAATAGAATAATAATTCAATTTTTTAAATAATAATTTAAGAAATTCGGAAAATACGTACAATATATTTTTTTTTTGATCGAAGAACATTTTTCTTATTCCAAAATATGAAAGATTTTGCCAAAAATTTCACTTCAAATATTATTGATTAACCGAAACGCGAATTTTTAACAGCAGACTTAAACTTCATACTAAAATACGTGAACATTCATCTAAGAAAATACGATTTTTCAACAAAATTGTTGAATTTTCAACCAAAATAAATGACGTTAAATTAAAATATTGAATTAGAGAAAAATTAAAATGAAAACTTGTTATCAGAAAGGAAATAACCCTTCACAAAATATAGATGAATTTTAAACTAAAATGATGAATTTTCTACAAAAAAAAACGAATTTTCAGAAGAATATATAAATTTTTAAACAAAAAAATGAGTTCTCAACCAAGAAGATTAATTTTCTACCAGAAATATAATACATACATTTTCAGTTACAAAAATTAACATTAAACTAGATAAAAAACAAATTTTTAAGGAAACAACTAAATTTTCAATTGAAGTGATGAATTTTAAATTCAAATGATAATTCCCTGAGCAAAAAAATAAATTCTCAACAAAGAAGTTCAACTTTTGAGCTAGTAGTTAAATTTAAAAAAAAATCTTAAAAAAAATATTCATGATAAATAATGTTTTTCGAATGAAAAAATCATTCTTGTTAATAAGAGAAATTTGTTTTGACAAAAAAAATATTTTCTTGGCCGTTATTCTACATTTATGAGACGCTATTATAGACCGACTGAATTTTCGCCTTACTGGTTAAATTTTCAGTTGAAAAAATTAATGTTGAACCAAAAAAAAAAGTTTTCGGCTACAGATTTCAACTTTCAACCAAGTAGTTGAATTAAAAAATGGTATATCAGAAAAGAAAAATGTTCAACAGAGAACATGAATTTTCAATCCAATAGTTGAATTTTTATCTGAAGAAGATGTAATTTCTACAGAATAGATGAAATTTCAACCTAAAAATGCGATTTTTCAATAAAATTGTTCAATTAACAATCGGAAAGAATGCCTTTCTAACAAAATTGTTAATTGAAAAAAGTTACAATTTTTTAATCAACTAATTAAATTTTCAATTGAAAAGATGAATTCTTAACGAAAAATATAATATATTAGATTTTTCATCAAAAAAGAATTAACTTTCTACCAAAAACAGTTGAAGTTTTTAATCAAAGAAACTGAATTTCTACCAAAAGGGATAAATCTTTCACTGAAATAATGAATCTTCAACTGGAATAGTTTAATTTTCAGTTAAAAAAAAATAATTTTCCACCAAACAGGGGGAATTTCCAACTAAAATGATGGATTTTGTACCAAAAAGCTAATTTTGAAAAATATACATTTTAACCAAAAATGACATTTGGTTTTCAAGCTAAAAAAATTAATTTTGAACCATGAAAAATTAATTTTCAACATAAAATTCAATTTATAGCGAATGAGATTAATTGTTAACGGAAATGATCAATATTTCATCAAAAAATTACTTTTTGTCAGACAAGCCCATTTTTTAAACATATAGTTGAATTTTCAACCAGTTACATTTTTAACTAAAAAAAAATATATATATAAAACCAAAACAGTGGAAATTTTAACCCAAAAATACGAATTTTCAATTAAACATTTGAATTTTTCACTAAAGAATGGTTTATAACAAAATTGTAAAATTGTTAACTAAATAATTATATTTTTGACAAAATAAATAAAATTTTAACCAAAAAGGATAAAATTCTTGACCAAAAATATATGAGTAGAGTTTGCAGCCAAAAATAATTACCTTTGAAAAAACCAAGTTTTTAATCAAATAAGCCAAAATTTTTGCAAAAAATTTAACATTCAACACGCAGGTAATAATTTTCAACAAGAAAATTAATTTTTTTATAAAACTGTTGAATTTTGAATCCGCAAATATATATTTCCAACAAAACAGTTAAACTTTTTACCGAAAATGAATTACTTTCTAACAAAATTGTTAAATTCTCAGCAAAATAATAAAAAAATGTAACCAAATAATATAACTTTTGACAAAAAAAGATGAATTCTAAAAAAAGAAACTATTATAGTAGATATTTTATCAAAAAACTATGAATTTTTGCAAATGTAATTCTTAGCCAAAATGACGAATCTTCAATCAAAAAACTGAATCTTCAACTTTGATCGTTAAATTATCAGGAGAAAAAAATTATCATCTAACAAATAATAGAAAATACATTTTTCAACTAATTTAAACTAACATGATAAATTTTCAATAAAAAAATATAATTCTTTGCAGAAGGGTTCGACTTTCCACCAAGTAGTTGAATATTTCATCAAAAAGACAATTTTTTAACAAACTAGTTGAATGTACAATCAAAATAGATAAATTTTTAACCAAATGGTTGCACTTTTAGATGAAAATGATAAAATTTAAAAAAAAATAGTTGAAATTTCAACCCGAAAATAAAATTTTTCAACAGGACTGCTGAATTTACAAAAAAAAATTTCTACAAAAAAGACGAATTTTCAGGAAAATACATACATTTCCAAACGAATAGTTGAATTTTCAACTGAAAATGATTTCTGATAAAATGTTTGTATTCTTCACAAAATAGTTCAAATAGTAAATATCAAAATATTGAATTTAGGAAAAAAATATTTTGTTTAAATAGTTTAAATATGAAAAAGAGAACATTTTTACCAAATTATTAACCGACAAATACGATTTTTAAGACTGCTGAATTTTCAATGAAAATTGATCTCTAATAAAATTTTTGAATTCTTCACAAAAAAATTTGAATTTTTATTTAAAAAATCAAATTATAAACAAAAAAGATATAAATTATAAATTAAAAATATAATAGTAGACTTCTTAAAAAAAAAGAATTAACTTCCAATCAAAAATAGTAAGATTTATAAGTAAAGAGATGAATTTTCAACTGAAGCGATGAATCTTCAGAGTGGAATAGTTTAATTTTCAACAAGAAAAGATTTTTCAGTTCAGAGAGAAAAAAATTCAACCAGATCGTCAAATTTTCAACTTAAGTTCAACTTAGAACCATTATATATAAAAACAATTAGATTCAACTTAATATTATGAATTTTCAACAAAATAGTTCAATGTTCAACCAAAAAAAAATTAATTTGCAAAGAGACAATTGAATTTTGAACCAAAAAGATAAAATTTCTACCCAAGGAGATGAGTTTTTAAACCAGAAGAGAAAGAAAATTTTAAAGCAAATTGTTAAATTTTCAAACCAAAAAGGTGATTTTTCTACGGAATAATTCAATTTTAAACACCCAAATATGAATTTTCTACATGGAAGTTGATTTTCCATTGAATAGTTTATTTTCAGCCCAAAAAAAAAAAATTTGCAAGAAAAAAGAATAGTTTTGAAAAAACTAATTTTCCACCAATTAGTTGGAATTTCAACTGAAAAAAGATAATTTTTCAACCAAATAGTTGAATTTCCAACTAAAAAACATATTTTTTCAACTCAAAATGAAAAAGCTAAATTTTCAATTCAGGATTTAATGTTTAACCAGACAAAAAACAATTTTTCAAAAACAGGGTTCAACTTTCAACTAATCTGTTGCATTTTTCTAACTGAAAAAGAGAAAATTTGTACTAAAATATTGACCCAAAAATAAGATTTTTTTAACAAAGCTGTTGTATTTTCAACGAAAAAAAATTTGTAATCAAAATATTGAATTTTTAACTAAAATGATGAATCTTCAAAGTGGAATAGTTTAATTTTCCACCAGGAAACAATTTTCAGTCATGAGAGAAAACAACTCAACTAAATTGTTGAACTTTCAACAAAAAAAAATGAAAATTCGTGACCTCGGATTTTGAGAATCGGACCATTTTGATAATATGATAATTTCTAATAAGATTTTTAATTTAAAAAATTTTTTTAAATTTTTCAATATAATTTTGTGATCAAATTGTTCAACTGGTATTTATTGATTTAATTAAATTCAATGTGTCCGTTTGGATAGATGGAATTGTTTACGGCTTCTCGTTCGATTACCGAAGTTAAGCAGCACATTTGTAGCTGTAAATCGGATGGGGGCCGTCGTATTACAAAATATTACTAATCATATCATATTATATCATATTCATATATTACTAGCTGAAGAAATTAACGTTTAACAACAACAAAAATTAATTTTTAATAAAATATCTAAAGTTCCAACCAAAGGGTTCAATTTTATATCAAAAGGATGAATATTTAAACAAAAAAATCAATTCTAAAGAAAGGAGTTCAAATTTGAACCAAGTACTTGAATTTTTAACGAAAAAAGATAAATTGTTAACGATAATTTGTGCTAAAAACTTCAAAAATTAAATGTTGAAGCATCGACAACTGTAATTTGGTGATTGTGAATTCTCTTTTGTTAAAGCTCCTTTTGCTTTAACGAACACTCATACTTTCCCATTATGATGACAATTTAAAGAAGATGAAATTTCCACCAAAGCAGTTGAATTTTCAAACCGGAAAAGTAAAAAAATTAACCAAATTGTTAAATTTTTAAACCAAGAAGGCGAATTCTCTACACAAAGCAGTTAAATTTTGAACCTGCGAATATGAATTTTCAAAAAGAAAGAATGAGAAATTCTCAACAAAACAAAACCAAAATAATAATTTTCTACATAAAAAAAATGGATTAATTAATTAATTTTTAATAAAAATGTTATCTAAATCATAAAAATTTTGATCAAAAAAGCTACATTCTGAACAAAAAATATAATGATAAAATTTTTATTATATATTCCCAAATTTCAACGAAATAGCTGAATTTGCAAAAAAGGGCGAATTTTTTAGGAAATATTTAGAGCCTTAGCCAAAATAGAATTACTTCGAACTGAAAGGTTGCATTTATAACTGAAAATGATCAAATTTCTAGCAAAATGCTTCAAATTTCAACGCAATAATACAATTTTTTAATAAAACTGTAAAATTTTAGAAAAAAAATGTTTTTTACCAAAACGCCGAATTTTCAAGATAATATAACAATATAGTGTAATTTATTCTAAGTAAATTATTTGTTTAACTTTTTTAATTATTTATTTTAACTAAAAAAAGAGATAATTCTTACAAACATATTAACCCAAAAATACGGGTTTTCAACAAGACTGCTGAATTTTCAATGAAAAATTATTTCTCATAAAATAGTTGAATTCTTAACAGAATCTTCAAAGTCTAATAGTTCAATATCCAACCAGAAAAAAATTTACTTTCCATTGAATTTTTAACTAAAATCATGAATCTGCGACTTAAAAAGTTAATGATTAGTTTAAAAAATTAATATCCTACTAGGAAAGCCAATTTTTTACAAAAAAGTTAAATTCTCAGTAAATAGATGAATTTTAAACTAAAACGATGAATTTTTACAACAAAAAAAAAAGAATTTTCATAATAATATATAAATTTTTGAACAGAAGGGTGAGTTTTCAACCAAGAAGATTAATTTTCGGTCAGAAAAGATGAATTTTCAACTACACAAGATCAATTTTCAACTAAATAGATGAATTTTTAAACAAAAAGGATAAACATTCAACAAAAAATGTAATAGTTACATTTTCAACTGAAATGATAAATCTTCAATTAGACGAGTGAATTTATAACAAAATACTTTAACTTTTAGCTAAGTACTAAGACTTACAATTTTTTACCAAATTTTTTAATTTTTAACCTAAAAGGATCGCTTTTCAACCAAAAATGAAACAGATACATTTTCAGTTGAAGAAATTAACATTAAACTGAAAAGGCGAATTTTTAAGAAAACAGCAAAATTTTCTACCAAAGTTATGAATTTTAAATTCAAATGATAAATCTTTAAGAAAAAAAATAAATTCTTAACAAAGGAGTTCAACTTCTGAGTTAGTAATTGAATTCTCAACAAAAAAAAGTTCTTCTAAAAAACGAATATTCATTTACGAATCATCAGTCTTGAACGACATAATTGATTTTTCAACCAAAAAAGATAAAATTCTAACAGAAATCGAATTAGTGAAATTTTAGCCAATTACTTGAATTTTCAAATTAAAAACATTTTTCAACAAAAAATGGAATAGTTAAGTTTTCAATTAAAATGTTACAAGAAAATGCATTTTTAACAAAGTAGTTCAATTTTCAGCCAAGGAGATGAATTTTTCACTAAAATGATCAATTTTTAACCGACGAAAATTAATTTTCAAAACAAGAAATATCCCAAATTATTGAATAATTAACTAAAAACATCAATCTTTAATTAAATAGTTGAATTTTTGACCCGGAAATATCAATTTTCAACCACATAGATGAAATTTCAAGTAAAAAAACATGAACTTTCAACAAAAAATGTAATAGCTAAATTTTCAATTAAAAAATTAATGTTCAACCACAATAAAATGATTTTTTCACAACATAGTACAACTTTCAACTAATCTGTTGCTAGAAAAGATAAAAATCTTACCAAAATATGAACCCAAAAATACAACTTTTTAACATAGTAGTTCCATTTTAAATCAAATAGTTGAATCTTGCCTGAATTTTCCGTTAAAAAATTAATTTCCCACCAAAAAAGCAAATTTTCAACGAAAAAGTTAAATTCTCACTGAAGAGATGAATTTTCAACTAAAATACAAAAATTTCTGTCAAAAAAGTAAATTTTCAAAAAAATAGATCAATTTTCAATCAAAGAGTATGAATTTTCAACCAAGAAGATTAATTTCCTACCAGATGTAAATTTCCAATCACAAAAGATAAATTTTCAACCATATTAGCGAAATAATTAATTTTTTAAGCAGAAAGATGGTTTCTCAACAGAAAATATAATAGTAGACTTTCCATAGAATAAAATAATTTTTCAACCAAAATTTTTTAATTTTTACAAAAAGAAGAAGATGATTTATTTACAACAAAAGTTTTCAAACAAGTAGTTGAATTATCGACGAAAACAGAAGAATTTTCTACTGAAAGAATGAATTTTGAACAAAATCCATGAACGATTATCCAAATAGTTGAATTTTTAAGTAATAATTATAAATTTTCAACCAATTAGTTGAATTTTCAAGTCGAAAATATACATTTTAACCAAACATGGCAGTTGGATTTCGAACTAAAAACATTAATTTTCAACCATGAGAAATTAATGCTCAACATAAAATTCAATTTGTAGCCAAAGAGATTAATTGTTAACTTGTCAATATTTAATTAAAAAATTACTTTTTGACAAAGAAGTTTACTTTTTAACCATCTAGTTGAATTTTCAATCAAAAGAGAAAAATTTGTAACAAAATATATGAAAGCTCAAGAGGCACCGATTATTTTCAACCAGCCAGTTAAATTTTTAACAAAGAAATAAATAAAATATCAAACAAAAAAAAAAAAAAAAAAACAGTTGAAATTTTAACTCAAAAATGAAAATTTTCAACAAAACACTTGAATTTTTAACTAAAAAGAATAGTTTATAATAAAATTGTAAAATTGTTAACAAAATAATTATATTTTTTACGGGATAATTTAAATTGAACCAAAACAGATAAAATTCTTAATCAAAAATATAGTAGTAGAGTTTACGACCAAGAATGATTAGCTTTGAAAAAACAGGGTTTTAACCAAATAAGGCGAATTTTCTGCAGAAAAATCAACTTCCAATACGCTGGTAATAATTTTTAAGAAGAAAATTAATTTTTTATAATATTTTTGAATTTTGAAGCCGCAAATAAGTATTTCCAACTATTCTAACTTTCGACCGAAAAAGAATTACTTCCTAACAAATTATTAAATTATCAAATAAGAAGAAATATTATCTAAGAAATGATAAAAAATAAATTTCTTAACTAATTTTAACTCACATGATAAATTTTTAATGAAAATATATAATTCTTTGCAGAAGAGTTCGATTTTCCACCAAGTAGTTGAATATTTCACCAAAAAGACAATTTTTCAACAAGACTGTTGAATTTTCGAAAAAAAAAAAAAAAATCCAGAAAAAATATGAATTTTTAGGAAAATACATACAGTTTCAACCAAATAGTTGAATTTTCAATTTAAAAATATGTCCCTTAAATGAACAATTAAATAGCTCAATTGTCAGTTTGAAAAATAATGTTTAATTGAAAAAAAAAACAAATCTCAGCAACAGAGTTCAACTTTCAACAAACGTGTTGCATTTTTAAACAAAAAAGAGAAAAATTGTACCAAAATATTAACCCAAAAATAGGATTTTTCAACAAAATTTCTGAATTTTCGACGAAAAATGATTTTAGGCCAGTAGAAAAAAAATGAACAACAATTTATCAAATAGTCTTATTTTGAAATAAATACATAAATTTTTACGAAAAAATTAATTGGATAAATTTTTAGTTCAAAAAATAAATTTATAACCAAAATAGTTGAATTTTCAATCCAAAAACACGAATTTTCATCTGAAAAGAATCATTTTATGACAAAATTGCTGAATTCACAGCAAAATAATTACATTTATATCCAATTCATAAACATTTTGATCAAAAAAGCTTCATTCTCAACAAAAAATATACTAATGCACTTTTCATTAAAAAAAAAGAAACAATTGACTTTCGACCAATAAAAGTTGAATTTTCAACCAAAAGGAATAACTTTTTAACAAAACCGTTGAATTCGTAACAAAATATTCCAAAATTTCAACGAAATAGTTGCATTTGCAAAAAAAAGTTAATTTTTAACAAAATAGAGGCTCAACCAAAATAGATTATTTTGAACTCACTTGTTGCATTTATAGCTGAAACTGATGAAATTTTTACTGAAAAAGTTTAAATTTCAACGCAATAATACAATTTTGAATGAAATTGTAGAATTGAAAAAAAATGTTTTCTAACAAAACGACGAATTCTCAAGATAATATAACAATGTTCAACCAAATAGTGTAATTTATTTTAACTAAATTATTTACTTATTCATTTTATTTTTAAATTATTTATTTTAACTGAAAAAGAGATCATTTTTACCAAAATATTGACCCACAAATACGATTTTTCAACAAGACTGCTGAATTTTCAATAACAAACTACTTTGAATAAAATGTTTAAATTATTAACAAAATAATTTAAATTTTTATCCAAAACAATTTGATAAACTGGCATTGATTGATATGATTCAATATAATGTGTCCGCTTGGATATATGGAATTGTTTACGGCTTCTCGTTCGAATACCAAAGTTAAGCAGCAGATTTTTGGTTGAAAATCGGATGGGAGCCGTCGTTTCACAAAATACAAATTTCTTAAGCAAACCAATAAAATCAACGAAATCAATGAAATCAATAAATACAAATCGTAATTAGTGGGCAATAAAGTCCAATCAATTTTTTTTTTATTCAAGAAAAGTCTTCTTGTTTCAAGAAATAACGTTTTTCAAATAGAAAAATCATTTTTCTTACAAAAAAAAATTTGTTTTGACAAAAATAATATTTTCTTGGACGTATTCACTACATTTATTCCTTATTTTAGTAATCTTTTTTATCAGTGTACCACGAGAAAAATGAATGGTACTTGTGAATGGCGAGGTACCAAAACATTATATTTATTGTCTGAATCTATAAGGCTGGTGCCAATATCAAAGCGTTACCGTCCTTGATGTTATTTTACAGCTACTTTTATATGAAATCGATGCAATCGAAACTGTAAATAAAGCGCTTCTTTGCGAGAATAAAAATTTCCGATAAGTATCTCTGAGACGCTATGAAAGGCTGATTGCATTTTTGCTTCAATATATTTTCCTTAGTTTCATAAATATATAAATTATTGGGTATCAATTAAATTTTCACAACCTCAAGAATTTTCTACCTGAAGAGCAAATTTTTAACAGAATAAATAAATTTTCAACAAAATAGATGAATTTTTAACTAAGAAAAATAATTCTTCCAAAAAAAAAAAAAGAAATGGTCGAATTCCCAGATAAAAAAATAAATAAAAAAGAAAATCTTCAACAAAAATTTCAATTTTCAACATAAAGAATGAATTTTTTCATAAAGGAGTCCAAGTTTCAACCAAGCAGTTGAATTTTCAAATATTTGAATTTTTAATTGAAAAAGATACATTTCAAACCAAAAATAAACTAGTTAAATTTTTAATTGAAACAGAAAATTCAACCGAAAACAAAAAGAAATTTCATCGTTGACTTCGCCAAATTTTTTTTGCAAATAACAATTTCAATTCGTTTTTTTTTTTAATTATAAATTAATTTTGTTTAATAAATGAAAAAAATTGATTTTCCACCAAGAAAGCAAATTTTTAATAAAAAAGTTAAAGTCTCACTGAAGAGATGAATTTTCAACTAGAAAAAAAAATTTTCTATGAAAAAAAACAAATTTTCAAAAATTCAGATCAATTTTCAACCAAAGAGATGAATTTTCAACCAAAAAGATTAATTTTCTACCAGATGTAAATTTCCAATTACAAAGGATAAATTTGCAACCATATGATTCGAATTTCCAAGTGCAAACATAAATTTTCAACAAAAAATGGAATAGTTGAATATTCAATAAAAAAAAATGATGTTGAACAAAAAAAAAGAATTTTAAACAAAGGATTTAAACTTTTAACAAAGCAGTTAAATTTTTAATCCGAACTGCTACATTTTGAACCAGGAAGAATAAATTTTTAACGAAATTGTTGAATCATTTGAAAAAATATCATTTTTAACCAAATGATTATATTTTTAAGCAGAAAGATGAATTTTCACCGAGAAAAATTTAACAGACTTCCCATGAAAAAGAATAAATCTTCAACCAAAAACAATTGAATTTTCACAAAAAGGGGTGATTTTTTCACTAAAATATTCCAATTTTCCGTTAGAAACTGAGATTTCTACCGAAAAAACTAACTTCCAACAAAAAAGTTAAGTTCTCACTAAAGAGATGAATTTTCAAATAGAAGGATGAATTTTCTACTAGAAAAGTGAATTTTCAACAGAATAGATCAATTTTCGTACAAAGAAATGAACTGTCTGGAAAAAGGATGAATTTTCATTTACAAAAGATCAATTTTCAGCCAAATAGTTGAATTTTCACCTGGAAAACATAAATTTTCTACAAAAAATGGAATGGTTGAATTTTCAGTTAAATAAAATTAATGTTTAGCAAAAAAAAGACGATTTTTCAACAACAGATTTCAAAATCAAACGAAGCAGTTGAATTTTCAACCTAAACTGTCAAATTTGAAACCAAGAAGAATACCTTCCTATAAAAATTGTTGCAATTATTTAATAAAATATTATTTCTAACAAAAAAATCATATTTTCAAGCAAAAAAAATGAATTCTCGAAGAAAAATATAATAGTGGACTTTCCATGAAAAAGAATAATTTTTCAACCAAACACAATTTAATTTTTACAAAAAGAGATAAATTTTTGAATCAAATAGTTCAATTTTACGTTAAAAACTGAATTTCCTGCAAAAAAGAAAATTTTCAACAAAAACGTTAAATTCTCACTAAAGAGTTGAATTTTCAAATCAAAAGATGAATTTCCTGCCAGAAAAAGAAATTTTCAATAGAATTGATGAATTTTCGAGCGAATAGATGAATTTTGAACCGGAAAAATTAATTTTTTTAATAAAAAGATTAATTTTCATTCACAAATGATCAATTTTCAACCAAATAGTTAAATTTCCAACTGAAATACATACTTTCGTAAAAAATTAAATATTCTACTAACAAGACAAATATTTAACCATAAAAGATCTATTTTAAACGAAACAATTGAATTTTCAACCAAAAATGACGAACTTTCAGCAAAAAATGTAATAGTTGAATTTTCATCTAAAATGATTAATCTGCAAAAAAGTTATTTTCAACAAGCAAGTTAAGCTTTCAACCTATTAGTGGAATTTTCAACCAATAAATTTTTATCCAAATAATAAAACTTGTGATCGAAAAAGCTGAATTCTTCACGAAAAATATAATAATAGACCTTTCCTAAAAAAATTAACTTTTAGCCGAAAATAGTTGCATTTTCAACCAAAGAGATAAAGTTTTCACCAATGGAGATGAATTATCTCAAATGATGAATATTATCTCAAATGAAGAATATTTTTTTGACGAAAAGAAGAATTTACAACAAAATACATAAATGTCCAATCAAATCACTGAATTTTTATCAAAAAAAATTTAATTTTCACCAAATAGTTAAATTTTTATTAAAGAACCATTAATTTTCAACTAGGAATGAAGTACTTCAATTTTCAGTTAAAAAAAATTAATGGTTAACAATAAAAAATCTAAATTTCAACCAAACAGTTAAATTTTCAACTAATAAACATTTATTTCTAACCAAATATTTGAATTTTCTAGTAAGGAAGAAGAATTTTCAACAAAATTGTTGAATGCTTAACGAAAATGGATTACTCGACCAACCAGTTGAATTTTTCATAAATAAACATAAAACTTGTACGAAAATCGTTAATATTTCAACCCGAAAGATGGAATTTTCAACAAAACCATTGAATTTTGGACAAAATCATTCGAATTTTTAATAAAATAGTTAAATTTTTACTGAAAAACTAAAAAAACATGAAATCTCAAACAAAAATGGGATAGTTGAATTTTCAGTTTGAAAATTAATGTTTAACTACATTAAAAATGATTTTAATATAATGATTTAATATAATATCTATTAATTTTTTTCGTGGTTTTTTTTGCTGGTCCAAAAATGTATTTTATTCTTAAAACAGTTTTTTACAAATGGAACACAAACTACAATTCCCATAAAAATGTAATTAATAAAAAACTAGACCTTTTTTTATTGCAATATTTTTGTCAATTCATTTTTTTTCGTATCTCGTATAGTTCGATCGAAAAATTGAATTTTTGATTTTTCATTATTTTGTCGTGCAATCAAAATTTGAATTTCCGATTTTTCAAAAAAATTCAAAAAATCTTATAAGAATATTGTAGGGTGTTAAAGAAGAAACCTTTTTTTGTGACTTTTTCCATATCGATTTGAAAGTTATCGTGCTAACAAACTAAAAATCTACAGCCAGCCGGACTAACAGACAGACAGAATAACAGACAGACAGACTTACAGACAGACATACTAACAGACACACTAACAGACAGACAGAATAACAGATAGACAGACTAACAGACAGACTAACAGACAGACAGACAGAATAACAGACAGACATACTAACAGACAGACTAACAGGCAGACTAATAGACAGACAGAGTAACAGACAGAATAACATACAGACAGCCAGCCATACATACATACATACATACATACATACATACATACATACATACATACATACATACATAAATACATACAGGCAGACATACATACAGACAGACAGACAGACAGACATACTAACAGACATACATTTTGTGAAAACGCGTTTTTTGGGACAAATTTTACATAAATCTAAAACCTTCGCATTACAGGAAAAGAAGAGCATTAGAGAAAAACAATCAATTTTTATCCAAATATTCAAATTTTCAACTAATTTACATTAAAGTTGAACAGTTTAACTTTCAACTAACCTGTTGCATATTTGACTAAAAAAGAGAAAAATTCTACCAAAATATCAACCCAAAAAATACGATTGTTAAACAAAACTGCTGAATTTCTAATCAAAAAAGATTTCTTGTGAAATTTTTGAATTCCGAACAAAATAATTCAAATTTTTAACCAAATATTTAAATTATTAACCGAAAAATATGAATTGTAAACCGAAAATATAATCGAAGACTTCCCAAATAAAAAAATTAAAATTAAATTTCCTCCCAAAATTTTTGGAAGGAAATTGATTGATTGTAAATAATTGATTTAATTCAATTCAATTTGTCCGCTTGAATGGATGGAATTGTTTACAGATTCTCGATCGAATACCGAAGTTAAGCAGCAGATTTCTGGTTGAAAATCGGATGGGAGCCTTCGTATTACAAAATACAAATTTTATAAAATACTTCCATAATGCATCAGTGTTAAGGGGCAATAAAGTCCAATAAAATTTTTTTTGATCGAAGAAAAGTATCTCTGAGACGCTATGAAAGGCTGATTGCATTTTCACTTTAATATATTTTCCTTAGTTTCATAAATATACAAATCATTGGGGATCAATTAACTATTCACAGCAGTAAGAATTGTCTACCAAAACATCCATTTTTTACAGAAAAGATAAATTTCCAACAAAATAGATGAATTTTCATCAAAATTTTTTAGTCTTTGATAAAAAAAAGAAATAGTAAAACTTTCCGATAAAAAAATTAATTTTTAACAAAAAAGTTAGATTTTCGATGAAAAGAATGAATTTTTTAATAAAGAAGTTCAACTTTCAACTTAGCAGTTTAATTTTTAACCAAATGTTTGAATTTTCAACTGAAAAAGATACATTTTCAACCAAAAATAAACTAGTAAAATTTTCGAAATAGTTCAATTTTCCGTTAAAAAACTAATTTTTTACTAAGAAGGCAAATTCTTAACAAAAATGTTAAATTCTCACTAGAAAGATAAATTTTTTAATAACATGATGAATTTTCTATCAGAAAAAGCCAATTTTCAAAAGAATAGATGAATTTTCAGCAAAAGAGATGATTTTTTAACCCGAAAGATTAGTTTTCTACCAAAATGTAAACTTGCAGTTACAAAAGATAGATTTTCAACCATATGGTTCAATTTTGCAACTAAAAACATAAATTTTTATCAAAAAATGGAACAGTTGAATTTTCAACAAAAAAATTAATGTTTAAAAAAAAAACAAATTTTGGACAACAGATTTCAACTTTCAACGAAGCAGTTGAATTTTGTACCTAAACTGTTGAATTTAGAACTAAAAAGAAAAACTCCTCAACAAATTGTGGAAATATTGGGGAAAAAATTAATTTTTAGCAAAATAATTAAACTTTTAAGCAGAAAGATGATTTCTCAACGGAAAATATGATAGTAGACTTTCCGTGAAAAATAATAATTTTTTAACCAAAAACATTTAAATTTTTAAAAAAAAGAGATGAATTTTCGAATAAAATAATACAATTTTTCGTTAGAAACAGAATTTTCGACCAAAAAAGCGAACTTTCAACAAAGAAGTTAAATTCTCACTAAACAGATGAATTTTCAAATAAAAGGGTGAATTTTCTACCAGAAAACAGGATTTTTCAACAAACTAAATAATTTTTCAACCGAGTAGTTGCTTTTTTAACTAAAAAGGATCAATTTTCACACGAAATAGTTGAACTTTAGCTGAAAAACATTAATTTTCAAAAAAAGTTGGATAGTTGAATTTTCAGTTAAATAAAATTAATATTTAGCAAACAAAAGACGATTTTACAACAACAGATTTCAACTTTCAGCGAAACAGTTGAATTTTGAACTTAAACTGTTACATTTCGAACTAAAAAGAAAATCTTCTCAACAAAATGTTGAACTATTGAAAAAAATTAGACTTTCCATAAAAAAGAATAATTTTTTAACAAAACAAAAATTGAAATTTTGAATGAAATAGTTCAATTTCTCGTTAAAAATGGAATTTTCCACCAAAAAAACGAACTTTATACAAAAAAGTGAAATTCTAACTAAAGAGATGAATCTTCAAATACAAGTATGAATTTTCTACCAGAAAAGTGAATTTTTAACAGAATAGATAAATTTTCAAATAAATAGATGAATTTTTAACCGAAAAGATTGATTTTCCAAGATAGAGATGAATTTTAATGTACAAATAATCAATTTTCAACCAAATAGTTCAATTTTCAACCAGCAAAAATTTGCTTGACAAAAAGAGGAATTTACAACAAACTACATAAATTTTCAACCGAGTAGTTGAATTTTTTACTAAAAATGATCAATTTTCAATCATATAGTTGAATTTGCAACTGAAAAACATAAATTTTCAACAGAAAACAGAATAGCTAAATTTTTAGTTAAAAAATTAATGTTTAATTACAACCGAAAACGATTTTTCAACAACATAATTCAACTTTTAACCAAGAAGATAAATTATCAAAAAAAAATTTCACCAGAAAAGATGAATATTCAACAATGAAAGATCTATTTTCAATGAAATAATCGAATTTTCTACCAAAAAAGATTAAATTTAAAAAAAAGTAATGGTTACATTTTCATCTAAGATGATGAATCTGTAAACAAAATTAGTGTTAAAAAAACGAGTTAAATTTTCAACCTAGTAGTGGGATTTTCAATTAAACAATTTAAACTTTTAACCAAAAAGAATGACTTTCTAATAAAATTGTTGAATTTACAGCAAAATAATTATATTTTAATATAAATAATAAATTCTTCAAACAAAAATGCTAAATTCTGAGCAAAAAATATTATTTGTTTGACTTTTCATGAAAAGCAATTAACTTTGAACCAAAAATAGTTGAATTTTTAACCGAAGAGGAATAATTAACTTTTCAGTAAAAAAATTAATTAACAATCAAAATAGCGAGCTTTTAACAAAATATTTTAATTTTCAACAGAGAGATGAATGCAACTAATAGTTGAATTTCCATCTACAAACCATAAATTTTCAACTAGAAGCGGAGTAGTTTTATTTTCAGTTCGAAAAAATTATTGATTAACAACAAAAATTCAGATTTTCAACCAAATAATCGAATGTGTATAAATAAAAGTCAAAGGAATATTTTATTTGCCTTCTTGAGTGCTATTAATATCTGTCCATAGAATTTTTAAATATTGGAAAAGTATTTTCTAAAAAATTTTGAAAATAAGTTCTCTTTTTGAATTTTAATCCAAAATGGCTGGCTAACGAACTTGACCTTCATTTTAGGACACTTAGAGAGTATAACAAATTTCAATCCAATAGGTGAATTCTTCTAAAAGTTATTGTGCTAACAAACTAAAAATCTACAGACAGCCAGACTAACAGACAGACTAACAGACAGACTAACAGACAGACAGACAGACAGACTAACAGATAGACTAACAGACAGACTAACAGACAGACAGACTAACAGACATAGACAGATTAACAGACAGAGAGCCAGACTAACAGCCAGACTAACAGACAGACTAACAGACAGACAGACAGTCAGACT
>CAKNXH010062417.1:19166-37125 GCA_932178445.1 Andricus quercusramuli
TAACAGACAGACTAACATACAGACAGACAGCCAGACTAACAGACAGGTAGACAGCCAGACTAACAGACATACTAACAGTCAGAATAAACAGACAGACAAACAGACAGACAGACTAACAGACATACGACTAACAGACAGACAGCCAGACTAACAGACAGACAAACAGACAGACATTTTGTGAAAACGTGTTTTTTGGGTTCAGGGGGTCTGAAAACGTGGACATTTGACAAAAACGGGGGGTTGGGGGTGTCAAATTTTAGACAAATCTAATACCTTCTCATTCTAGGATGAGAATGTAAAGATACAAATTCTAAACCAAAAATATAATAGTAGACTTCTCAAATAAGAAGAATTAACTTCCAACCAAAAACTTCCCACGAAAAATGATTTCTAATAAAAATGTTCAAATTCCGACCAAAAAAATTCAAATTTTTATGCAAATGATTGAATTATGGACCAAAAACTATTAATTGTAAACCGGAAATATAATCGCAGAATTCTCAAATAAAAAAATTAACTTCCAACCTTAAATAATTGTCATTGACTGATTTTATTTAATTGAATGTGTCCGCTTAGATATATGGAATTGTTTACGGTTTCTCGTTCGATTACCGAAGTTAAGCAGCAGATTTATCGTTGAAATTCGGATGGGGTCCGACGTATTACAAAATACTAATTTTATAAAATACCTAGTCTCTAAGCTTTCAGGTTTTATTATTCGTAGTTAAATTTTTGTCTAACATGATGAATATGTTACAAAATTTATTTTTAACAAACAAGCTGAACCTCTATCCTCCCAGTGGAATTTTTAACCAACAGGAATGAATTTCCAAATTGGAATGATTTAATCTTTAACCAGAAAAGATTTTTCAATCAAGAGAGAAAAAAATTCAACTAAATTCTTGAACTTTCAAAAAAATGCATGAAAATTCATGACACACATCTGATCTTGAGAATTGGACCATTCTGATGTGCAATTCGATGATCAAATAAAAAATTCCAAAATCTGAATATAGCCTTCTATATCATTTTGATCCATTTTTGGGAGCAAATTGATTGACTGTTTTTTAATTAATAAATAGAATAAATAAATAAATTGGTTTAATTCAATTTGATTTGTCCGCTTGGATAGATGGGACAGTTTACAGCTTCTCGTTCGAATACCGAAGTTAAGCAGCCGATTTTTGGTTGAAAATCGGATGGGAGCCGTCGTATAACAAAATATCAATTCTACAAAATACTGTATTAATGGACCGTAATCAATAGGCAATAAAGTCCAATCAAATTTTTTTTTTATCGAAGAAAAGTTTTCTTGTTTCATGAAATAATGTTTTTGAAATATTACATTTTTTTTTATTTACCGTAAGAATTTTCTACCTGAACAGCAAATTTTTAACAGAATGAATGAATTTTCAAACAAATAGATGAATTTTTAACCAAGAAAAATAAGCCTTTCACACGAAAAGAAATAGTAGATTTCTAGTTAAAAAATTTAATTTTCAACAAAAAAAACGAATTTTTGACAAAAAAGTTAAATTTTCAACCAAAAAAAAAAAAATTTGAAAAGAATAATGTTTCACCAACAAGGAACATTTTTTAAAAAATACATAAAATTTCAATTTAATAGTTGAATTTTCAACTGAAAAAAATTATTTCTAAATAAATAGTTGAATTTTCAACAAAAAGAATTGTTTTTCTACTGAAAGAGACTAATTTTCAACAAACCATATAAATTTTTAAGCAAATAATTGAATTTTCCAGTTAAGTACATCAATTTTGAATCAAAGATCGGAATTTTTAAGCAAAAAAGACAAATTTTCAACAAAATAGTTGAAATCTTAACGAAAATTGATTAATCAACCAAACATTTGAATTTTTAATTTAAAAAAATCAATTTTCATCCAAATAATTGAATATTTATATGGAAAACATAAATTTGTAACCAAAAATGCATTTCAGTTTAAAGAATTATGTTTATCTACATTAGCTACAAATTGAATAAATTTTCAACAACAGAGGTCACTTTTCAACTAACTGGTTGAATTTTAAAAAAAAAAGAAAATTTCTATCGAAATGACGAATTTTTGACAAAATGAATAAAGTTTCAACCAAATAGTTCAATTTTCAACTAAAATACATCAATTCCAAATCAAATATTTTTTAAGAAAACAATTGAATGCTCAACCAAAATATATTAACTGTCAACAAACCAGTTCCATCTTTAACTAAAAAAAGATAACGTTTCTAACAATATTTTCACCAAAAATACGATTTTCCAATAAAACTGTTAAATTTTCAGCGAAAAATAATGACATTGTAATTACTATGTTAAATTTTCAACCGAAAAGACGAACAATAATAATAACAATAATAGTACAATGAATAAAATAAAATAATAGTAGAACAATAATAATAGACTTTTCAAATAAAAGGAATTAACAGCCAACCAAAAATAGTTGCATTTTTCACCAAAGAGATTACATTTCTACTGAAAGAGATGAATTTTCAACTAAAATGATTATTTTTCAACTGAAATATTTTAATTTTCAAGTGGAAAATTTTTCAGTCAACAAAATATTGAAATTTTCAATCAAGATAGATGAATTGGCAATTTAAAATATAATAGTTGACTTTTCCGCTAAAGAGATGAATTTTAACTGAAATTATGGATTTTCAACTGTCCTAGTTTAACTTTTTGTTTCAAGCATTAACTTTAATTACAAGAAAACGAATACTGAAACATAGAAATTATTTTTTTTCTCTAAAAGTTTTTTCATAGATTCACCTAGTTCTAAACACCATTTCTGGAAAATTTAGAAATTCTTAAAACCAACCATTTTTTCCACCTTCAAGAAATGTTTCTTTAAATTAACGTAGTTTGGCTATTCATCGCAAGCTAATTATCTGTTGTTAAAAAAATTCTTGAGAATCAGATCGATAAAAACAATATGATCTAAGAATGGCCCTCTTTGACCAAGAAGGTGTGGATCTCGGCACAGTGAAGGTATTTTTTTTTTTTTTTTTTTTTTTTTTAAGGTGTGGATCTCGGCACAGTGAAGGTACGTGGGTTAGCGTTCGCAGATGATAAGCTTGTTATGGCCGAGTCAATCGCAGACTTGCAAAGAATATTGAGCAAACTGAATACAAGCGCGAATCATGGAAGAAAATATCAAATAATAACTGAATTTAATTTGAATTTCAATATTAACTGTCAAAATTAATATTCGAGAAATGGAATCATATTGTAATAACATTAAATTCGGTATATATTATTTCAGTGGCAACTAAGTAGGGATGACATCTAAGATTGCATTATCCTAGACAGCTCTTACTTTAGGATTCTGGTGTCTCGACTCAAGCATCACTGAATTATGTGGAATGGAATTCAGAAGCCTTGAACGGGAACATTAATATTCGCACCGCAAAATGTGAAACCTTTCGTTCAACGAAGACATGCTCATAATAATTTCACAATCCAAGGGCTGATACCTTCTATTTAGCATGACAGGAAATTTCCTCTAGTGAGGTTCGAAACAACCCATAATTAATTAAACGAATGCTGTTATTCTGAAAGCATCTCTTCCGTCTTTATCATCCATTTTATTTATTAACAGATGAGGGAATAAAATAACTTTGTCAGATTATTATTATCCATCCTATCTAAAAAAAATAGGTGGAATGAAATTACCGTCAAACGGGGTGATTTCGGACATGTGGGGTAAGAATGTCCCTCTTCGACGAAGAAGGTGTGGATTTCGGGACAGTGAGGGTACGTGGGTTAGCGTGAGCATACGATGAAGTTGTTATGGCAGTCATTCGGACATTTAAATTTATGGATTTCCTAATTTACCCCCAATGTCCGAAATTACCCCGTTTGCTGGTTTCCAAAAACTCGAACTCATTGTTATGGACTACATTGCATACTATAAGACTATGACTTTAAAGGGCTGATTTAAGTCTTTTTTTTTAAATTTTCTGGAATTTCGTGAATCGCAATTTTCGAAAGGTGAATTTAAATTTAAATGATTTATTTTTAAAAAACAAATGATTTTCTTTCTTTTGCAAAAGATTAATTTTAAGCTTCGAAGATTTCCAAACATGCCAAAAAAAAATCTGAAAGATTTTAAGACAATTTTTTCATTTTTTGCAAGATTTGAAAAAAAAATTTAGGAAAACTTTGAATTACTCTAAAATATCCTTCAACGTTTCAGAAGTTTTGAAAAATTCGAAGATATTTGAAAATCTGAGAATATTTCAAAAAATCCTTAACAAAATGTAGATTTTTGAAGATTTTGAAATAAAATTGAGAAGCTTTCCAAGGATTATAAAAAGTTTAAGGACATATATTAAAAGTTAAAGAGATATTTTGAAGTTTTTAAAAAATGCAAAAATAATTTCAAACTCAAAAAGATATCAGAAAATTTTTGTTAAAATTGTAGATTTTCGAAGATATCGACCAAAAAATTAACAAGCTTTTCAAGAATTATAAAAGGTTTCAAGATAATAATTTTTTTTAATTTCTGAAAAACTTTTTAATCAAAACATTTCGAACGATTTCCTTCTATTTCAAAAAAATAAATTTGAAGATTTGGACGTAAAATTTTTCTATTCTACCACATAAAGAAACATTTTAAAAAATCGAATAAATCTAAGAAACATTGAAAAGTTTTGAGGAATACAAAAATAATTTTAAAACCAAAAAGATCTTAACAAATTTACAGCAAAATGTAGATTTTTGAAAATTTCAAACACAAAATTTAGAAGCTTCTTAAGAATTGTGAAGTGTTTCGAGAGGAAAACAGCATTTTCTCAAGATTTCTGGAAAAATTCTGAATAATTTTTCATTTTACAAAATTTATTTTGAGAGCACATGTAAAAAGATTTCAAAGCATTCTCAAAGATTTCCAAAATTGTCAAGAAATTATCTGGAAGATTTTAGGGTAATTAGTTTAATTTTGCAGAATTTTTTTCACAATTGAAAAGATTTTTAAAAACTTGAAACAAAATCTAGTTTTTTGAATATTTCAGAATTAAATTTTTAAATTTTTTAAAGATTTTGGAAGTTTTCAAGATCTGAAGACATTTTCTTAAGATTTCTGGGAATATTTGAAAGTGATTCATTACTATCAATAATTAATTTTTAGACATTTTTTTCAATTTTGCAGTATTTATAGAAAAATTTAATAATAATATGAAAAAATGTAAATTTTCGAAGATTTTGAACAGAACTTTCAAAGCTTCTTGAAAAGTGTAGAGGGCTTTGAGAAAACGAAAAAATTTTCTAAAGATTATCAAAATGTTTAAAAATTCCAAAAGATTACTGAAATTTTCAAAAATGAATACGGAAGATTTTCCGATAGTTTTAGAAATAATTCGAGTCAGTTTGAAAGATATTTAGAAATTCTCAAGTTTTAAAGAGCCTAAAAATATTTTGAATCATTAAAATATTTAAAAAATTTATAAAATATTTTTAGTTCTTCCTAGTGATCAAAAATTTCTTAATATATTTCAGCATAATCAAAGAAACTTAAAAATAAATAGTTATTTGGTATTTTTATATTGTTTAATTATTTTTCCTTTCAAATTATAATTTTCTTTTCTTAACTGAGAAATCGTTTGAAAATTCAACTATTTGGTTAAAAGCAAAACTACTTTGCTAAAAATTCTATTGTTTGGTTGAACATTAATCTTTTTGGTGCAGAATTCAATTATTTACTTCAAAATTCGTTTTTCTTTGGATAAATTCAACCTTTTTTTGATTTAAAATTAAATTCTTTTTTAATTTCAATATAAACTATTGCATTTCACGTTAAGAATTGACGTTTTTTGGTTAAAGATTCAACAATTTTGTTAAGATATTATTATTCTGGTTGAAGATTTAAAATAATAATTGAAAATTCATCGTTTCTTGTATAAGATTAATCTCTTGGTCTAAAATTAATGTGTTTGTTTGAAAATGAACTTTTTTCTTAAAAATTCGTATTTTGGCATAAAAAATTAATCTGATCTGTATAAAATTCATCTGTTTTTGAAAATATTTTATGTGTTTGAGGAGAAAATACAACTGGTTAAAAATTCGCCTTTTTTGGATTATTTCGACTTTTTTTATTGGATGTGAAAATCTTTTTATTATTAAAATATCAAATATTACATTTTTCGTTGAGAATTCATCTTTTTAATTTTTTAATTTAACTATTTGTTTAAAGGATGACTTTTCTGATACAATTTCGATTTGAAATTTCTGAAATTTTGAAAACATTTTGTTTAAACTTTGTCAGGAATATCAAAAAAATTATATTTATATAACCTTAAAAACTAATAAACCTAAAAAACAAAAGAGTTATTCCAAGTTATTATTTTGTGCCGTATTTTATTTTATTTTATATACTTCTTTTTTGAAAAAAGTTTTACTTACCACCTTTTCCATTTTTTGCTCAGAAAAAAGTAAGAAAATTTGCAGTTCACTCACCTGGAACAAAGAATTAAATAGTTTATGTTAGTCGGGAATGTACAAAATTATTATTTTTTTATTGAGGTATTGATAATAATGATAATCTTCAAATTTGAAATTAGATGCAGTGTTGGGGAAGTGTTGATAAGAATTTCCAAAAAAAGCAACGCTGTCATTTTTAATGTTCACAATTAAATAATTTTCAATTGCAAATTTATAAAATTGCACCAATTTCAATTTTAAATCTTGAAAATTTATATTAAAAAATCACGCAAGTATAGGTTTCAAAATTAAAAAATCTCTAATTTTGATGCTTTATATTGAAAATGTCCTCAATTTGGAAAATTAAGAATTGAAAGCACGACTCTTGGTCTTCAAATTCATGCAAAAAGAATTTTCATATTTTTAAGTTTAAAATTGATAAGCTTACAATTTCAATTCCTCAAATTTACAAAAACTTCTAATTATAAATCTACAAATTGAAGAAGTTTTAATTTCAAAAATTATGCAAGTTTCAAGTTTCACAATCGAAAATCATTATTTTCTTCTCAAAATTTTTTTTAAATTTATTTTTTATTTTTTTGGCAATTTAATTATTTTGTTGAAAACTTGTTCTTTTCTTTCGGTTGAAAAATAATTTTTTTAACTGAAAATTCAACCAGATCATTTTTTGCAGAAAATTTATTTTTTCTAGTAGAGAATTGAACTATTTTGTGGAAGAAAACTTTTTTTTTTTTTAATTTTTTTAACTCTAAATTTAATTATCCCATTTTTTGATAATTAATTAAGTTTATTGAAAATTCGTATTTTGTCTAGAGGATTAATCTTCTTGGATGTAAATTCATCAATCTCGACAGAAAAATAATCTTCTTGGTTGAAAATTCATTTTTTTGTTGTTAAAAATTCAACTATATGGTTGAAAATTCCTATATTTGGTCAAGAATTATTTTTCTGCTGATAATTTGATTATACAATTTCAAGCTGCGAATTCATATATTTTTAATTGAAAATTTATCTTTTGTAGTTAAAAATGCAGTTATTTGTTGAGAAATTCGTATTTTTTAGTAAAAAATTAGCCTTCTTATTTGAAAATTCAAGTATTTGGTTGACGATTAATCTACATATTTTTTTATAAAATATCGTTTTTTTATGAAAATTAATTTTTTTTCACTGATAATTCAATTATCTCGTTTTTTGTTGAAAATTGATATTCTTTACTTTGGAAATTGAATTGTAGGTTAAAAATCTATGCATTTTCTTGAAAATTCGTTGTTTTTTTTCACAAAATTGATGAACTTGGTTAAAAAGGCAACTACTTAGTTTAAAAAAATTTCCGTTCAAAAATTTTTAATGTTTTGTTTAAATAATTTATTGTTATTGTTAATAATATTCGATCTGAATAATGCTAGAAAGTTGCAATTATTTCTAAAATTTTGAACTATTTCTACTTTTCACTTGAAGTGAGATGAAAATTAATTCAGTTTACCAAAAATAATTATTTAAACAATTTATTATTATTTTTTATAACCATCTTCTTCTTTATTAATGCTGGATAGCTGCGGTTTCTCCCGAATCTTCTTAACTTTTCACCCACTTTTTACACAGTAAAGTAATAAATAATGCAAATTAACAAACACAGTTGATCGAACAATTTATTATTGTTAATAACTAACTTCTCTTAGATAATTTCTAGAAAGCTGCGGTTTTTTCTTTCATTTGGAATTTTTTGTCCACTTTTCACGAAGAGTGTTATAATAATGAATTGAATTTAACAAAATAATTTTTCAAACAAATTGTTATTGTTGATAACTATCTTCGTCTATATTATTGCTTGATAGAAGTGTTTTTTCTAATTTCTCACTTTTTGCCAATTTTGTACTTAGAGCAGGGTAGTAATTATTGCAATTTAACGAACATAATTAACTAAACAAGTTATTATTGTTTTGAGCAATAATGCATTTTTTAAACAACTATGTTTATCAACTTGATGATTTATTACTTTACCATGTAAGAAGTGGGTAAAAAGTAGAAATTTGCAGAAACTCGCAAACCCCTTTTTTTCACTTATGGGGGTTTTGGGACCCTATGAAATAGACTTATGGGGCTGGTATTAAAAAAATTTCGAAATTATATTTCTTCAGAAAAAAGATCTCGTTTCGCTCCGCTGGGATTCGAACGCCAGGTCAACTGATTGCCGGTCAGCTGCTCTAGACACTAAGCTACTAGAGAGGTCGAAAGGAGAATACTTTTTCTGAAAAAATTGATATTAAATTTGTTTTCTATCGCTAAATTTGAACACAAATTTGAGTTTCAACTCGATTCACCTAATATTGACGATTCTGAATAAAATTTACAGAAAAGTCTCTTTTCTTATGGGAAATTTTTGAACCACTCTAGTCCTACCTCAAACAAAATTTAATTTTACAACGCCAGAGGGTACAAAGTTTTTCCCTTTTTCAGATGTTAACTTTTCCCTCGGAACTTGTTCGTCACTTTTTTAACTGATTGTAACAATAAGACTAACGCAAGTAATTTTCCATTGAAGGCGAAGGGAAGTTCATTAATTATGTCGCAACTAAAACATCCAGAAAAGTTTCGCTGCGCATTAGTAAAACGTACCGACTGCTTTAGTAATTATTTTTCACAGCGGTGCGAATGCAAGCGCACTTTCCTCGAGAATTTTGTATGCAAATAGACCTCGGTAAATTTTCTAATGTCTTAAAAAATGAGTATGACTGAAGTCATTTGGACTGCTGGTCAGGTGCTCTACCACTAAGCTACTAGAGAGAACGGAAGAAGAATCCTTTTTATAAAACACGCTTTCTTTTACAAGATGTTGAAACATAACATTTTACAAAAGAAAACATGTTTCAGAGAAAGAATTTTTCTTCTGATATCTCTAGTAGCTTACTGGTAGAGCACTTGACCGGCAATCGGTTGAACTGGCAAAAGTCGGTCAAAAATCAATTGACATCTTGCAAAAGAAAGCGTGTTTCAGAAAAAGAATTCTTCTTCCGATCTATCTAGTAGCTTAGTGGTAGAACACCTGACCGGCAATCAGTTGACCTGCCGTTCGTATCCTAGCGAAGCGAAAGGAGATTTTTTCAGAATAAATTTAATTTAAAAATTTTTTATTCAAGAACTGATCTTTTTAGTTGACAATTCAACTGTATGTTTGAAAATTAATCTTCTCATAAAAAATTCATCTATTTGGGTGAAAATTTAGGTATGTGGTTAAGGATTTACTTATTTTGTGGAGACTTTCTTTTTTTCGGTTGAAAATTAATTTCTTCATCTTAAATGGTAACTTTTCCATTTTTTGATGAATACCTTCAGTTTAAAATTTAGTCCATATTTGGTTAGAAATTCTTATATTTTTCTTGATGTCCTTCCCGGGAATTTTCTTGACTGATAATTTGATTATACCATTTTGGGTCAAAAATTGATATTTTTAATTAGAAAATTATCTTCGCACTTGAAAATTTAACTCTCTGTTTGAAAATTAACCTTCTTGATGGAAAATTCGATTTCTCGGTTGAAATTTCATCTGTTTGGTTAAAAATCAAACCAGTTTAAGAAAAGTTCCTTTTTTCAGGAGAAAAATGATTTTTTAATAAAAATTTAACGTTTCCATATTTGGTTGGAAAGTTATATTTTGAATGAAAAATTTATATTTTGAGGTGGAAATTCAGCTATTGAATTGAAAATTATTTTATTAAAAATTAATTCTTTTAACTGAAACTTCAAATATATATGCGATTTTGTAGAAAATTTATCTTTTTAGGATTACATTTTTTTTAATTCTTCTTTTTGCAGTTAATTCATTTTCTTGGTTCAAAATTTAACTTTCTCCTTCAAACTTTTTTTTCTCCTCGACTGAAAAATCTTTCTAATCGAAGACTGATTAAGAACTCAAATCCTTTGTTGAAAATTTCTCTATTTAGTTTGAAAATTCATTTCTTGGTAGAAATGTTTTTTTTTGTTGAAGCTGCAGCTGTTGGTCGAAAATTAATTTTTTTTAGATTGATAAATTAACTATGTTGTTAGGAATCCACATTTCTTCGTTTAATTCAACTATGTACATTCAAAATTAAAATCTTCTTGGTTGAAATTTAAATTATCACATTTTTTGTTAAAAATTCATACTTTTTGATTGAAGATTAAACTTTTTGAAAAATAATTTTTTTTTTTCAATTACTTTTCTGGTTGAATAGACATCTGTCTCGTTGGAAATTTATGTTTTAGGTTGAAGTTAAACTATTTTGTTGGGAATACTGTTTTTCTAGATGAAAATTAATTTTTTTAACCGCAAATTGATTTTTTAAACTGAAAATTCAACTCTACCCTTTTTTTGTAGGAAAGTTTTTCTTTCTTATTTGAGGATTCAACTGTTTAGTTGGAAATTATTTTTCTTGAAAATTCATTTATTTTCTTGAAAGTTCATTTATTTTGTTAAAAATTCTTTGTTTTTTGGTTGAAAATTCATTACTTTGGTTGATAGTTTGAATATTTTGTTTAAAATTCTTGTTTTTTTTCAGTTGAAAATTAATATTTTAACTGAAAAGTCAAATATACAATTTTTTATAGAATTTTTTTTTTGAGTGAGGATTGAACTTTTTTGTTGAAAATTTGTTTTTTTGGTAGATAATTAATCTTCTTGATTAAAAATTAATCTTATTTGAGAATTTAACTATTGTGGTAAAAATTCGTCTGTTTAGTTTCAAAATTGATCTCTTGGTAGAAATTTCACTTTTTTGTGTTAAAACACGTGTTCGGTTGAAAATTAATTTGTTTGAATTAAGAGATTAACTATTCTTTTAAATGCATCTTCTCCGTTTAATTTTACTGATCTTGATCTTAAATTAAAATTTTTGTTAGTTGAAATGTCAACTATTACACTTTTTGTTGAAAATTCATATATTTATGGCTGAAACTTTAACTATTTTGTTGAAAACTTTTTTTTTAGTTAGGAATTAATTTTTTCAACTGAAAATTTTAGTTGAGGATGTAACTATTAAGTTGCAAATTATTTTTTTAAGGGTTCATATATTTTGTTAAAAATTCTTTGTTTTTTTGCAAACAATTAATCTTTTTGGTTAATACTTTAACTATTTTGTTGCTAATTCTTTCTTTTAGTTGCAAATTAATTTTTTCAGCTAAAAATTCATATATACTGTTTTTCGTAGAAAATTCATCTTTTTTAGGTGAGGATTAAACTATTTCTTTGAAAATATTTTTTTTTGGTTGGAAATTCCTGTTTCTTGGCGGACAATTAATTTTCAAACTAACAATGTAATTATCCCATTTTAGGTCAAAAGTTCAAATATTTTTTATTTCAAATACATCTCTTAAAAATTCAATTATTTGTTTCAGGGTTTAATTGATTTGTTGAAAATTCATTTCATTTTTGGTTGAAAAATAAGTTTTTCAACTGACTGAAAATTCAACCGAACCATTTTTTGTATAAGATTTATCTTTTTCAGTTGAGGATCTATTTTCTTGAAAAACCTTTTTTTGGTTAAACACGCAATTGTTTGGTTAAAAATTCACTTTTTTAGTTGAAAAATTTTCTTTTTGATTAAAAATGTATCTTTTTGATTGAAAGTTTAACTATTTCCTTGAAAATTTATTTTTGATTAAAAATCAATGTTCTAACTGAAAATTCAACTATACGATTTTTCGTATGAAATTTATCTTTCTTACGTGAGGATTAAATTCTTTTGTTGAAAATCAATCTATTTAGTTTCAAAATTAATCTTTTTTTTAGAGATTTCATTTTTTTTCTTGAAAATTCAACTGTTCGGTTGAAAATTGATTTGTTCAGGTTGCGAAATGAACTATTTTTTTGAAAAATCATTTATTTTGGTTAAAAATGTCACTGTTTTTCATTAAAAATTAAAATCTTTTTTGTTTGGAAATTGAACTGGCTAAAAGTTGAACGACTTCATTTAAGATTCATTTTTTTTATTTAGGATTAATTTTTTTGATTGCAAATGGATAATTGTTTAAAAAAATTGCACTATTTCGCTGAAATTTTCTGTCAGGGTTAAACTAATTTTCCTAACTGAAAATTCGACTTTACCATTTTTTGTAGGAAATTTTTTTTTTATTGTTAAGGATTCGCCTATTTTGTTGAAAATTTTGTGTTTTTTTTTTGAAAAATCGTATTTTTGGTAGAGAAATTATTTTCTTGGTTACAATTTTTTTCTTCAATCAAACTATTTTTCTTGTTTGACTAAAAAATCTTTCTCTTTTTCAAGAAATCTTTATTATCATCACAGAATAATAGAAATTGTTGACGTCTTTTCAGACTAGATGGAAATATGAGTAAAGAATTATTTTCAATTACTTTTTTCCTGTAAAAAGATCGTCTCCTTTCGCTCCGCTGGGATTCGAACCTCAGAACTTTCCATTGTAGGTCGATTGCTTTCCCATTAAGCTACTAAAGAGATCAAGAAAAGAAACTTTTTTCAGAAAATCCTTGAAAATTTTGATATTTACCACCTTGCAAAATAATGCGTGTGTTTTCTGAAAGAAGTTTCTTCTCTCGATCTCTAGTAGCTTAATGGGAATGAGCTCCATATAATAATTATTATTTAATTTATTAGTTAAGGATTCAATTATTTTGTTGAAATTTCCTTCTTTTTGATGAAAATGCATCTTTTTGGTTAAAAATTTAACTATTTTGTTGAAGTGGCCACCCTGTAATGGAAAATTTACCACTTTCAGTTGAAAAATGAAGAGTTTGATATTTTTGATGTTATGGTTTTGACCAGATAAATTGTATTCATAATTTTGATTTTGATTGTTTTTTTTCTCTACTTGTTTAAATCAATATTTTTGAAGATTGATTTATTTTCCAAATTGTGAAAAAATTGCTCTCTACCTCAGCTGGGAACCGAACCCAGGTTTTCCAGATTGCCGGTCTGGTGCTCTACCCACTAAGCTACTGTGGGACGAGAGAAATTTTTTCACAATCCCTACAAGTTGAATTCCGGCGTCATTCCTTAACTTTTAAGATTTTATTTTCCAACATTCGAATGTTTTATATTTTTGATGTTACGGTTTTACCAGATGAATTGTATTCATAATTTTGATGTTGATTGGTTTTTTTTGTTTACGGTCTAAATCAATATTTTTGAATATTGGTTTATTTTCTAAATTAAGAAAAAATTGCTCTCTAGCTCAGCTGGGAAACGAACCCAGGTCTTCCAGATTGCCGGTCTGGTGCTCTACCCACTAAGCTACTGAGAGACGAGAGAAATTTTTTCACAATCCCTACAAGTTGAATTCCGACGTCATTTCTTAAACTGTAAGATTTTATTTCCCAACATTCGAATGTTTGATATTTTTGATGTTATGGTTTTGACCAGATAAATTGTATTCATAATTTTGATGTTGATTGTTTTTCATTATCTACTGGTCAAAATCAATATTTTTAAATATTGATTTATTTTCCAAATTGTGAAAAAATTGCTCTGTAGCTCTAGCTCTCCGTAGCTTAGTGGGTAGAGCACCAGACCAGCAATCTGGAAGACCTGGGTTCGCTTCCCAGCTGAGCTAGAGAGCAATTTTTTCACAATTTAGAAAATAAATCAATATTCAAAAATATTGATTTAGACCAGTAGACAAAAAAAACATCAAAATTATTAATTAAGAGTTTGGTTGAAAATTATTGTATTTTTCTTATGAAAAGGAAAGTGATTTGGTAGCATCAAAAGGTAGGGCCACCCGTTTTGCCATTTCGGGAGCCTAGTCAGCTCAGGGATATTTCTCAATGATTTATGCTTCCTGCTGTATGCATATATCATAATATATCGGAGAATGACGCCGCCAGCCTGTCTGCTCTTTGCCAAGACCTATGGGTTTGGTTTATGCAGAAATTTTAATTAGAAAATTAATTACTGGGATTTCACTAAAAAAAATAACATTTCAATTCAAGGTTTTCACCCTTGCTAATTGGGTCTGTTGTCCGATGAATCTAATTTTTTAAAGATTCTTGAAGAAATAGAACAACATTTATCGTGTTCCACACATTAAATTTTCAACAAAGAAGATTAATTTTCAAAGAGTTGTATTTGTTATTAGCAAAGATAACATAATTCTTTGAGTAAGAGGTATTTTCTACGAAACGGTTTGAACTTTAACTCGAAAAAATGGATTCATAACAAAAAAGTTTATGTTTAATGAAATAGATAAATTTTTAAATTCACCAATGTGGTTGAATTTTTAACTAAATTATCTGAATTCTCAAAGAGAAAAGTAACGTTTTTGTTGGAAATGTATATTTTTTGGTCGAAAATTCAATGTTTTCGTTGCAAATGTCTATATTTGGATTAAAAATTCAATCATTCTGTAGAAAATTAGTTTTTTTTTCTGTTGGAAAATTCAATGGTTTTCATCAAGAATAAAAATCTTACCCGTTTGAAATCTATGAACATTATTGAAATCGCAATATATTTCGACCTGAAATCTCAAGCGTTTGATATTGAATTCAATATTTTATCTTTACATTGATTTTATTTAAAAGAGTTCAGTCCCCTATTTTCGTGAAAAATCTCCCTATTTCCCCTCTGTTTATACCATTTTTTGTCCTGTGAAGTCTGTCGAAATATTATGTTTGTATTTTTTATGTTTCATTTTTGAGCGTTTATCAAATCAAATCGAAGAAGAAATTTTGGCCCAAAAGGGAGGGCTGGGTGTTTGTTTTTGTGGCGTCATCCTTAGGGGTTCAAGCTTTGTATGATCTGTGACGAAGAAGGGGAGGAGTGAAAAAAATGTCCTCATGGAGGAAACATTAATGATGTTTTTCGATAATAGACGAATCAAAGTCATCATTATTCTCAATTGAAAAATAGACATTTACAAAAAAGACTTAATTACAAATTGATACTAAAGTTTTCAAATACGAAGACAAATCAGATGAATCAAATTTTGTATTCGAAATGATAATTTTTCGAGCTGGAAACGGGCAGGCAAAAGATCTGCCGCACCCTATCCCTTTCCCAGCTGTATGACTTCTTTAAAAACATTTTCAGAATTATTCTATTTGAAAATTTTATGATCCAAGAGACTCTTTTATTCATGCGTCAACTATGAATTATGTCGATGAAAAAAGTTTTTCGGGTTGGAACAGATGTTTCAAATACTATAAATGAGTATAACTTCCTCAATCTTCAATAAAGTGTATTAATATAATAGATCAATCGATTTGCCTCAAATCAAGGAATCTTTCCCGTTCTTGCATCAATTTTGATATATGTTAGTGAAAAAAGTTTAACTATGGAAAATAGTAATTTTGAATATTATCCATCATCATAGCTTCCTTACTCTTCAATAAAATTTTATCAATGCTATGGGTTAATCGATTTGTCTTGAATCAACACAATTTTTCTATTCAAGCATCAACTTCAAATTATAAAAATGAGAAAATTTTTACTCTAAAAAACGATTTTGAAAAAATATAAATTACCATGACTTCCCTACTCTTCAATGAAATTATCAATATTGTGGGTCAGTCGATTCGTCTCGTACCGGGGAATCTCTAATATCCTTGCATCAACTTTGAATTATGTTGAAGAAAAAAGTTTTACTATGAAAAACCAAATTTTCTAATACTATGCATTACCACAGCTTCCTTACTCTTCAATAAAATGTATGATATCATAGGGCAATCGATCCGACTCAAAATCAACACATTTTTTCTGCTATTGCATAAACTTTGAATTATGTTGATGAAAAAAGTGTAATTATATGAAGAAAACGATTTTCAAAATATGTAAATTACCATAAGTTTCATACTATTTAATAAAATGTAATGATATTATGGATCAATTGATTCGACTCGAACCAAGGAATCTTTTATATTTGTGCATCAACTTTGAATTATGTTTATGAAAAAAGTTTTACTACAAAAAACCGATTTTCAGAATATATAAATTACCATAACTTCCCTAGTCTATGATAAAGTGTATCAATAGTATAGGTCAATCGATTCGTTCCCAACCAAGAAATCTTTTATATCCTTGCATCAAATTTGAATTATGTTGATGAAAAGAGTTTTACCATAAAAAACCGTATTTTCAAATATTATGCATTAACATAGCTTCCTTACTCTTCAATACGAACACTGTTAAAAATGTTTGGAATTCTCCAACACTTCTACAATACAAGCGTAAGGCAAAATTGCAAACACGGTATTGGAAGGCCAAAATTGCAATACATGTATTGTAGCGTTTATAAGTCGAAAATTGTGCGCATGCACCTTATCCGACCCATGTATCGCTGCATGATCCGTTGCATTTGAAAACTATAACATTATGTATTGTAGCGTTACCCTTTATTTCGGAAATAAACTTCCAATACATTTAGTGGAAGTTTTATGCGGGAATTTTTAACAGTGAAGTTATTAATAGTATAGGTCAATCAAATCGTCTCGAACTGAAGAATCTTTTGTATTTTTGCATCAACTTTGAATTATGTTAAAGAAGAGAGTTTTACTATAAGAAACCGTATTTTCAAATATTATGCAATACCATGACTTGCTTACTCTTCAATACGAAGTTATTAATAGTATAGGTCAATCAATTCGTTTCGAAACAAAAAATCTTTTATATTCCTGCATCAACTTTGATTTATGTTGAAGAAAAAAGTTTCACTATAAAAAAGCGTATTTTCATACATTATGCATTTTCATAGCTTCCTTACTCTTCAATGAAATTCATTAATATTACAGGTCAATCGATTCGAGTCAAATCCACACATATTTTCTATTCTTGCATCGAATTTGAATTATGTTGACGAAAAAAGTTTTATTATAAAGAAAACGATTATTAAAATATGTAAATTACCATAACCTCCCGACTCTTCAATGAAATGTAATAACATTATAGGTCAATCGATTCGTCTCGAACCAAAGAATCTTTCATATCGTTGCATCAACTTCAAATGATGCTAAGGAAAAAAATTTTACTACAAAAAACCGATTTTCTGAATATATAAATTACTATAACTTCCCTACTCTTTATTTAAAGCTATTGATAGTATAGGTCAATTCATTCGTTTCGAATCAAGGAATGTTCTATATCCTTGCATCAACTTTGAATTATGTTGAAGAAAAAAGTATTACTATAAAAAATCGTGTTACCAAATATTATGCATTACCATAGCTTTCTTACTCTGCAATTAAATATATTGATTTTGTAGGTCAATCGATTTGACTCGAATCAACACATCTTTTGTGTTCTTGCATCAACTTTGAATTATGTTGACGAAAAGGTTTTATTATAAAGGAAACTATTATTAAAATATACAATTTACCATAACTTTCCTACTCTCCCATAATATATATCTATATTAAAGGTCAATCGATTCATGTTTAACTTTAGGTTTTAAAATTATATTTTTCTCAACAAGGTCGTAATAAACAGTAATAACCTGTCAGGGTTTTCAGGGTTTTCAGGATCCTCATACCCTACTTTTCCACTTAGTTCCATTTCTGCTTTCCAC
>CAKNXH010062420.1:0-31008 GCA_932178445.1 Andricus quercusramuli
CCTTGACAACGACGAGTGTTCCCTTGGTGATGTTGTTTTGATCTGTGCGTCTGAAATTATGTGCACATTTACATTCTTGTAAACATTGATTCTTAATTTAGTATAATTATCTTCACAAAACATAAATTTTTCTGCGAACGCTTTAAACATATGGCGAGCAGCATTTTGTCTCGCAGCCTTTTTTGTAGATGCAGGCTCACTGCTGAGGATTTCGAGAGGTTTCTTTCCATTGCCATGTTACCTGTAAAAGAGAAACAGCAATATTTTGATTTGTAGATAACATGGCATTGGGAATTCAATTAAACTATCTGGTATTATATCATATATGGCGTTTATTTAACCAATAATTAGCAACACTTTTTTATTTTCCGCAGTCAATTTAAAGTAAGATTTAATCACATATGCAGCGTCGCCACAATAAAATTGTGTTTATATTCACAAGTGTATTCAAGAAATTGTATTTTCGATGACAGTGATACGTTGGGCCATAACTAACAAAATTTTGACGCTAAATTCGAGTTCTTGAATGTTTCGTTACTACTGATTGCCATTTTTTATAAACATATTGAGAATATCTAATTTGCTACTGTTTATCATTAAAAAAATTGAAACGCGAACAAATACTTTCGCAGCAAAAAAATAAGAGAGAAAGAGATACATATAAACATAACCTGTACATTTACAGAAATATGACAAATCGAGCAACTGTACTGAAATGTACTTGAAAAAGAAAAGAAGGTGAAAAGTTAATTTAACTGTGATTATAGTCATGGTTGCATGTTAAATGGTAAAAAATGAAAAATATGAGATCATCTATGTATATTCAGTCATTTTTTTCCAGAATTTCAGTATCAGCATTCGAATCCTTTTTCGGAATTATTATTCTACAAAATTTAAAAAGGATCATCCAATCCGAATACGTGTTGTGGGTCTAGGATGGATTTTCTGCAGGGAGGGTTATAAGACTGTGCCCAAGTGCTTCAGCATTTATTATAGACCAGGTGCAGTAATAGCTAACATAAAAATTAAATAGTTTTTTCTGCTGTAAAATGTTTAATTTTTGAAAACAGAAGAATGTTAAACAAAAAAGAAGCAGAGCGGTTTAGTTTAAAATTCAGGAAAGAGTCCGGAAATAGTAGAGAAAATAATAGAGTCTCTTCTAGTTTTTTTATTATATTTTCGAAAGCAGAGTCATTGAACTTGACGTTAAGATCAACACATTTGTGAAAGTCTTTGATCCTCGAGATGTTATTAGGAAGATTTATAATTTTGGAAAGATCAAATTAGGGATAAGAAATAAATTATCTTCGACTAAATAAAGAGAAGCTTCTTGAGTTCCTCTAATTTTTCAAAAGTGTTCTAAACTTTTTGTAAAAATGAATCTTTTTTTTTTAAGAGCTGTAGATGTTATATGTTTAAATAGAAATTGACAAAACTTCTTGAAGAAAATAAGTTATTGATTTGGTATCAATTTTGTGACTGCTCTCATTGCAAATTTCAGATCTCTTTTCAGATCCTGTGAGGCGAAAAATGATATTCATCGGAAGGTATTTAAATATCAATAATAAGCTCAAGATGAACGCCTAATGAGTACGAGAAAAGAGAATCGATGTACGAGGTTGTCGCATCAGATGAAGTTACTAGGAATAATATCAAAAAGATATCAAGTGAAAGTGGGAGTTTTTAGTTCATTTTGCTTCTCGAAAAGTCTGTAAAAAGAAAACAAAAGTTAGTGTAGAAGATGGTTTTAATTCTTAGGATTATATCCCTAGTTGTGTGTATGCTTTTAAGGTTTTGTGCCCATTTAGGAATATCAAAGTCATTTCTTGCGAAAATTTCCGTACGAAATAAATATGGCCATAACATGAGCAGATCGATTTGATGCATAAAAACGACGATAAGAGAGTCTATACGCTGACGGTGGTAGGTATCCACCTGAAATTGAAATTATAAGGGCTTGTTGTTTAATTATAAATGGTTTTACAAATTATGTGTGAACGTTTGAGTCTATTGATGTGTACTACTGCAGGTTTGCCTTTTATGTCAATTTTCACGTTTCCTTTTCCTAATATTTCTAGGACTACATAAGAGCCTCTATATTGACCATCAAATTTTTTCTTAGGTTCTTCTCCAATTAATAAAAAGACGTTGTCTTCAGTTTTAATTTCTAATGTATTAACTTTTCGATCATGATATATTTTTGACTTTTCTTTACCCGCAATTAAATTCTGTCTCGCTTGAGTTCTCATTTCATATAATTTTGTTATAAAATTCGTTAGGTAATCGTCATAAGTCTGCAATTTTTCTTGCTTTGATAGTGGTTCATTTGATGGTTGACGAGCTAATTTATCGAAAACTAATTCATAGGGCGTACACTTTGTACCTTCGTGGACACTTGCATTGTAAGAAAACATGGCTAATTCAAGTCAATCATCCCATTCAGAATTTTTTGAATAAAATTGTTTGAGGTATTCAGCTAATACGTGATGTCGTCTTTCAAGAGACCCATTTGATTGTAGATGAAATGCTGCTGTTTTAAATTGCTTCATTCTACAATGCTTTACCATTCTTTTCATTAAATTACTCAAAAGATTTGAACCTTGGTCAGTCAAAACTGCTTTTAGGGAACCGTAAATGCCTAATGTTGTTTGTGGAAGTGGGCCAACTATGCCCATTGCAATTTTTTCGCATGCGGTTCCAGGCGTATCCATTATTATCATGGGATTTTTAGTTTTTACGCGAACTAATTTTTTAATTTAACATTGCAAGCACTGTTGAATATATTTCTGAATATCAATTTTCATATTCTCCAGTAGATAGGCTATGCAAGTTCTGGCGATACTCACCTGGTAAAATAGTTATCGGCAAGTTACCGACAGTCGGTAACTCGATCGGTAAGATAGATCACTGGCACGAATCCATGAGCCAGCCAACAAGTTGGGTCACTGTTTTACTGACCGAGTCCTCTAAGAGCTTTTCGTGTAGGTGGCGCTCGTGGTATCGGGTATTCCCCTGAATTATATACATTTCTACAAATTTCTGAGATTTTTTTTTATTCGTTAAACTTTCTAGAACTTTCCAACTGGTCTGTAAACAATGATCAGAATTTCTAGAAAGCTGGAGCGAATTCGTGGTTCGCTGAAGGAGGCGAGACACTGCAATACCGACCGTGAAACCCAAGATTTAAGCTTTTTGTTTTTGATTTTCTGAATCTTGTCTTGATGCATCTGGTTCTAGAAACAACGAAGCATTTAAATTAGGCATTTTCATCTTTTATTTTTGTGTCTTCGGGATCCACCCATACAGCTGATTCGTGTATAGTATTTGAAATGAAAATACCAAATCCGGTAGAGCCTTTCTCTCGAATGGAGTGACACCTCGCGAAAAAGATGACATCTCGTTGCTTCTGTTTCAAGAAGGATCGACGCCGAAAGCTATACATGATTGCGCATGGCGTTTTCGCGTACGGTTGCTTACAGTCTCATGCGTGCGTGTGTTTAATCAACGTTTGAAAGTGAATTTTATGAATTAAATAATTAATAAAAAGTATTCGCTTTCATGAAAATGTCTAAGCATCTTACTCAACACACACACTATGACGTCATGCACTGCAGTGCAATCAACATATCGAGCCTATACCGATAACTATACTTGCAAATTCAGTTTCAGTAAAATGCTGACGTGGAACACATCTCCAACAGTAAGTCAGTGCTACAAACTACTGACACTGAATTTACTGGTAGAGGTATCGGTACAGACCCGATATGATGATTACACTGCAGTGCATGACGTAAAAGTATGTTGGCCATCTTGAAAGCGCGTGAATGCACTCTAGAGTTTCGTGTTTGTGTACAGGTCAAGCAGACTGACAAGAGGTCTGCAGCGAATGAAAAGCTGAATGACAGATTAAATGGAAATAAGTCAGGTGATACATTTTGCTGCGTACCACGTAGCTGCACATCATGTGATCAACATGTAGCAGTGCATCTACATCTACCCCTCTCTGGAGATTCGCTAAAACCCATACAGGTAAGTTTATATTCCATTATTTAGTGGTCACACAATCACAGGCCTTTTTACTGCATACAAACACTGGATTTTGATCAAATGTTCAAAATATTATCTAATTCAATATATTATTTTTAAATAATTATATATGTAATTAATTAAATGCAATAAACTGTTTCGAGTTTCATAGCACAATGATACCCTGTTCAGGGCTACCTGAATATTATGTAGCATAGTTCTTCAGACTATAATAAAGTATGTGTTTGTTTTAGATTTCAGTATCTATCAAACATGAGGTGGAAGCAGAGACATCTCAGCCAATACCGATGACGGCATCAAAGCCAGCATTAAAGATGACAACAAAGGTATCTCCAGCAAGGGGCCAAGGAAAGCCTGAAAACTTCGCATCGATATTAAAAGTTCAACCCTCTTCTTCCAAAACTCGAGACTCCGGTGCAATTAAAGAAAATTCTTCTTCTGTGTTAGAAAAAAACTAATCTAAAATTTCAAGAGTAGGTGACGTTTAAAACATTTTTCCGGAACAAACTTCATCATTATTAATTTTGATGTTAAGGTTGTTGACCAGTGAAATATTAATTCATATGATGTTAATGTTTTTTGTCTTACTTGGTCTAAAATCAATATTCTTTGAATATTGATAAATGATTTTTTGAGTTTTGGAAAAAAAATCTCTAGCTCCGCTCGGATTCGAACACAAGATCTTTCGGATTTCCTGTCTGATGCCTTAACCAATTAAGCTACAGCGAGAGGATAAGATTTTCTTTAAAACTCCTACAATCTGAATATCGACGTCATTCTATACATGTATGATCATCCCAACATGAGAGTGATTATTAATTTTGATGTTAAGGTTGTTGACCAGTGAAATATTAATTGATATGATGTTAATGTTTTTTGTCTTACTTGGTCTAAAAACAATATTCTTTGAATATTGATAATTGATCTGGTGTTCGAATCCCAGCGGAACTAGTGAAATTTTTTTCAAAACTCAAAAAATCAATTATCAATATTCAAAGAATATTGATTTTAGACCACGTAAGACAAAAAACATTAACATCATATAAATTAATATTTCACTGGTCAACAACCTTAACATCAAAATTAATAATCACTCTCATGTTGGAATGATCATACAAGTATAGAATGACCTCGACATTCAGCTTGTAGGAGTTTTGAAGAAAATCTTCTCGTCTCTTTGTAGCTTAATTGGTTGAAGCATCAGACGGAAATCTGAAAGATCTGATGTTCGAATCCGAGCGGAGCTAGAGAGATTTTTTTCAAAACTCAAAAAATCAATTATCAATATTCAAAGAATATTGATTTTGGACTAAGTAAGACAAAAAACATTAACATCATATAAAAAAAGCTTTATCATTATTTTGTGAAATTGATGATTTCGATGATTTAGAAACCGAGAAACTTCTTAATCAAGTCATAAAAATGTCGGAGGACATGAATGATAATGAAGTAAAAGTTGTAACTGTCGAAGTTAAAAATGACAAAGATTCTTTAAAAAATAAAGAAAATAGAGTCGCGACTAAAAGAAAATTAGAACCTGTAAATTTAACAAATCCGAATCAGCAGTTTGAAATGAAACGCTCACATCCCTTAAAACTTTGCCGACAACCATATAATATCCAAAAGAATTAAAAAGATGACACAAACCAAAAGTGAACAATTTTTGACTTGATTAAGATGTTTAATTCTCCTAAAACAACGTATTCTGGTTGCTATATAGTTGCCTTTATATATTTTTTAAATGAAAAATCTTACTATTTAAAATAATAATTTTTTTGGAACATTCAAAATTTGATAATGTAGAGTTCAATCTCTGTCTTAAGCATTTTCATACATTACGTATATAAGTCAAAGATAAAAACTTGTTGGAAATTTTGTTCTTAGAAATGTTTCTATTTCGCTGTGAATATTAGGCGAATCTATTTGCGTTTAATATATAGATATAAGATTTAAAATTTTGAATTCTGCAAAAAGAAATGAAAATGTATTTTCTCAGTTACAAAAATAAATGAAAATATCTTTTCTGTTGCAAAAATAAATTTTCTTTCAACATTTTTTTGCAGGATTCAGAATTGGAACAAGGACTCATAGGTTAGTGTTTCATATATAGAAATCGTTGCTACAATTATTTGTATTTAGTACATAAGTTTAGAGAGTTTAATTTCCGAGCGCTCCAAAAGCAGTGATTATTTTATGAATGGCTATAATTTTGTATTAATACAAAATGCGATCTGTAAGGATTTTGCTAGAAAGATCTACAGAAGTTTTCAGAAGGTTCGAAGCATTTAAGGTTGAGATTTGTTGAGTTTGAGATTATCTTGATCGATATTTCTATAGAATCATTAACATCAGTTTCAATCTCTAACGATTCTGCTGGAAGAATCTATTGAAGCTTCTCGAAGGTTCGATGAATTTAAAGTATGAGCTTCAAAAATTTCTTGATCAAATCTTTCAGAAATGTCGATAAGGAATGTGATTTCTCAAGATTCTGCTAGAAAATTCCATTAAACTCTCTAGAAAATTCGATGCATGTGGAATGTTAGCTTCGAGATTTCATATCTAGAAATTTCTACTGCTGTGAAAAGAGTGACTTTTCGGCCTATACAGGGTGATTCACACTTCATCATACACCTTGTATATACAGATTCCTTGTAAAAAACCAAACCACAAATCACAATGGCAAAATGTTGTACGCTCAATAGTTTTTAAACTATTGATAATTGCAGCGAGCCAATAGGAGGTTGTTATTCTCGCGCGTTCATGAGCATCTTGCGCGAAAGAACTGTTGATGTCTTACTTCAAGTTAGTAAAAAAAGTCGTAACAGTCAGACCAGAGACAAGAGGTTCGAAACAACGTGAAGTTCGTTAAACATATCACTGCCACTTGTTTAGGGAATCTCCAGATTTAAATACTAAATCTTAACTAAATCTAAACTGAATTATTACAGATAGCAAATCTCAACTTCAAAATTCATTTTTAGCTGCAGTTTCATGAAAAAATGCAATGCATAAATCGAATATCTTGTTTCAAATTCTGCGGACTTAAATTCCAATAAAATTTTTATTTACTCGTTCTAACCAAAGTCTTTTCTGTTTTTTAAAAGAGTCTCAATGTTATGTAAATTAAAATCATCATAAAACTTGAAGCAAATACACTACTTACTTAGGGTTCTAAATAAATTATCACGAAAGTAAGTTCATTCCATTCTGTAATCTTATAGTCATTGTTAATTTTGTTAAAATACAAGTAACTGAAATTCTGCAAGGAATGAAAAAGAACGACTTGTTCGGGTAGAATGAGTGTTTTTTTATTTCAAACTTGTTAATAAATTTTTAAGAAAGAAAGTCTACTATGCTTAAAGAATGTTAGGTTCTTTTTATTTTTATTTTTGTTCATTTATTTTAAAATTTTCTATGATAATAGGTAAGCGAAATGAGAAATATTTCAAGTTTTTTGATATGTGAAACATAATCTATCTCGTTACGAAAAAAATCACTAAAGTATCAGTTTACTGAAAACGAAAATTTATTTAAAAATTATTTTCCTAGAATTTTTTATTTTAGATATTGTTCAAAATGTTGCCCTGCATGTTCAACACATAATTCAGCGCGCCGCACAATGTTGCTTGACAATTTCCGAAGGATATCGGGGGTAATTACGGCGAATGCTTCTTGTAGCCGATTAAGAAGTTCTTCCCTGGTATGCACCGGCGTCTGATAAACTTTTTCTTTTAGAAATCCCCATAAAAAAAAGTCACAAGAAGTAAGATCAGGTGATCTTGGTGGCCATTGAGCAAGTGGACCGCGTGTGCCAATCCAAGCATTGGGAAACACATTATTCAAAACTCTTCTTGCAACGACCGAATTGTGTGCAGGAGCTCCATCTTGTTGGAAAACGAGTCTCTGACGAATATTCAACGGTACATCTTCTAGAAGGCCAGGCAATTGATTCTCCAGGAATTCGGCATACATTTCACCATTCAAATGTCCCTCGATTTCAAACGGACCAATCTAGTGTAAATTAGTTTACAATAATGTACGGAGGGATCAGGAATAAAGATTAAATGGATTGTATTTATGAAATGAAAGGTTACCACATGTTCCTCCACAATGCCGCACCATAAATTTATACTGAATCGGTTCTGAGTATTTCGGGTTGGAAGTGTGACATGAGGATTTTCGAAATCATAATGATGCCAATTTCGGGAATTAAAAATTCCATTTCTTGTGAAGGTGCATTCATCAGTAAACATAATGCTCTTTACAAAATTTGGATCATTGGCATGTCGTCCTAGCAACCAGTTGCAAAACTGTAGGCGTCTGGGAAAGTCATTTTCTTCCAACTTTTGCACTCTCAAAAAGTGATACGCATGGAGATTACTCTTTTTCAACACCCTTTGGCAAGTACTGTAACTTGTTCCATGCATTGCGGCAAGACCCCGTATACCGATGGAAGGTTCTTCAAGAACACTATTTACAATCGCGTCTTCATCCTGCACAGGCAACTGCATTCCTGCATCTCCTTGCCCATAGCCTCTTCGAACAGGAACTAAATTTCCTGTTTCTCTCGCTCTATTCACTAAATGCAAAATTTGTTGTGTGTTAGGGGACCTTCGGTTTGGAAACCTTAATGCGTATTCTCGTGCAGTTGCATTCCCGTTCCGCCCACATTCGCCATACATTATTAACATTTCGGTATACTCTTCTGAGGTATAATTCATAATGATTTCACTTTAAATTAACTTTTGTGAGATTGCACTGTCGTATCAGTGAATATGCAAGTGTCAGTTTCGGGGAAACGACAGATGAGTGACAGCTTCTAATTTTATTCTATGAAGTTAGTTACTTATATCTTACTTTTCATTTTGAAATTATTCTTTATTACAGAACTAAATCATTTCTTAAACTCTTAGACTCTTACGAGATTTTAAAAATTGTGAAGTAATTGAAAGTTATGAGATTCCTTATTATTTACAGAAATAATGAACTACATCTGATAAATGTTTATGACATCGCTTTCGCGGGGGTTTTAGGTAATTTTTCACCTGAAGAATCCAACTAAGAGTCTGGTTTTGACGGAGGAATCTCATCAGCTTCTGGAGAAATTGGTAAGTATGTTGAGAAAGGAAGGTTCCTGTTTTGGTCGCGTTTTTACGACAAACAGTCATCTGCCTCAAAGAATAAAATCCCTTGCTTGAATTCTTCAGTCATAAAACTGGGCGTTTATAAAAGTCGAGCGAAGGTATTTCTTTATTTTAAGAAATAAAATTAAGTTTCATGACTTCGACTTCGATAGACATTTGTTTTAAAATTTGGAAAGTTTCTACATTAGCAGGGCCTTCTTTCATTTCTTCGTTATTCGAAGTACTATCCGGAATTGGATTGAGAAATTAACATTTGAATACAATCGATGACATTCAAAAAGATTTTAAATATTCAAAAATGTTACAGGGCATTTTAAAGAATTCTGTGGAATTCAAGAATCGATTACATCATCACTCGCTGGAAGCTAAGTCCTCGACAGAACTTGACTAATTGGTAAATAATTAGGGAATTTAGAGAAGTTAAAAGTTTTCAAATACCAAATAATTCAATTTGTATTCTCATAGCTTGAAAAGTATTAAAAACTTTATAAATTATAATGAAAAAATTTTGATCGAAATTCTACGGAATTCGGGAGAATTCTGTGGAATTCAAATAACAAGTTCAGCTTCATTCACTGCTAGCGTAGCAGTCGATCTAAGTTGACTAATTTTGCCGAATGCAAAGAATTCAGGAGGCTTCTACGGAATTCAAAGCAAATTATGCATTTAATTTAGGTAATGAACTCCTCGAGAAATGTTTTGCAATTCTGTTGCCAGTGAAAGATACTTGATAATTTTCGAATCTCGTTTAAGTGTGAAGTTGCACCAAAGAGACAAAACTTTCTGCAAAAATAAACGGAGGGGAAATTATACAATTTGAACAGGCATTCTCATACTAACCGAACAAGTCGTTCTTTTCCATTCCTTGCAGAATTTCAGTTACTTGTATTTTAACAAAATTAACAATGACCATAAGATTACAGAATGGAATGAACTTACTTTCGTGATAATTTATTTAGAACCCTAAGTAAGTAGTGTATTTGCTTCAAGTTTTATGATGATTTTAATTTACATAACATTGAGACTCTTTTAAAAAACAGAAAAGACTTTGGTTAGAACGAGTAAATAAAAATTCTATTGGAATTTAAGTCCGCAGAATTTGAAACAAGATATTCGATTTATGCATTGCATTTTTTCATGAAACTGCAGCTAAAAATGAATTTTGAAGTTGAGATTTGCTATCTGTAATAATTCAGTTTAGATTTAGTTAAGATTTAGTATTTAAATCTGGGGATTCCCTAAACAAGTGGCAGTGATATGTTTAACGAACTTCACGTTGTTTCGAACCTCTTGTCACTGGTCTGACTGTTACGACTTTTTTTACTAACTTGAAGTAAGACATCAACAGTTCTTTCGCGCAAGATGCTCATGAACGCGCGAGAATAACAACCTCCTATTGGCTCGCTGCAATTATCAATAGTTTAAAAACTATTGAGCGTACAACATTTTGCCATTGTGATTTGTTGTTTGGTTTTTTACAAGGAATCTGCATATACAAGGTGTATGATGAAGTGTGAATCACCCTGTATAAGCAGGTTTCCTGCAGTGTGCAAGCAGTTCATTCACGACAGTAAAACGATAACTATCAGCCTAAGCAAGCGAATATTGAGCAAGAGAGAAAGAAAAGTAGTGAAGTTAAAGAAAAAAGGTCTTCAATAGTGACTTATAAACATAGTGAAAAAGGAGTTTAACAGTAACTTCTATTTCTAGTGAATTATAGAATATGTAAGTTGGTGAATTTTATATTAAGTGACTTACATACATATATATACAGATAGATAGATATAGTGACTTATAGGCACTGTGAAAAACTTTAATAGTGACTTGTAGACCTAGTGCAAAATGATTCTCATCGAGTGTGTGAAACTAGTTCCCACTATTGAGAAGGCATTAAACTTGCTGTTACCACATGCACCCTTGAGTAAAGCTAATAAGTGGCGAAATAAGTGTCTGTTGTGCTTGAAGACGGTCAGAAAGGAGCTCTATAGTAGAGCACCTCTAAAATTAAATGAAAAACGAAAAAGCCTTAAGGTCATCGAGCATCTAGAATGTCTCAATGCACGTTTTGATACAACTACTAGCTAAAAAAGGAAGTGGGGTTCAAAGCAAGCAACCGAAGCATAATGACATCAGTGATCGAGTAAAGTGGATCGATGTCAACAAGGCTTTCGATAGCCGAATTCGCACATGTGTCATCACTAATCTGGTTCATAAAGATGTTCTTGCTTTCTTAGATGACGCTGCAGTTTTGTTTGCAGCGGAAGTGAGCAAGACCTTAAGTAAATTCAGAGCTCTAAAAGTCAACGCAGTGCTCATTGCATACTATTCGAAGATTGGTAAGGAGGAGCCTGAAGAGAAAAATTTCAAAACGAAGAATGCAGAGAAATGATCAAGTAGAAATTTGAAATTCTGGTTTACAAATAATGTAAGGAGTACTGTCTTGACAGAAATGGAAGAATTTCAAGAGAAAGACTCAGCCTGGACAATGCACTCGATTGTGAAACTAGAAGTAAACATAAACAAGTTGAATCCCATGAAAGGTAGTTCATAAATCAAACTTCCTATGTGGATCTGGGATAAAAAAGCATGTATTAACGTACAGAATGAGGACAACGAGTGCCTTAGGTGGGCCATATTATCGGGAATACACCCAGGCAATAAGAACCAGTATATACCTTATCTTGTATCAAGCTATCAACATTATAAAGACGATCTAGATTTTTCTGGAATCAAGTTTCCTGTTGCCTTAAAAGATGTGTCCAACTTCGAAGCACAAAATACCATCTCGAGTAATGTTTATGACCTTATCATGAAGAAGAAGAAATTTGTTGTTGTTCCATTTTATCTAACGTCTCACAAGAAAGAAAAGCACGTGAACCTTTTTCGAGTAGAAGAGGAATATTTTGATGAGGATAGCAGTGATGAAGAAGATGTCAATGAACAGGAACTTAGGACGCCATCATTTAACTTTCACTACGTATGGATCAAAGACCTTTCTCGTCTAGTTAACAGTCAGCTATCGAAAAATTACGGAAGAAAATACATCTGCGATCGGTGCTTGCCGAACTTTGGATGTATGGAAAAACTAGTTGCACACACAGAAGATTTTGCAAAATTGAATAACTGTAAAGTTATATTACCAAAACCAGGCAAGAACTTTATTGAATTAAAAAATTACAAGCATCGAGAGAGACTTCCTTTTATTATCTATGCAGATTGTGAGTTGCTACTGAACCCAGTTGAAGATGAAGTTCAAGGAAGAAGATGCAATTCAGAAGTCTTCCAAAGACACGTGGTTTGTGACATTGGGTATTACTTCAAATGTAGTTACAATGATTCATCACAAAGATACTTACGTCTCCAGTTCCCATGCAAAAACTGACTCCTGAGCAACAGGATGCCTTTGTTTAAGCTACAATATGTCACATCTGTGAAAAGACCCTACATCCACCCATGAAGAAAGTACGTGACCAATGTTTCTTCAAAGGGAAATATCGTGGTGCCGCGCACGCAGATTGTAATCTCAACTATTGTAATCTCAACTATTGTAATTTCAACTAAATCTGCTTGCCACGTCTCGTCTATACCACGCATTTGCACGCGGCGACGTGGATAATTCTTTCTAGCAGGTTTATGTAGTTCTGTGACTACTGCCAATTTCTCGTTGTCCATTCTCGAGTACGTTTAATCGTGCGTCCAACTGAACAATGAGTTCAGTGTTGCGGACTGACAAATCTTGTTGGGTCTCAATCTGCAAGGTTTTTCAGTTTCTCGTTGCTTGATTTTTCGAGTAAACGTATCATCAAATTATTATTGTCAATCGCTGTTCGCATAGATGATGTGACTTGCTACACAGTACGCATCTCGTTTTGTACAATACGCTGTACAAGCCCCAAATTGACTGCGTCGTATTGTTCTTGGGCCTCACTAACGTTACAAACTCTCTTACCATCTACGTCGTAATGACCGTCGGAGGTAATCTTGAATCCAACACCAGGCGGCCCACGGCTTGCTGCAGCGGTTCGATCCAGGTGACGTCCAAATACGTCGTTACTCATCGTGATACTGACGACAGCGTTATGAGTACACTCCTAATATAAGATTTCAGCTTCCCCCAGTTTCTCAATAATTGATATAATTTCATTGTTGTGACTCGGGTTGCCTGCTGCCTGAGACGGTAGGAGTAGACAAAGACGATCAACTAGTTCGTTAGGATCGTCCGAGTAGACGTAATCAGTATTTACATTTCTTGTTGCTACCATATACTGTGGTAGGGAACCTCCACTAGTTGAGGGTCGTCTGCGTGATACGTTGAACATTTTTGCAATAAAGTTCTTGTACTTGATATCTCAGCTGGCGCGAATAGGTTCAGTTGAGCTGTACCGCTTCCTGTGTGCATTTGTCGCTATCAATATCTCCTTATAATTGTTTAGATCATCAGTGCTTATAAATATCTCTTCGCGAGTTATCCCCAATCATGAGGCTTCCATCACTGAGCTTACGCACCCCACAAACCATATCTAAATACTGTTTTCTATTTTGTTGCAGCATTCTAAGAAACTTGTTTGTCAAATGCTCATAACTGCATTAGCAGGCTCAGTTGTAGCATCTTCCTCCAGCATAGTTATATCTTGCTCTTCTGCTCTATCAGCTGTCATAAAGGAAGCGTTCTCATTCTCCTCCTCCCCCTCTTCATATTTCTTTTCTACATGCTCATTTTTTCACCTTTTTTCTTAATTGAAGGATTAGATATATCAAACAGTTTCTGCGATGTTTACGTCGAATCGCCTCACTAGCTTTTGCGATTTGACTGAGAACTTCCTTCTCTTTGTAAAACTTTCACATGTTGACGTATGAATGTCTCAATACGTAATGATATGATTTTCACCACATAACTTGAATTTATAGAGAGATGAAACAGCCAAATCCTTTTCTGTATCTACCCTTATTGAGATCGCTGTGCTTGTTAATGACAACAAATCCATACTTGTCAGTATTCCAACATGCTGAACATGATTCTCAAAATTGGGTATAATTCATGTCAGTGTTCACATGATCGTCATACACATGTCTTAAATTCCTTTCATCCTGTTTGAAAAGTATCAACAGATTGACATTATCTCATACTAGATGTTTAGGAATCCGAGCGTAGGTTTGACATAAGTAAAAACTGTCAACATGAGCGTGTCTACCCATACAGAAGAAGGCTCTAATGTTATCCTGTTTCTCACAGGCCACATCATCAAATAAAATTATAGAATTTGTTTGAGCTTCACTTGGGTGTATTACTTCTTCATGCTCATCGAAAGGAAAATATTCAACGCCGTCTACATTCTTTAACACCCGTTCCAAGAATTTATACTTTGGTTGTTTAAGGGATTTCTAGTACATGTAGACATTGTCAAATTTCAATCCATTTGGGTGTAGGATTATGGTAAGCAATGTGTTTGTCTTTCTACAATTTGAAGGTCCACAAAACACTGCGCGAATGCTGTCTGGTAGCAGACTGCCATGGCGTTTCATCCTCTTCTTTTCTGATTGTACGAGGTTATCAAAGTTAACGACTGGAAGTTTAATAGGTTGTGTCTTGAACCGCATCTTGATCTCGACTGTTGTGAAAGCTATAAACACAGCCCTTATATAGCTTTTGCATCAGTTGCATGCCAACCTCTGTAGAGTGTAGAATGATTGTGCAGCGTAAAGCGAACAAAGTGTCACTCAATCATCGTCAACGAGGTAAAGGATTTGTCAACGAAGTCATCAACAAGTTACGGTTTGAGTTGCACATACCTGGCTGCCAATACTGTGGTCCAGGTACTAAGCTAGCCAAACGAATTGCTGGAGGTAATCCTGGTATCAATGCTTTAGACGCAGCATGTAAAGAACCCGACATTGTATACTCGCAAAATCGTGAAAACGTTGAAACGAGAACCGCTGCAGATGGAGCGCTAGCCACTAAATCTTGGCAGCGTGTTTTTGCCAAAGATAATGGAATTGCTGAAAAAGCGGTAGCACTGGCAATATCTGACGTGATAATTGCTAAAGCGAAAGTCGATATGATGTTGAAGAAGAAATCTATTTCAAAGAAGAAGACCAATTTTAAGAAGAAACCCAGTTTAAAGGAGAGGAAAACCAGTTCGAAGAAGAAAAGAGCCACAAAAAATAAACTAATAGCATTTAGAAAAGTTGTGAATGCAGCTAAGAAGGCAATGAAGCGAAGTAGTGATGCAAAAGTGACCATCAAGTATGCAATCTGAGGTGCACAGGAAGCTGTCAAAAGCGTAGGTGATAAATATCAAGTGCAAAATCCACGTGTTCTACCAATCCCTTCAAAGGTTGGTGGTGTTTTGCCACTGATTCCAATTTTCGCTGGCCTCAGTGCACTTGGAGCTCTCACTGGTGGAGCAGCAGGTGTAGCTAAGGCGGTAAACGATGCTAGCGCAGTCAAACAACAACTGGCAGAAGCTCAACGTCATAACAATTCCATGGATGCTATTGCTCTAGGAAGAGGTTTACACCTCAAACACTACAGAAAAGGATTAGGTCATTATATGAAACCTTATCGAAAAGGACAGGGACTTCGTCAAAGACCAGTTTCAAAAGACTTGTAGTGAAGCTACCTCACCATGCACTCACTGATGCCGATCTGTTCAAGTATGCTAAAGCTCTAAAGATTCCACATTTTTGTGGAGTATTTATGCGTAATCAACTACCAGTGAAGGGACCTAAGAAAATTGAATCAGCTATTGTTAATCTTACTGATAGTCACGGCTCTGGTACCCACTGGGAATGTTTTAGAAAGATCGGAGATAATGTCCTATACTTTGACAGTTTCGGTAATCTTCGTCCACCATTGGATCTTGTAGATTACTTCGGTGTTGGTAGCGTTATAAGCTACAATCATGGCAGATATCAGGACTTTGACAGTGTTGAATTTGGACACTTGTGCTTAAAACTTCTATGTGGCCAGCTGCATACAAAAGATAAATACTGTCTATATAAGAGCGTGTGATGAATTGACTAGTCAGTACAGAGAAGAACGTCATCATGGATGAATCATTTACTCTCACGATAACAGGAAACTCTTCTGTGCTAGACGCGGAGTATTTTCCACCAATAGAACTTTCTTCTCATAAGAACTATGCACTTGGACTCGTTGAACTGCTCACATTCAATGCGATTCCTAACGTTGCCCATACCTACTGGCAGCTATGAGATTGAAGATATTGAGAGTTATGTTCAGAAGACTCTAGCAATTGATGGCATTACGATTTTTGGGATTTATACTACGTGTTCTCGAAGCCAATAAGACTTATAATTCTGATCTATCTGTGGCTATTCTTAAAGTCAGCTGCACGACTTGAGTGCAATATCACTACGGGAGCTTACATCAACAATCGCAAAGTGCACACGATTCATGAATTTTTTTCTGTGGTACCACCGGGATATAAGATCGTTGAAGTACCATCACACGCCATTTACCTTCCAATCGCCGTGAAGACAATACATCAAATTCAGCTCCGCATAGTTGATGAGGACGGAGACTTGGTGAATTTTCATGGAGAGGTTATAACAATACGACTACACATCAAATCATCATAATGGGTATCGTGTACAATCGCAAAGGAGATTATATGAGAGCGTCAAGCAGCACGCATCATCTCCTATTGTTGCAACAAAAATGGAAGAAATACTAAACATTCAAGCACCAGTGAGCTTTGATGAATCTATAGCTCACTATGAGATTCATGCACATCAGCCTTATACCTCATCATCATTCAACAACAGCGATGAAATTAGAATTTCTGTCCAGCATCAAGATTTGTGTATACTACCCAGCAAGAGTTCACCGCGTGTGTATGGAAGGCTAACAAGGCCTGATGGAGTTACAGCTGTGACTGCTACAACACTAGTCAGCAATGCCATCTGCTATCTGTTTGATGTAGTTCGTTATGAACTGAATGGTATTGATATTGATCGTTGCAGGAATGTCGGTCTCACTAGCACCATAAGGAACTAATTCTCACTTACCCCTGGAGAAATCAATTTTATGGAGAATGCAGGATGGCTCGACATCCCGGAAGGAACAAAACGTCTTACAAATGATGAGAGGTACTTTGATGTCACTATACCACTCAGTATGATCCTGGGATTTTCTGAAGACTATTGAAAGATCGTGGTAAACGCAAAGCATGAACTTTTACTGACAAGATCGCGCAGTGACTGAAATGCCATTGTTCAGGCACGACAACAGCCAGGAAACGAAGAGCAATTTAGGATCACAGTCCATAAAGCGGAGTGGTTGATACCATATATGATGGTTCCGCTGGGATTCGAACACCAGATCTTTCAGATTTCCGGTCTGATGCTTTAACCAATTAAGCTACAGAGAGACGAGAAGATTTTCTTTAAAACTCCTACAAGCTGAATGTCGACGTCATTCTATACTTGTATGATAATTCCAACAAGAGAGTAATTTTATTAATTTTGATGTTAAGGTTGTTGAACAGTGAAATATTAATTTATATGATGTTAATGTTTTTTGTCTTACTTGGTCTAAAATCAATATTATTTGAATATTGATAATTGATTTTTTGAGTTTTGAAAAAAATCTCTCTAGCTCAGCTGGGATTCGAACACAAGATCTTTCAGATTTACGGTCTGATGCTTTAACTGATTTAGCTACAGAGAGACGGGAAGATTTTCTTCAAAACTCCTACAAGCTGAATGTCGACGTCATTTTATACTTGTATGATCATTCCAACATGAGAGGAATTGTATGAATACCCCCTGCTGCCCACCAGCTCAAGACATATATGGACTGTGAAAATGTCAACTCAGTTGGAAAAACCATGGTACATTATACTGGGTTTCCAGACAGGTAGAAAGGATAGGCTAGCCAGATATGCTAATCGCTTCGATCATTGCAATATAACCAATGTCAAGGTGTTCCTCAATTCACAGTACTATCCGTATGGCAATTTGAATCTGGACTTTGGCCATAATCAGTTTGCGCTACTGTATGAGATGTATGCAAACTTTCAAGCAGCCTGCTACGGTAAAGAGCCTGAACCAGTGTTAAGGAAAAGTGATTTCAAAGAGTACGCTCCTCTCAGTGTCATAGATGGCTCAAAACAAAATGAGTTTCTCAAACAAGCGTCCGTGGACGTTCGTTTAGAATTTGAATCTGCAGACAATTTTCCCGCTGAAACTGCAGCCTACAGTATAATTATACATGACCGTATTATTCAGTACCAGCCACTGAGTGGTTGTGTAAAGAAGTTGATTTAAGATGATAGTGGTAGGGGTAACGACAGAAGTGGGGGTAATGTCATTGCTGGTCATGGGGAGAAAAGGTATAAAAGAGTGATGACTTCAGCAATAGAGTTCAGTTTTCATCGATATGGAGTTCATCGTGGACGTAAAAGGCTTGAAAAAACCCATCAACCAGTTCGCTTTCAAGGAGTTGGCTATAATTCCTCTTCAGGAAGACGCTCAACCTGTGGCCTACTTGTTTGAACCACCCTACTGTTGGGACTCGCTGCCTGCTAAATACAAGAGCGAGAATTTATGGTTGACGCGCAATTACGATGTCTTGGAATGGACTTCCGGTGACTCACACTATGAAGAAGTGAGACTTGCTATTCGAGATACACTAGGTGGCGCTATGGCAGTCTACGTTAAAGGATTGGAAAAAAAATGGTTGGACCAGTACGTGCAAAATGTGTATAATTTGCATGATCTGGGCTGTCCCTCGCTAAAAAAAATCTGTACAGCACAGTTTCAATCAGATGCAATCACCACCTTCAATGCTGGAATGCAAATTGTGCAATTCGAAATGATGTTGCTCTCAAGACCTGGTTCTTGTCTCCTCGGGATGAGCCGACCATCAGGCATTACTCTGGAAGCATAGCCAATGACGATGAAACAACTGAAGTTATTGATACTACGACTAGTTCCTTGAGTAACACAACGCTCAAAGACTTTTATAACGGTTGTAAATTTATGTTTGAAATACGTTTACTTTTATCTCTTTATACGTTGAGATTTTCTATTGTGAAATTAGTTTTAGTCTTTTTTCGAATAAACCAGACCCATTCATTTAGATAAGAATTAGTTATATTTAGTTAAGAATTAGTTAAGCTGATTTTAAATTTCTTTCGGTATCTTTATTTCTGGTGTCAAATATTACAAATATCGCTGGGTTGAACTCTAAATCCAAATATCGCTAACTGGCAGCGGTGGAAAATTGCAGACGTCGCTGGGTTGCATTTTCAACGTTGAACTTTATTCAACCATCGTTGGGTTGCAATTAAATTTCAGCGCTGGGCACACATCGTTGGGCTTCATTTTCAAATTTTGCGCGACTTATTTCCATTCTCACTAGATAAATAACCATTTTACGTATAGATAATATTATGTCGAAGTGTCTAGAAACTTGGAGAATCCCCTAGCTCACATAAGTCGACTATGTTTCTAGAAGTTTCGAAAACTCAGGGGAATCCCGAATCAATCGGAATAAATCTTGGGTATCACGGTCGGTATTGCCGGATCTCACCTCCTTGAGCGAACCACGAATTCGCTCCAGCTTTCTAAAAATTTTGATAATTGTTTACGGATCAGTTGGAAAGTTCTAGAAAGTTTAACGAATACAAAAAAATCTTAGAAATTTGTAGAAACGTATAGAATTCAGGGGGATATCCGATCCCACGAGCGCCACGTACACAAAAAGCTTTTAGAGGACACGGTCGGTAAAACAGTGAATCATCTTGTTGGCCGGCTCATGGCTTCGTGCCAATGCTCTGCCTTACCGACAAAATTACCGACTGACGGTAACTTTCCGATAACTGTTTTACCAGGTGAGTGTCGCCAGAACTGGCATAGCCTATCTACTTTCTCCCAATAATAATTCTGACGAATTCGATGATAAGTTTTTGTTTAGTACTGTTCGAAGTGTCTGACAAATTTTCTTTAGAATCAGCTTCAATAGGAAGGGCTAAATGATACTGCTGTCCTTTCTTTATTTGTTTAACAAGTCCTTTCTCAAGGTGGCTCAATTTAGGTCAAAGGTCACGTTTAGACAAAGCTCTTGGTCCATTATAACGTGGGGAACCGTCAGTAGCAACAAAATAAGCGTAATTATCTTTACGCATCGTTAATTGATCACGACACTCAACAACATTTTGTTGTGTATGTGTTTGGGTATTCAAATGAGGGGATACTGGAGGGGGTTTACTTTCTTCTAATTGATCTTCATTTATCTATTGAAAAAATTCCGGATTTTTCACGTTTCTTCCTTTTGTAATTTTTATAAAATCTTCTGGTCTCGAAAGATCTTGCATATTTTCTTCATCAACAAAATTTTTTTCATCTGGAAAATTTTGAAAATTTCCGTCTTTTAGGACCTCATCTTCCGAAGTTGAGAAATTATCCAGATAACAAAATGTCCGCCTGTGGCTGGTGTATATGCCGGTACGCGGTCCGATTGACAGGACTGCTGTGAGGCACCTGAGTATCTGAATGTGTCCACTATTGCTGGCTATTACGCCCGTCTGACAGTCGGGCATCTAACATGCCGGCCACTTGTCAGCCATATTCAAGACGTTATGCACGCACGTCGGTCTCCTGCACATTTACCGACCATGCGATGCTTTATAGCAGGCACATGGTCGACAATCATCGGGCAGGTTTTGGTCCAGGCACGTTTGTTATCTGGGTATTTTCTTCTTCATCTTCCTTCTCTTCTTGTTGTGCAGCAGGCTTTGCCTTGGATTTTTTGTAATTTTTCTTCTTTTTAATTTGCTTTCTTGAATTAACGAAATATTTTGTATCTGTGTAAGATTCATCTTCATGTTCATAGTTTATGTGCGTTTGCTGTTTTAAATTCAGAGATTCACCAATGGTTGCCTCTTTTCTCGGTCTCCCTCTCTTTTTCAAGGCTTGTGGGTTGCTTGCATTTGTGAGCACAGCTTTCTTGGGCCTGCCTCGTACTTTTTTGACAGCAGGCGAGGGAGGTAAATTTTCTTCCTCACTATCTTATTGTGACTTACCTTGATTTTCAATTTGTTCATTATTTTGTGCTTGCTCTTCGTATTTTTGCTTCTGTCCTCTTGTAATCACAGTATTTCAAGATTGACAGAGAAATTCGTTTCATTTATAAGTTTTGTAATTAAGAGTAACACTGAAAGATAGAGAAGTTTCTGTATTGGACTATCAAAAAGTTCATTTTGTATTTCATTTGGTGATTCTTCACTTATTAAATTATGAAGAATTTCAGGAATTTTTTCCTTCAAAGATTCGCTATTTATTTTGATATTTTATCCGGAATCTGAATTTTTATGATTCTCAAAGTTCAAGAATTCCATAGAATTGATAGGATTTTCTTCCTCAAATGATGAGTTATTCTACGAAAGTATATTAATTCCTACGGTTTCTTCATTTTCTAGAACGGAGTTTCTCGAAAGCGCATTTGCATTGACATTTGATTTTCCTGCTTTATAGCCCTATTGAAAAAAATACACGTGTAATTACACGTTTATTTACATGTGTAATTACGCGTGTAATTACACATCGTATTTTCGGACAAATAGACGTGTAAATACACGTGTATTTATGCGTATAAAAACACATGTGAATACATGTGTAATGCGGCGAGGGTTTCTCCAACCAAGAGATGCAATTCAAACACTCCTTTTATGCGTGTTTTTACACGTGTAATTATGCGTGTAAATACAGTCAAACCTCGTTCATCGGGACGCCCTCGAAGTGTAAACACCTCGTTTATCGGGATTCGGAGGGGTCTCCCACTACTACCCCCAGCCTCAAGACGGGTTGCCATGACACCTTGCTGTGTTGTTATTTATGGGTTATGTCAGGTTTGATCGCAAATGATCAAAAAGAATTTTAAATTCTCGCCACTCCCACCACGCTCTCACCGTACCCCACTTCAAGTGCTTATGTATAAGGAGTGGTGGTTAGAAGGGGAACAGTATGTCCCGATAAACGAGGTTACAAGATCCCGATAAGTGAAGATCACGATAAATGAGTGTCCCGATAAAAGAGGTTTGACTGTATGCATGCATTTCTTAAGTGACAAGATGTACCGAATACCTATTTTACACGTATAAAAACATGTGGATATACACGTGTAATTCGGCGAGGATTTTCCCAAGAAAGGTTCCAAATTCAAACTCTCCTTTTAAACGTGTTTTACACGTTTTAAAACACGTGTAATTACACGTGCATTTCTGTAGTGACTAGATGTACCAAAGACCTATTTTACACGTATAAAAACATGTGGACGTACACGTGTAATTCGGCGAGGATTTCTCCAAGAAAGGTTCCAAATTCAAACACTCCTTTTAGGCGTATTTTACATGTCTCAAAATACGTGTAATTCCACGTATTTTACACGTCTCAAAATACGTGTATTTCCCCGCGTAAATACACATGCATTTCTCAAGTAACAAGATGTACCAAATACCTATTTTGTACGTACAAAAGCATGTGGCAATACACGTGTAATTAGGCGAGGATTTCTTCAAGAAAGGTTCCCAATTCAAACACTTCTCTTATGCGTGTTTTTACACGTGTAATTACGCGTGTAAATATGCATGCATTTCTCAACAGACAAGATATACCAAATACTCATTTTACACCTATAAAAACATGTGGATATACACGTACAATTCGGCGAGTATTTCTCCAACCAAGGGATAAAATTCAAACACTCCTTTTACTTGTGTTTTTACACTATACAAAACACGTCTAATTCCACGCGTAAATACACGTGCATTTATCAAGTAACAAGATGTACCAAATACCTTTTTTACACGTATAAATACATGTGGATATGCACGTATAATTCGGCCAGAATTTCTCCAAGAAAGGATCCGAATTTAAACACTCCTCTTACGCGTGTTTTTGAACGTGTTAAAACACGAGTAAAGACCATGCATTTGTTTGGTGACAAGATGTACCAAACATGTATTTTACGCGTGTACAGACACGTGTATTTTGGCGAGGATTTTTGTAGCTCCCATATCACACGTCTAAGCAATTGCTTAATAGTAAAGTTGAACAATAAATACAATATTACTTTTATAATTTCTAACTTATAAAACTTTATTTAATGTCATATTTACGGGTAGGACTAAAAAAGTAAGTATATAAACTGATTATTCCCTGAACACCGTTCATCATATTCTTTACACTTATATTCTGTTGGTCATATTAAACACCAAACGTTCGTAGTATTTTTTAAGGTAAATTCTTGGATTTTCGAAAATATTTTGAATCTCAAGAGCGCTGTTTTTCGTTTAGCAGATACTCATTCACGCTTACAATAAGACATGTTGCGTTACTTATTCTTCAATATATTTCGTAACTTATTTCTTAAAATTATTCCGTAGTCGAAAAAATTAAATCGGTATTAAAAATCAACGACGAACACTATGATGATAATACTGGCAGAATGTGGATTCACAAAAACGCTATCTATCAAGATATGTAAGTATAACAAAAGAAAATTCTGTTCTCAACAGTTCTTCTCATCCGAATTACCTCACTAATAATGCATCAGCGTACGTTAGAGGACCCAAAAATTTCTCAAATATGTTTGTCGTTTTCAAAGCATTCCTTGGTGAAATAAAGATATTGACTTAGCGGGTATATCTTGATTTATACGCAGCGGAGAATAAGTGGTGAACTTTCTTCCAATTTGTTGCTGTATCGTTAACGTGCACCATTCTAAGGCGTGCATTGTGATGAATGGATATTAAATAAGGATGTTAAATGCGGATATTAAATTGTAAATCGGAGCAATTCATTTAAACAAAAAATGCATGCAATTCAATCCGGAACAATACGAATATCAATAAATTTTAGAAGATTTGAATACCTAAACAATCCTGTTTAGTCTCGACATTCGTCAGCTTCTTATTGAGTCAACTGGAAATATCGATTTTTTAAGAATGCTCATGGTGCAAAAGATCTACTTTCAATACATTTTGTAATTGCAATCAGTGAATGAATCGATAATAATCCGTGAGTCAGAAAACTTGAAATCGCAGAATTTAAAAATTCTCACAGATTTCCTCGTGCTTTCTTCGTGTGAAAATAACATGAGGAGGATTTTTTCGAGGATATTTGAGTAGGGAATGTATACAGTACCTGTGCTCAGTACCAAATCTCTTTAATAATATTAAAAGTTTGGTACAGGACATATGTACTTAGCTTTCCTTGTTTCAAGGTAAATACAAATTTTGTCTAGTTCATTTGCGTCGTTACCGTGAAGATCATTTTCACAGCCTATTATTTTCTGCATAAATGCACATTGATTACGCACAGCATTTTCAGTGCGAAGAATCTTGCAAACGACGTATTCTTTTTCAAGATACTCATCAACTATGAATTTGTTGATTTTTACAAAAGTACCGTCCAAAAAACAGCTAAAGTATTATTTGAACGTGCATTTTTCTTTGCTGTTGTTGAGTACAAACACTTGTCCTTAACCATTCTTTCGTAAGACACAGCTTCATTGGATAAATCCAGTTTACGAATCTATCTCTCCTCAGCTTTTTTCAGAACTCCAAAGTACCTTGCAGAATTAACTTTGCACGTTTTTTGAGTATTTTTAATTTTACTCTTTAAGTTCATATAATATGCTTGTATATGGTCTGGAGCCTCAGGAAGAATATTCTTCGATAAAATCTCGTCACACTGTCGCATACAAACTTGACGACATATTTGATTCGTCACTCCATTTGCCGACTTGATCATTTTTAGCAATTCGCCATTTCCCGATTCAAAGGCTAAAGCCATATGTACCCAGGATGGACCCCAATCGACCAACGATTTCACCCAGTGGAGTAACTGATGCACATTGTACGTCATAGCAATTTTCGTGTAGTACATCTCGGCATTTATCATAAATTATTTAATCAACTTCTCAATGTGTTCTAGATCACTGCTTTTGATGACGGGTTGTAACGCTACATAAAAAGCTTCTACGAGAAGGGCCCAGTGCTTCAATAGTTTTTTCTCTAAGAACAGTTCAAGAATGGGTAGACCCAAATATAGGGTCCAATTCTCTCACTCCTCTGCTTTGCATTTTCCTCGATCGTTTACTGGTCATGTGAAGAGCATTGGTTGATGAGGAAACTGAATTGATTCTATAATTGCATCAATTTCTCTCCTGTCTGCATATGTCAACAAATTTGAAAGTGGTGATTTCTTCCTGTCACACCAATGATCAGCAAATTGTTTGGCTACCCCCAATAGTAGAAAGTGCATGCAGTCAGGCTAAAAACCCGAAACCATTTTTAACATTTTCAAAGTATTTAAGGGCGATACGTGTTTTACTCCATAAGTATTTGTATCTTCATCGCCAGGATTAGAAGGATTTACATCTTCCTCTAGTACCTCTTGATCAAACATTTCGGCAGATGATGAGTTACAAATTTCAGAATTCACAAACAGCTCTTTTTTATTTACACCTTGAAAGTGTTCTTTGCTTCTTTCTTCGAAAATCCCACCCAAGATAGGATATTTCAGGCTACCCCCAGTATGCTGAATATTTGGTACCCATTCACCTATCTGACAACACTTACTACAACCATAGAAGCCGTTAAATTGAGAAATACCTTGCATAGGAGCACCAGCTACTGAGTCTACGCAACATCAGATTGGATATGCTTTTACTAATCGCGTTTCACTAAGTATAGTGCAGGGAATTCCCGAGTGAGAGAGTTTATTCATCTCTTCTGCAAATCCTCTTAGTAACACATTCATATCTGGTTTCTTTTCTCCGAACAGTTTTCTTTCTTCTGTAGGTAAACTATTCACGAACTTTCTATAACATATTCCATCGTAAATATCATTATAGGCACCCGATTCATGAGTCCTTGACTGCATGACGTATTCAGAGTGACGGTCATTACGTTCTAATATTCCCATAATCTCATTCCTTATATTAAATGCAGCATAAAATGTTTTAAACTTAATATCGCGAAGTTGAATAGTTTTTTCAGAATTAGCACACTGCATTCCACTATCAGAACGCAAGAAAACACCAACGTACTTCCCACAGTAGAGACAAATGGCACGATATCTCACAAGATCACTTGAGAAAAATAATTTGTCGATAAGGTATCACGTATTTGGCAATACTGGTGTCGCAAAAATACAATCTACGGCTTGGAATAAATTCGTCACCGCAGTGTGCGTTAACCTTTCCAATATAGCGTATTTAACGTGCATCAACAGGAGTTCTCCTCCACTTGCTACTACTAGTACTTTGATAGCGGACAGTATATCTGGACTTTGCAATTTTCGGTGCAACACGGTATTCATGTAATTTGCTGCCAGACTGTCGACAGTTTCATTAGTTGCGACCCATCATCGCCATTATTACTCTCGTCACTACTCATATCGTGATCCACATCATCAGTGAAAGGGATTATCTGAAAGTATATTTTCATTATACTTCATACTACTTTGATTGATTTCATTTCTTTTTAATTTGATATAAAGAATCGTTCAGTTAGTGATGAGATCTCGACATGAAAATATCGAAAATATCGATATTTAGGGCGCGATATTTCAAAATCGATATATCAAAACCAATTTCGATATTTTATCATAATATCGATATAATACGTGCACGGTCGATACACGTGCATTCTTGTAGTTGTTCTTGTTTCAGAGATTTTATCTGAAATACTTATAAATAGAAATGATAATAAATCAAAATAAACGTGAGTAAACATTATATTTCGAATTCACTACTTATTTGTCTAACACAAATACTTGAAAATTATATATCTATCACCGAACACGTGTTCTCTTAACCTCAAATACATACCTACTTTCTAGATTTTAAATAACTAATGTCAATTTTTATATGAGTTGAATGTCAAATTGATTTGGAAACCTACTTATAATAGGAAGAAGAAGTGCGTTTCTTATTAATATTATTACTCTCGTTAACACAATGCCAATATAAGATATATAAGATTACATGAGATTAGCTGCTGAGATTAGGTGCTAACCTAACCTTGAAGGCATATCTTTATCTCTCAGATTAGGGACCCACATGGAAACCCATGTGCGAATCCACATGGATTCCCTCATAAAATCCTACGGGATCAGAATCTATGTGGGAAAAGTATGACGGCAATTTATCTAGCTTTGAATATGGTTTATTAATGTAGGTTTCTACATGGGTAACTTTGCAACCAGCTACAGCAGCGCAGCAGATTTTCTTGCCCTTCGAAATTTTTCAATTTTTCACGTTCCATTAAAAAAAATAATTATAGTCCTATGTAGAAATAATTCATAGGTTTCCGCACAGAGGCTTCGCTATAGGATATATGTCGTGTCCCAATTTTCCCATACGATTTTATATAGGAATCCATGTGGATTCCATATGGGTTCTTATGTGGGTTCCTATATGAGGCCCCATGTGGAAATTTCCAGTGGGGAAAAATGAAAGAAAACAATTAATTTGATCTGGAATAAAGATTTTTCTTCATTGAGAACAAAGAGCACAGCAAAAAAAAAGAATTGATACGTATTGGGGCGAATTAACATTTTTTTTAATGCGCGTGAATCCCGTTTTCTGATTCGTTTAAACGCATTGAGACGCATTCAGATGAGCGCGAATTGAATACGCGTGAATTCATATGAATGCGTGGTCAAAGTCAATTAGAAAAAAATTAATAAAAAGTGTATGCGTCGAGACTTGAAACAGCGATCCCTTGTGTATCAGTCCAGAGTACCCGCCACTGAGCTACGAGACAATTTACTAAATATTTGCAAGAAATTCTATATGCCCCAAAAGTTGGTTTTCCTGTTACGGATTAAATTGTATAAATGAACACTTGCTAAAATTCGCCGTAACGCATTGTGGCGAATTCAAGTGTGTATTTTACTCTCGCGAATTCAGACGCATTGACCAACGTTAAAGCGTTTGCGTGCTGACGCATTGAAGTGTATACGCTGACTTTAGACTTTTGCACCGTGTTTGTACGTATAGAAAGATTCAACATTGAAATGCCGTCTTCATGAATTTACACGCATTGACACATAAGTCTAATGCGTCATTGTCGCAAAGCAGGATTTGCAGTGTCTTAGTCTTTTTAATTCAATTCGCACCAGTACTTTCTTTTTTGCTGGGAGACTAATTTTTAGCGTTTTTGAGAAAATAAATAGGACAAATAAGTTAGTACAAATATGTAAGGTTATGCCTTCTAACTTTGTTCTTAAATATTTTTTGTTTCATCACTATGTCAATAATACCCGTGACTAATTGTGTAAAACTTATTACGAAATATTTTTAAGATTTTATGCGAATTAATGAAGCTTACGTTTAATGTCGGATGGAGTATGAATTTTAAACGAACACCTTCTTTCAGCAGACTTAACTGCATCATTTGATGACCAAATAATAATTACAAATAATAAAATTTTTATTATTTGTAACTATTTGAAATCAGTTCTTCACAGATTCTCGATTACTTATGTACCTCCACTATAGACAATTACATACTAGTTTTTTTATGTAGGAAACGATTGGTGGAGGGCAGTTCATAGATTCGGATGTTCCAGGACCTTCGAATGTTTCAGTACTTTCTGGAAAAAAGAAAAGAGAAAACATCGATCTCGAAAAATGCCCTCAAGGGAATTAAAATGAGCAGCCAATGGAGATTGCTACAATTGCAGAATCAGAATGCGAGGTATTAAGCTGATGTTCTCATAAGCATGTCAATCAACTTCAAAACTTTTATGATTCATGGTATCTACTGATCGATTTTGATAAACAATTCCTAAGAAAGCTAAATTACTTTTATACATTTTTTTATTTATACCATCAAGCCATTTCGCTTTCGGGGTAGGCGTGACTTACTCGGTTGGAAAATAGTAGTGTGTAGATGGGTATATATGTAGGTATAAGATAGCATAGATAGGTATATAGGTGTGAGATAGATGTGCGAACCATCTTAACTGATTTATTTCCCATATGTCCATCAGTGTTTTCCTGCTAATTGTGCGCAGAGGTTTCATGCTAATCGCGTTAATTTTATTCCTGTCATTTTCTTGACAGGTCCATGTCTCGGTTATCTACCGATAACTTTCTTTCCCTCCTTTATGCGCCCATCTAACTGCTCATCTATTTTTCCGTCGCTAGTGAATAGGTTACCCAGATATACGTATTTGTCAAATATCGATATACCGGGAACAAAATATCGATATTTTCGATACTCTGAAAATATTTTAAATAATTGAATAACTAATATAAACATACATTCGAACCTGAACAATGATTTGATGTAACGACCTCACCTTCCGACTGAAGCCCAGATTCGAGAGGACCTGAATTCAGGTTTGACTTTACTATTCATTCAAATTTATTACTAAAATAATTATATGCAATAATTTCCTTGTGCTATTTATCCTATAATCTGCAGAAAAAATAAATATTCATAGAAGAACATGTAAAGATGTCATTCTCTAATTTTGCATTGAATAATTTGTTCTAAAAAAAGGGACTTAAATTCAGTATGTGTTACTAAGTACTGCATACACGTTTGCAACATAACTTTCGCCTTGCGCTTCCTCCGTTCTAATTCGCTTAACATTTGAGGACTTTTGTAAATCTTGTTCCGCCTTATTGAACAGAAAACATTAAATTTTATAATTGCAAACTCATAAAAATAAAACAGAACCATTACAATTTTTGAAGAAGACTGTAGTCATATTTCAAATAAGTGCTCTGAATTATAATAAACAAAATATCAAATTCCGAGAAGTCCTATTGTATTCTGAATGTAAATATATAGTATCAACAAACCAGGCAATTCCCACTCTTCAAGTAGGAATATTCTTCGTACAGGAATGAAAAACTATTCTATTTCTAGAGAAGGCTTATTACCAAAAACTGTTTTCGATTTTTCCTATAAAGAGTAGTTTGTTTAAAGATGATCCATATGGAAATGGGATGGGATTTAAGTAGAGCAATTGTGCTCTTTAGAAACATGCTTAATTCTTTTGTGACGGCATCGTTGTCCAGAAAACTGGTATCCTTTTGGCTCTGAAATTTTTTCAACAGTTGGTGATGTACATTGTACATTCCAGAATGAAAATTTGGAGTTTTCATCTGTAAGAAAAGAAATCGTTACTACCTCTATTTCCTATGTTAATTTCCTTTTATGAAATAGTTATTTGTGATACAAGTGCGTAAAATAGGTGATTGTGTGCGAGTGTAAATTTTGCAGCATAAGCCGGAGGCTCGAAGCATGAGTCAGTGGTTAGCGCACGAGCGAAGAGAGTGCGAAAACGTAGACGAGTGCTTCGAACCGCAGGCGAATGATGCAATTATACGAGATAACAATCACCTACGCGCATGTGTATCACACGCTATTTTTCGCAACGCCTGTCCGAAAAAGTTGTCAGGAGGTAGTAACGAAAAATACTAATTTTATATTGCATAGAGTGGAGTAAAGAAATTACAGAAAAAAAAAAATTTTTTTCAATGTTTGAAAAAAAATTGAAAAATTTTTTTTTGAAAAAAACGTTCTGGAAAAAAAATTTGTGCAAAAAAATGTTTAAAAAAAATTTTGTGAAAAAAAATTTTTGAAAAAAAAAAATGTATGAAAAAAAAAAATTTCGTGAAAAAAAATTTTCAAAAAAAAAAATTTTGTGAAAAAAAATTTTGAAAAAAAAAAAATTTGTTGAAAAAATTTTTTTGGAAAATAATTATTGGAAAAAATGTTGGCGTTTATGATTTTTTGTCCTTCCCCGGGGAAGGGGGGGGGGG
>CAKNXH010062420.1:31108-42765 GCA_932178445.1 Andricus quercusramuli
CCCCCCCCGGGGAAGGGGGGGGGGGGCTACGAAACCCTAAAAACAAAACTTCAATCATTTAAACATTTGTTCTAGTAAAATGTAAATTTATTTCAAGAAGATACCAACACCAGTGTTTAAAATTACCTATGCCAGTGTCTAAAGTACCTCATCTCAAATGTGCGCATGCGCAGCTTTTTCACCAGTGTCTAAGGTAAGTCATTTTCAAACTGCGCATGCGCGAAAATTGTTTCGCGCACAGTCTGCTCAAATAAGGTACTTTAGGCACCATCTACATGCATGCAAACGTCAACTTTAGAGGTGGGTGTTGCAAAAACCTACTTGAGATTCCTTGCAATTTTTTTCCATGCAAATAATTGATTATTATTGGACGCACTTTATAAAATTAATAATTTCAAGCCCCTATTGAAACCATGAACCACATAAGTCACTTCACCAAATTTTTACTTCTTTTTCACAACCACTTACGTCCACATGAAAAGAGATATCGATTTAATATTTCGGAGAATTAAATAAAAAGCACTAACTTACGTTGTTATTGTCCAAAGTATCTCTTTTCGTGTGGATGCAAGTTGTTGCGAAAAATAAGTAAAAATTTGTTCACGTGCCTCATGTGGTTCTTGGCCTTATTAAAGGGGTTTGCAGTAGGAAATCGAGGTAAGAGAATTTCTCAAGGGATTTCAGGTGGGGTTTATGCAGGGAAAAGTACTGTGAAGGAATCTCGACTAGGTTTTTATAAAATGTAATTGACATAGAAATATCTTCGGTATAGGATTTCCATATAATATATATATATATATATATATATACCCTGGCGGACCGGCCGAACGCAAACATTACGCTACAGCGTAACGGTAAAGTAATGGTAAAGTAATGCTAAAGTAATATGGCATTATGATTAATAAAGGAAACAAAATTAATATGTAAATTGTTGCAATTATAATAAAACGTTAAAATTTACATTAAATGGTCATGCCGTAATTGCAACAAGTTGCTTTCTCAGCGTTAAAAAATAAAAAAACAAAGTGGCTGTCATTCAAGTCGGGTCCCTGCAGACTGGCAACCCACTTAAAGCCACGTTAGCGGGTTGCCAATATGCAGGGGCCCGACCGCAATGACGGTCACTATGTTTTTTTATTTTTTAATGCTGCAAAAGCAACTTGTTGCAATTGCGGCATGACCGTTGAACGTAAATTTCAACGTTTTATTATAATTGCAACAGTTTACATATTAATTTTGTTTCCATTATTAATTATAATGCCATATTACTTTACCATTACTTTAGCATTACTTTACCGTTACGCTGTAGCGTAATGTTTGCGTTCGGCCGGTCCGCCAGGGTATATATATATATATAATTTCATCCGTATTCACAATTGGACTTTTGTAAATTTTAATAATACATATGCTTTAGATTATACATTGAATAATAATTGAAGTGAGAAAATTAAAAAAAAAATTCTTTATGGGTAACATAACTGTTGGACCGACCTAATAATATAATAAATAATAACCTAATATATCTTATATTGGCATTGTATTAAAGAGAGTAATAATATTAATAAGAAACGCACTTCTTCTTTCCATTATAAGTAGATTTCCAAATCTACTTGACATTCAACTTATATAAAAATTGACATTAGTTATTTAAAATCTAGGACGAAGGTATGATTTTGAGGTTAAGAGAGCACGTGTTCGGCGAGAGATATATAATTTTCAAATATTTGTGTTAGAAAAATAAATAATGAATGAGAAATATAATGTTTACTCACGTTTATTTTCATTTATTATTATTTCTATTTATAAGTATTTCAGATAAAATCTCTGAAACAAGAACAACTAAAAGAATGCACGTGTATCGACCGTCCACATATTATACCGATATTATGATAAAATATCAAAATTGGTTTTGATATATCGATTTTGAAATCGGGCCCTAAATATCGATATTTTCATGGCGATATCTCATCACTCACTGAACGATTTTTTATATGAATTTAGAAAGAAATGAATTCAATAAAAGTAGTATGAATTCTAATGAAAATATACTTTCAGATAATCCCTTTCACTGCTGATGTAGATCACGATATGAGTAGTGACGAGAGTAATAATGGCGATGATGTTGATAGCGAGGATGAGAACGAGGTTGAAGATTTTGAATTTCCTGTAGGTGCTGGGGTCGAAACTAATGAAACTGTCGACAGTCTGGCAGTAAATTACATGAATACCGTGTTGCACCGAAAATTGCAAAGTCCAGATATACTGTACGCGATCAAAGTACCAGTAGTAGCAAGTGAAGGAGAACTCCTATTGATGCTCCTTAAATACGCTATATTGGAAAGGTTAACGCACATTGCGGTGACGCCAAATACGCGATACCTTATCGATAAATTATTTTTCTCAAGTCATCTTGTGAAATATCATGCCACTTGTCCCTACTACTATTTGCGAATTCTGACAATTTTAACCCATCATCTGCCGAAAAGTTTGAATCAGAGGCATCAGAGGAAGATGCAAGTCCTTCTAATCCTCATGATGAAGATACAAATACTTATGGAGTCAAACACGTATCGCCCTTAAATACTTTGAAAATATTCAAAATGATTTCGGGTTTTGTGCCTGACTGCATGTACTTTCTACGATTAGGGGTAGCCAAACAATTTGCTGATCATTGGTTTGACAGGAAGAAATCGATGCAATTATAGAATCAATTCAGTTTCCTCATCAAGCAATGCGCTTAACACGACTAGTAAACGATCGAGGAAAATGGAAAGCAAATACGTGGGAGAATTGGACCTTATATTTGAGTCCACCCATTCTTTAACTGTTCTTAGAGAAAAAACTATTGAAGCACTGGGCCCTTCTCATAGAAGCTTTTTATGTAGCGTTACGACTCGTTATCACAAGAAGTGATCGATTGAAGTCCATCCTGGGCACATACGGCTTTCGCCTTTGAATCGGGAAATGGCAAATTGCTAAGAATGATCAAGTCGGCAAATGGAGTGACGAATCAAATATGTCGTCAAGTTTTTATGCGACAGTGTGACGAGATTTTATCGAGCAATATTCTTCCTGAATCTTCGGACCGTATACAAGCATATTGTATGAACTTAACCCTTTCAGGGGCACATTTTTCTGCTGCACCTATCTCACACCTAATAGTGTATACAAGGGTTCTAAGGGTCGCTGATTACGAATCTGGAGTCAGATTTTCAAAACTAAAATTGACGGATTCAAAATGGCGGACGTAATTTTCAAAAATTAGCCTATAAATATAAAAATTTGTACATAAGGGTTTTTGAGGTCGCTGGTTACGAATATGAAGTCAGATTTTCAAAATTCGAAATGGAGGATTGAAAATGGCGGACATAATTTTTAAAAATTAGCCTATAAATATAAAAATTTGTACATAAGGGTTTTTGAGGTCGCTGGCTACGAATATGAAGTCCGATTTTCAAAATTCAAAATGGCGGACGTAATTTTCAAAAATTAGCCTATAAATATAAAAATTTGTACATAAGGGTTTTTGAGGTCGCTGGTTACGAATATGAAGTCAGATTTTCAAAATTCAAAATGGCCGACGTAATTTTCAAAAATTAGCCTATAAATATAAAAATTTGTACATAAGGGATTTTGAGGTCGCTGGTTACGAATATGAAGTCATATTTTCAAAATTCAAAATGGCGGACATAATTTTCAAAAATTAGCCTATAAATATAAAAATTTGTACATAAGGGTTTTTGTGGTCACTGATTACGAATCTGGAGTCAGATTTTCAAATTTCAGAATGGCGAAATCCACTAAAGTAAAAACTATGATCACACTTTTTTGACCATGGCCATGTCCGCTTCTCCGATTTCTCGCTCGAGCGCTACCCCCGCCACTTTAGCGTCAGTCGCGATCGATGCATTTCATAGCTGACGCTCCAGGCAGTCGAGCGGGACCGCGCTTAGAGTGGGGGTTTATGGCTTCTTGGAATTATACTCCCCTACAGCCGTGAAAACGGCCATGCTCGGAGCTTGGACTGTACAAAGCACTGTCTGCAAAAGTTTGTTTTACTCATGCATTCTATTGATATAATTATAATCCAATTCAATATCTGGCCCAAAAAATTACATGAAAATATGTAATTTATGTGAAAACTCCCATATTTGACAACTATTTCGAGTTTTTAACATCTAAGACTAGATTCAAATTCAGCGACCTCAAAAACCCCCAACACAAGTAGTGCTAGCTGAAATAATTAAATTTTGTGAAGTTTTCTTACGATGAGGCCGCCATTTTGAATTTCTGAAATCCAAAAACTGGATTCGTATTCAGCGACCTCAAAAACCCCTATACAAGTAATACCAGCTGAAATAATTGAATTTTGTGAATGTTTCTTACGATAAGGCCGCCATATTGGATCCACAATGTTAAATTATCAAAATCTGACACTGGATTCGTATCCAGCGACCTCAAAACCCACTATACAAGTAATACCCGCTGAAATAATTGAATTTTGTGAATTTTTCTTACGATAAGGCCGCCATATTGGAAGCGCCATTTTGAATTATCAAAATATGACACTGGATTCGTATCCAGCGACCCCAAAAAACCCTATATAAGTAATACCAGCTAAAATAATTGAATTTTGTGAATTTTTCTTACGATTAGGCCGCCATATTGGATCCGCCATTTTGAATTTCTGAAATCAAGAACTGGATTCGTATTCAGCGACCTTGAAAACCCCTGTATACCAAATATCAGTAAATTTTGTTGTAAAATAAGCTCATAGCCGAATTTAATTGAAAATCTCAATTTTTTGTTGTTGTTAATTGTTTATAACTAATTATATGTAGTGATACTCTAAATTTTGAGCCGAGAAACCTGTTCTCTGTGCATCCCTTATTCAACGACAAAAGATTAGAGCCATCTAGAACTTAAATTATTCAAGCTATAAAGAAAAAACCGTGGAAAACTAGGGTGCCACTATAGTGGCACAAAATATATATTGTTAAAAATTATTAAAATCAGATAGGAAAATGAGACAACATTCTGGAGGATAAACATGGCACCAAGTTTGCACGGAATGGCGTCTTATTTAACAGGATAAAAAAAGGAAAAAATAAAATTAATACTCAGTCCTTCTAGAGGGAGGGAAACATTTTATAGGGTTCTAATAATTAGTTTGAGCGAAATCATGAGGACTCCTAAGATTATCTAATCTGCAAAATAAAATTGGATAGTTGCGTAGGAAAACGACTAAAGAGAGAAGAATGGCTTATTCAGGCGTGATAATTAGAAAGAATAAAAATACATCTTAAAAGTGCAATACCAAACAAATCGAGGAAACGTGCACAGTTCGGACTTCGCTTCTGTGACCTAACAATCTTTCTGATGTTTATGATCCTTTTTATAGAAAAATTTTAATAATGAGAACATTTCAAGTAAGAGCAATTTTGGACACAGGATATGAGGAAATTACATTTCCAGAGAATTCATAACTGAGAACTATTTCAAAATTAAAGGGTTAAAATCAGAAAAGAGTGAAGTTCATTTTAATGTAAATTGGGAACCTCAAATTACGGATAAAGTTTCTTTTTATATCGTTGTGGCTAACAAATTAATTCGTTTCAATACCGACGTGCATACTCGGCACCAATGCCCTGATTAGGACACAGTAAATCGTTGGACGATCCTAATACTCATGAAGTAATTTCATGAAAGGAGAACACGATACAAGTAAATTAAGAACTTAAATTCATAAAAAAGAGGAAAACGTTCTCACATCCAGGCGTCATTAAAAGATCTTTAAAATTAATGCTCATTAAAGAATAAATAATGTTACAACTGGTACTCCTGGTGGGACACAGAAGTTCTTAAAAGAAGAACGAATCGCACGTTTTCGTCGTTCGATATCAGAAAGTACATTCGAAAATTAAAATTGAAAAACAGGTGTCCAGCGAAAATAAATAATGCGTAATCCTTCGCGGCGAGTAGATTATCAGGCCTTTGTATTCGTTAACAGACAGGTCATAAACACATGATGAGAATTTAACTGAATTCTATCAATGTTATTGTCGAATCAAGGTAAACACATCAACCTCTAAGAATGAAAACTCGTTAGAAACATTGATTGATGTCATCAAAGTATAAAGGAAATCCATTAACTTTCGCGATTAGGATAATAATGAGCAAGACTAAGTGATCACATTAATACACAAACAGAGTCGATTGGCTTCGTGAATAAGGATAATAAACCTTCAACACTTAATTTAAATACTATCGTGGAAATAAGAGGAAACAAATTATCAAAGTTACACTTCTAATTAAACACGAATTGAAGCTTTAATACGGATTGATAATTGAATTCGAAAATAGTTTCGGTAGAATCAATATTGAACCTCGAAGTTCAATAATTAAAATTTTTTTAAAGGTAAATATAAATAATTATCAAAAATGGCAAATAAAAACCCAATCAAAAACCACCCTCAAACGAAAAGGAAGAAGGAAATTAAACTGTCAAAATCGGTTTTAGAAGACAACGAAAAATCGTTGATCGATGAAACTATGAATAGGTCGGATGATGAAAGCTCTCAATCAAATAATGATATACCTGCACCAAACAATGCAGAAAATCCTGGTGGAAAACAATCCCCGAAATAATGAACCTTATTCTGTGTAAGAAAGATTAAAAATTATTATGAGCGGTATGAATAATCTGCAAGCTAGGGTTAAGGAAACATTTGCTGGTCAAAATAGAGTATACGAATATGTTAAGGAAAGGTGCGAGGCACAGGGAAAATACTTAGAAGAGAGCATAACAGATGTTGAACAAAAAGTAAGGTCATTACAAAAACAAGCGGAGAGATTCATGAAAATCAAGCCGAACTACTCGTTGCAAATATGCAAAATAGGAAGCGAATGCAGGACATTGAGGATCAACAATATACCTTAGAAACACGCGTAGATAGAAATATAGACTCGGGCAATATTAAAACGTCTTGGTTAAAAAATTACCCAGTTCCGAAATTTTCTGGTAGGGAAGGCGAGCGGCCAATGAGATTTTTTGAAGGACTTCGGAATTTTATATAACAGCGACCGACGTTAGAAAAAACGATTTTTAATTTGTAATCCAATCATGTTTGGAAGGTAGGGCCGGAGAATGGTGGAATATGATCAGGGAAGACACAACGTACGACCCATAAAATTTTCGAGAAAAATTTATTAAAAAATTCTGGAATGATGACATTAGATTATGAGAAATACAAGCACGAAAGAGGAATTAACTGAGCTTTTAGAAGCATTGGACCAAGCAGGCCAATGCCAATTTCAGAGGTAGAAATAGATATCCAAATCAGAGCTATTCGCGAGATTATCATGATAAAAACAATTTTGAGTACGATCAGCGAAAACCAATGTTTGAAAACAATGAATCTAAATATCAAAATAATTATTCGGATAGAAATCACGATTATGATCGACAAGATCGATATGAAAATCGAAATCAAAGTTATTATAATAGGGGATGGTATGATGATAGAAATCGAGGGTTTGAAATTCGATAGAACCGTAGCTACAATAACACGGGCCGCGAGCATCAGGATTACGGGTATGAAAACCGTCAACATCGAAATATAGACAACCGGAATTCAGATTATGATGCGTTCGCTAATCGATCTCGAAATTATCAACATAACAAGGGTCAGTGGTCTAATGGTCCTAATTAGACAAATGCGAATGACTCTCAAAATGATAATAATCAAAACCCTTTAAATGGCACGTTAGAAAATGCAATTTATAAGCGTGAAAATAATAGTCCGCCAAATGTAAGCTTTAGAAATTAGCAAAGCAAACTAAAAAATACTAAAAATAATGTAAGCGAAATTAGTAGGGCAAACGGGACAATCCGTAAAAATTATGGCAATAAACAAGCTCGTTGTTTACAACAAATTCAGGAAGACGATGATTTTTCATTTAATCACGAGGAGTCAGGAAATGCCCGAGCCTCGATTTAGTAAAATGTAGCACGATAGAGGCAAATCCGGAGCCTAACTATTTTAAAAAACCTCGTCCGTTAGACATGCGCGGAGACTTATTAGAAAATTAAGATAATGAGATAACGAAATCTTTTGATGAATGTCCAATATTACAAATGGAAATACAAAATGTAAATACTAAAGCGTTAATAGATACAGGCAGCGAGGTTACATGTATCTCACAAACATTTTTTGAAAACAATATCGAAGCGTTTAGAAAGTGCGAAATGTTACCAATAGTGGGCACGAGTATAGTAGGTGCTACAGGGGCAAGACCTGGCAAGTTGAAAGATCAAGTATATGCAAATTTTAAAATGGGTAACTGGAATGGTTCCTACGTATTTTTGATGGTTCCTAAATTGAATAAAGAATGCATAATTGGGGTTGATGTATTAAAAAGATTGAAAAGTAAAATTGATTTTGAAGAAAATATTATTGAATTGAGAGATAAAGAGAAAACGATACAAGTAAAATTAATGGACGAAGATCCAAAGCGTACACGATTAATATTTGATCCCGAAAATTCTCAAACGGAGAAACATTCAAATTATTTAGGAAAATTTTTGATAATAGAAGAAAGACATTCCATGGTTATAAAAGAAATAAATTATGTTGAAAATCATAATCATTGTGAAAATGAATTTGCATTACGTGAGGAAGGAATTAATGAAAAAGTAGCACAGTGCACACTATTGAATTTAAATGAAAAAGAGCGATTTTACAAGCTGATTCAGCGCTATAAAAATATATTTTCAAAGACACCGGGTAGGATTTCAGCATACAAACACGAATTAGAAATAAGCAACGAAAAATTAATTTAAATGAGAACATATGCGACACTAATGTCTTTAAGAGGCTCTGCGTAATTATTTTCTCAAAAATCACCCCTCTGTGATGAAATAAGAATAAGTGGAATGTCTATCGCCAGTACTTTTAAGCGCAAATCTGCAGCTAACGACAGCGTTGTAACTGTCAATTTAGAGAAGAGGGATGAGAATGAAAACACCGTTCTTCTGGCCAAAGAAGTAAATATTGAAGCATTAACTCCATGGGTTATTCAAGATAAATCATAAATGCGTACGTCTGAAAGGAATAATAATAAAAAATATGGCTTTAGGAAGCACATTTCCAAGAATTTTGAAGATAATATATCCACACTCGAAGGAAACTCGACTATAGTTCTGGACACCATAGATGTCATCAGTGAAATTAAAAAGCTCTACTCGATGAAAAAATCGAAGAGCAAATTAATAATATATACAAAAGTGGGAAACTCATCTCCTAAGCGTAGGAAGCCCGAAATTATAATTCATGGATTAATTGAAGCTAAGTGCTCTTACATTATTATATTATTATTATATTATTGCTACATCGTGTTTCTAAGTGGAACGAATATTAACAATGGGAACAAAATTAAGCCATTTATGCCTCCAAACAAATACATACAAACAAAAAATGCGCAGCCTATTCATGAATGGAATATTGAGTCGTCACAGGGAGACATTGAAAATTATACGTGGAGCAAAAATCAAAAATTAATTTGGAAAAAATGGCTGAAACTTCCCGCTACGCCACCCCACAATTTAATAACCCGAGTAAAAATGTGGGGAACGCACCCAGGAAGACCACCGGACTTTCTTTCTCCCAACATGGAACAATCCGAGATACAAGGAAAACATGAGTTGTTCCCATATTAGGGATATTCGACCAGGAAAAATAATCATCGAGATTCGAGTTTAAAAGAAAAACGTAAGACTTTGCCATACTCATGATCTAATTAATTATTGTAAGAGAAAAAATGGGAAAGCCTCAATTATAATATTATACCTTTCGAAACTTGGCCGAACACATCCTACTAGAAATGTAAAAAAATTAACTTATAGAAAATATAATGAAACTTAAATTAATGAGGAAAAGCGCTAAACAAGGTAAAATAACAAAAAATGAACTATAGGTTACAAAAGTATACAATTATGAAGAGCTACGAGAATTTACATACACATATTTGAAACTAAAACTATAAGAAAAGATAGGTCATAAAATAAGTAAAAGGTAAAAATTACAAATAGTTTCAATTAAAATAAATAAGCATGTACTCAAGGAAAATATGCGAGTAGAACATAAGATAAGAAAGATCTGTCGCTAGAGAATTATGCATTAGAAAATAAGCAAGATTGTTAAAATAAACGATAAGGAAAAGACAGAGATTCAAAATATTTTCGAAAATCCAAGAATTTACCTTAAAAAATACTACGAACGTTTGGTGTTTAATATGACCAACAGAATGTAAGTGTAAAGAATATGATGAACGGTTTTCAGGGAAGAATCAGTTTGGGGGAAAGTTGCCTAAGACGAGCCCCCTCCTAAGATGGGACACCATGAATATTTTTGTACAAAAGCAATATAGTCATGACCTACGCATGCGAATACGTGTTCAGCAAAATTCTGGTTATTTTGAAGGTGTTTTTTCCTGCACTGGAAGTAAGTTAACAAAAACAGAAAGGAAAAATTATTTTCGTACGTTAGAGAACGAACTTTCACCTGTTTTAGAAATTGTGATTGAATAACTTCTAATGATTTGAAGGAGTAAGTTATGTTTTTGTTTGATAGATAATTTTGTGAACTTTGCAACTGATACTTACGTTTTATTAATTCTTATGCTATTTGATTAAAATATTTAAAAAATTGTGATCATGCGAAATTCCTAAAACGAGCCCCGGTTAGGCTAGAGAACTGTAGGTAAAAGCGAAATCTGCTTTCCTTGTGAGTTTCCGATGGTCTCAATGGTAATGACCTAACCTCTTTCTTGCTTTTACATCATGAATAAGAAATTTTTAAAACTATGTCGCTTTTTCGGTTTATATCAGTAAACTCTGGATCTGAGATGAATAATATTCGAAATTTTATAACTTTTCATAAATATTTAGTCCTTTAACTTCTTTTACACTTATTTTCTGTTAGACCTTATTTGACGCTTATTTTACGCTTTATAAGGTATTTTACGTAACTAATATGTCATAAACGTAAACATTATGTTTAAACAATACGCTGCGAATAAAATTCATCAATATCTAATGTTTAATTACATAGCTTTTTTTATTTTAAAAAGGGGCCCGTCTTAGGATACCGGGTTGCCTAAGACGAGACAAATACATATTTTTTTCAACATCGAAGTTCATTGCCTTTTAAACATTTTTTGAACTTTTAAGTGTGTGAAATTTGTAAATAAAACATCAAACTATGATGCCAATAATCGCTTTTGCTTCTAAAGTTCCTTAAAATCGAAAATTTTTGGAAAATATGGAAGGGGGCTCGTCTTAGGCAACTTTCCCCTATATACTTACTTTTTTAGTCCTACCTTGAAACGGTGCAGTATAAAATAATCATTTTATACTTATAAATTACACTCAGAAACGGGCGAAATAGAAAATACGCTACTGAGTGACTTGCGAATTCCTGGGCGAAAGAGTTATATAGGTCATATGTACCGCTATACGAAACAGGTGCGGTTGCGTGCGCAACCTATACGATAAGTGGGGATGCGAGGACCCGCGACGACGGGACCTTCGTGATTACAAAGGATCACTCGATGTTTTATTTTGAATTGTCTTCCCGAAAAAGGGCTCGACAACTTAG
>CAKNXH010062420.1:42775-103103 GCA_932178445.1 Andricus quercusramuli
GTCTTAAATCCAGGTTCACAATCAGGGACTAGTGTTGCGACGGAACACTCGAGACTCCAGTCTGCGCTCGAGGGTTCGACCGAACACTGCATCGAGCGTTTCACTCTAGGAAGCACTTGCGCGACAGCGTCTCATGAGCTATATAGCAATTAGCAGCCAGATAAAGGAAAAGATAAGAAGGACCGAGGACAACCACCCTAATACTTTTGATATTCCTTATCAGGAATAATTGATTTAAAACGAGAAGAAATTAAACTTTGAGAACCAACCCCTCTCATGACCTGTCAAAAGCAAAATTGATTGAGAGTCATACTGGAGATCGTGAGGATCGCTCATTCTTTTTTAACCCGTTCCCATACGGGAGCTCAAGAATGCCAGTATGGCCACTCGAAATTAATTAAGTTAACCCTTGTGTGCGCACCCAACATTGCCTACGTTGTTGGGCACCCGGGGTACCCGGGTATCCACCTAGGTGGCGCTTGACATTCTTTTCATTTTAATGGACTCTAGGTGCTCGACATTTAGTGACAAGTTATGGGGAACCCCCTGTCTCTCTTATTCAGGGAATAATCTAACTTTCCTGACAAATGAGCTTCATTTTAAACGTATTCTTCATTCGCAGAACGTGCCGCTGCAAAGCAACTGATTACGCTTTGCTAGCCGACGCAGAATATCGATATAAGATCGTCGCTTCTTCTCCTAAAGTGAATTGGTTTTGTGCAGTGACTATTTTATCTATATTGTTTTGAATGTATCAGTGCAAAATTGATTACTTTGGAGTTATGGAGGAATTATCAAGAGCTGAATTTGCGAGGTAAAATAGAATGTACATCTATAGTTTTTTTTAGCGTTTCGTTCAAAAATTAATTTTTTTCTGTTATTTTATTGAAAAAAAAATAATGCATGAGTTTTATTTCAGATTAAATTCTACGCAGAAAGATGCTTATTTGAAAGATTTTTTGGGAGATTTCGACGAAGGTTCTGACGTGCCATCTGATAGCGAAGACGAAGACTGGCTACCACGTAAAATTTCATCCAAGAAAACGTCTTCTCATAGTCATGAACATTCTGATGATTCAGATGATGAAAGAATTCCAGTTGCTGGAGAAAACGCAGTTCACGAAGAAGACGAGGACGATGGAGACATGACTGATGAAGACGAGGATACCGAAGGAGAGGGAGAAGTAGAGAATCAAAGTAGTGCAAGTGAGAGAGAGCATCAAGCTCGAGCTGCAGCACCAATAGCTGAAACCCTCAACGCTTACATTAGCAAAGACATAACCGTCTGGAATAAAACCCCACGTCTTCAATGTCAAACGCCTTCTCACAATGTAATTCGTGAACGAAGTGGTCCTCACAGAAGCACAGAGACACTTTCTGTAAGCGACACTTTCAAGAAAATTTTTACAGAAGACATGGTAAATACGATTATTTCCCACACAAATAGAAAGGCTTTGTCTGTCTACACAGAATACAATTCAGCGAATCCAGATTCACAGCGACAATGGAAGCTTGTAAGCGTAGAAGAGATGTACTCCTTTATTTCTATTTTGATTTGTTCTGGTGTAAACAATTCGAACAAGGATCACGTAAGTGCTATGTGGAAATCTAATTCATTCCCACTATATCGAGCGGTAATGGGGTTCAACAGATTTCGGAATCTCTTGCGTTTTATTAGATTCGATGACTCAAATACACGCCAGCAAAGGGTAAAAAAAGATAAAGCGGCTCCGATCCGAGATATCTGGACTTTACTCTTTTCGTGGTCGCACGAAGTTTACTCAATACATTCCTTCGAAACCGGCCAAATATGGCATTAAGGTTTGGTGGATTTGCGACGCTGAGAATGCCTATCCCTTGAACGGAATTATTTACACTGGCAAAGAAGGCAACGCTCGAGAGAAAAACCAAGGCGAAAGAGTAGTAAAGGAACTAGCAGTCGCATATCGAGGCAGTGGTAGAAATATTTGCATGGATAATTTTTTTAACACGTTACCTCTTGCCAAACAATTGCTTTCATGGAAATTAACTATAGTTGGAACTTTGAGGAAGAATAAGCCCTATATTCCCAGTGAGATGGCTCCAAAGAAATCGAGAGAATTAAACTCTACCATATTTGGATTCCATGAGAAGGTAACGCTGTGCTCATACGTGCCGATGAAAAATAAAGCAGTCATTATGATGTCAACGATGCATTCCGACATGGCTGTGAACAATGATGGTAAGAAGAAGCCTAATATTATAACATTTTATAATAAATATAAATGTGGCGTTGACACCATGGACCAGATGGTCAGCAGATACTCAACACAATGTCGCATTTTGAGATGGCCGCTAACTATGTTCTTCAACATGCTAGACATTAGCACTCTTGCTTCATATCTTATATACTATGAAAATAATACGATGCTGCCAAAAAAAACTAACCAACGGCGACTGTTCATCCACCAGTTGAGCGAAGAACTTGCAAAACCGATGATTGAGGCTCGGTCTCAAAATTTGCAAGTAATGAGGAATTATAGTTCCAAGATTGCTATCGAAAGTGTAATCGGGCGACAACTAAATCCTATGGATGTTACTCCAGCTCCGGCAGTTGAACGAGATGCATCAGGAAGGAGGAAGATCACCGGTTCCTGTCATATCTGCTACCAACAGGTAATAAAAAAAAGAAGAAAAACTAGAAAGGTCTGCTGCGAATGCAAACTGCCTGTCTGCGACGAACATTCAGAATCCTTGTCTAAATGCAATGCATGTATTAAATAAACGTTTTTTTTCAGAATTATTTTCTTTTTATTCACTTTGCATCATATTTTATGGGCATGAACCAAATAAATATATTATAACACTATTTATGCAGCTATATTTGATATTTTCCATGGTGGGCACCCGGGTACCCGGGTGCCCCTCAGACGTATGTATACTTTGAATTCAATTATTTTCATTTAAAAAATTCTGAAGAGTTACTAAATGCAATATTTGATTGACATTTAGTTATATAACGATGATTCGGAGGCTCAAAGCAGATTTTCCATTTTTATCCTAGTTACGTGCAAAAAAGTACCGAGGTGGGCACCCAGGTACCCGGGTGCGCACACAAGGGTTAATTTGGCAAAATTATTTGAGAGTAATACTAGAGATCGTAAGGATCACTCATTCTTTTTCAACCCGTTCCCATACGGGAGCTTAAGAATGCCAGTATGGCCACTCGAAATGAATTAAGTTGATTTGGCAGTGAACTGTTTGAGGGAAAAGCAAATTATGTTGAATACAAAATAATCATGGATCTGAAAGGTAGAAATTTACACTCGCCAATTTGAAATTACCACGAACAAGAGTGGAATAAAAACTTTATTTTCAACATTATTAGAATCAGATAGGAAAATGAGACAACATTCTGCACGGGATGGCGTCTCGTTTAACAGAATAAAAAAAGGAAAAAATAAAATTAATACTCTGTCCTTCTAGAGGGAGGGAAAAATGTATAGGATTCTATTAATTAGTTTGAGCGAAATCATGAGGACTCCTAAAAGTATCTAATCTGCAAAATAAAATTGGATAGTTGCGTAGGTAAACGACTAAAGAGAGAAAAATGGCTTATTCAGGCGTGATAATTAGAAAGAATGAAAATACATCTTAAAAGTGCAATACCAACAAAATCGAGGAAACGTGCGCAGTTCGGACTTCGCTTCTGTGACCTCACAATCTTTCTGATGTTTATGATCCTTTTTATAGAAAGATTTTAATAATGAGAACATTTCAAGTAAGAGCAATTTTGAACACTGGATATGAGGAAAATTAAATTCCAAGAGAATTTATAACTGAGAACTATTTCAAAATTAAAGGGTTAAAAGTAGAAAAGAGTGAAGTTCATTTTAATGTAAATGGGGAACCTCAAATTACGGATAAAGTTTCTTTTTATATCGTTGTGGCTAACAAATTAATTCGTTTCAGGTTTATCGTCCTTACAGGATTGGTACTGACGTGCATACTCGGCACCAATTTCCTGATTAGGACACAGTAAATCGTCGGACGATCCTAATACTCATGAAGTAATTTCATGAAAGGAGAACACGATACAAGTAAATTAAGAACTTAAATTCATAAAAAAGGGGGAAACGTTCTCACATCCAGGCGTCATTAAAAGATCTTTAAAATTAATGCTCATTAAAGATTGAATAATGTTACAACCTGTAAATATGCCATTAAATAAAGTTTTATAATTTGAAAATCATAAAAGTAATATTGTATTCATTGTTCAATTTGACAATTAAGAAATTGCTTAGACGTGTAACATAGGAGTTACAGAAATCCTCGCCGAAATACACGTGTCTTTATACGCGTAAAATACATGTTTGGTACATCTTGTCACCAGACAAATGCATGTTCTTTACATATATGTTTTTATATGTGTAAAATAGGTGTTTGGTACATCTTGTCACCAGAAAAATGCATGTGTATTAACACGTGTAAAAAACACGCGTAAAAGGAGTGTTTTAATAGGGAACCTTTCTTGAAGAAATTCTCGCCAAATTACACGTGTATACCCACATTTTTTATACGTGTGAAATAGGTGTTTGGTACATCTTGCCACTAGAGAAATACATGTGTATTTACGCGTGTAAAAACGTACGTAAAAGGAGTGTTTAAATGGTATCCAATGTTTGGAGAAATCCTCGCCGAATTACACGTGTATATCCACAAGTTTTTATGAGTGTGAACTAAGTATTTGCTATATCTTGTCAGTTTAGAAATGCATGCATATTTACACGCATAATTACACGTGTAAGAACACGCGTAAAGAAGTGTCTGAATTGGGAACCTTTCTTGAAGAAATCCTCGCCGAATTACACGTGTATTTCCATATGTTTTTATACGTACAAAATAGGTATTTGGTACATCTTGTTACTTGAGAAATGCATGTGTATTTACGCGTGGAATTACACGTATTTTGTAATGTGTACAAACACGCGTAAAAAGAATGTTTGCATTTTATCCCTTAGTTGGAGAAAGACTCGCCGAATTGTGTGTGTATATTCACATGTTTTCATACGTATAAAATATGTATTTGGTAAATCTTGTTACTTGAGAAATGCATGCATATTTACACGCGTAATTACACGTGTTTTAAGACGTGCAAAAACACACGTAAAAGGAGTGTTTCAATTTTACCCCTTGGTTGGAAAAATACTCGCCGAATTACACATTTATATCCACATGTTTTTATACGTGTAAAATGGGTGTTTGGTACATCTTGTCACTAGAGAAATGCACGCATATTTACACGTGTTTTGAGACATGTAAAACACGCGTAAAAGGAGTGTTGGATTCGGGAACCTTTCTAGGAGAAATCCTCGCCAAATTACACGTGTACATCCACATTTTTTTATACGTGTTGTTACGTCCCGAGCAAAGGCGAGGGTAGGTTGAAAATGGTTTGGACGAGGGAGGTTACAAGGGCTGTTCAAGTCAGGTTGGTAAAGACCGACTATTTATTTTATTGTGGGGTTCGTTTCCACTTCATCAATCCACAGGGGATTGCGATAATTCAGAATGACAGTAATTTTATTTGACAATTATTTATTATAATATGAGAGTAGGAATGAGCTAAAATTTAATTAATGAGTAAACTTACGCTACCTTCCAGTCCGAAAGGGCAGGGAAGATTTGTTTATTGATTGTATCCCCGATGCGTCGTAGAATATCGATGGAATTCTACCGGGTGTTTTTTAATTGACTTTCACGAACACTCGGAGGTCAATTAGTACGACGACCGAAAGCCAAAGGGACTTTATTTTCAAAACTGGACTCCACGTTACTATTTCGTGGTGATGTAGAAGCACGCGGCTTATTTAAGGCGGTTCTTCGTTAAGGAATATTTCGCGGTGAGGTAAAAGCACGCGACTTAGTCAAGCCGGTTCGTAAATTATGTAGACAGTAAGACTCTTCAAACGATAAAGACAACTGACAGGGATGTCTCTGGGGTTTATATATGATGGGTTCTCCATGTTAGGGATAGGGGCGATGAATACGTGCCGAAAGTCAAGTTCCAACTTTTGAAATCGGCACGTTTCGAACTTTTGAAATCGGCACATTTTTATTAATAATATTTCCCGTATATAGTCCCACTTAGTGTTTATACATGTCAATATGTGTGGTATTATTATCCAACTGAGAGCGATGCTAGTGGGTGACTAATACTATTGAGCGTTGAAGGATTTACACTAGTGTGTGTTGGTTTGCGCGAGCGGTCAACATGTAAATTCCCTCTGCTGATACTTTCGGTTGCCGATTACCTCATCTCAACTCTTTCAGGAATATGAACTTTACCACCAACTTAATTATGTGTAATGAGTTTAGTCAGACACTTTCGGTTACCGTGTGTCTGACTATTAACATACTCATTTCACTAGTATTACGTTGTACATTATTAAATGACTGATGTGTTACATATTGCATTAACTGTTGTATTAGTATAAACATATGTATGTGCTAATATTCTACATCTCTATATTCGGGTTTTTCATTATTATCTAACATATTAGGATTAATAGTACATTCACATGGTAATGGTATAAATATAATTATCCTATATCGGTAACATCTGTAAGTAACATCTTTCTGTTACCGATACTTTATCTCCTCATGGTAAGTAGTTTGGTTTATCATACGCTCGCGACGCTACCGACCGCGGATCATTTACCGCTGGCCGCTATGCACCAAGCTTCGCGATTAACCACATGAGTAATTACCATAAGTAGCTTATCTGTTCTACTTATCGTTAGAGATTACGTAAACATTTTTAAAATTTTAACCGGGACGTAACAGTCCTCTCTTCTTAAAACATTTCATCGTTCTCGATGAATTTTATTATACTAAGAACATTTGCAAATTTTTAACTGCTCTCCTTTGCAATTTTCGTTTCTTATAAAAAACCTTTTGTGAGTGCATTTGGTATATTTAGGGTTGAATTTCGTGATTATAAAAGAGATTTATGATCAATTTAACCGTGGTATCATGTCTAGTGACGTGTGTTGTGGTTGGTCCAAGCGTAGTTCATGATGTAATGTTATGGTAAGTAAAGTGCTAGGGTAAGTGAGTTCTCATTGCACGTGTGTGATTTCTTCTGTGTTTGCGCTGGTTCATGTGGCCCTTTTAGCATGATGTCTATGGAATTTGCTAACGTCGTCATCTGATGATGACAACCGGAGTGCTTGCTCTGTTACTTAGTCTTTCTTCATCATGTCGAGCGATAGTTGCTCTTCTTCAGCGTCTACGATCTGATACGAGGAGTATTGTTCGAAGACGAGACTTCCTTTGTGTCTAAAAGCGACCTCAATGATATCTTCGAATTCTGGGGAGTACTGTTTGCTAAATATCATTTAGCGCGAGTGTTTAATCATGTCGAGATCGAATTATAGTATCTCTGCTAGATTTTCTACATCTTTTGAGAAAATTATAGATGATTTTGATCTATCACTTTTTGAGTCAGAAACGGTTGTGCAAGATCCGTTTATAAACAATTCCAAGATAGATCCTTGTTTTGCTCATTCCAAACTGGATAGTTTAGTAAAACGAATTTCTAGACTAGAGTCCTTGTCTGGAATTTTTATTGTTGAGGTTCGTCATGTGAAGTCCGCCCATGCAGTGCAGATTGTAACTTCCTTGTGCCGAGAGTCCTTCGGGTGGGCTGTCTCTGAAAACGACTTTATTTTAGTGCAGCAATTAACTTTTAGAGATCCTGGTGCTTTGTTACAAGTGTCTTCGAGGTCCTTGCAACAATTGTTATTTGACAACGTGGATAAATTTAAACAATATGGATTAACCATAGTATTGCCCGAGACTTGAGCGTTGCTGATTGCTTTATTGTGTTTTTCCTTTAAATGTATTTTTGACTTTCTTTTGTTATTTTCAGAATATATGCCTTCGACTCGTCCTCGTCGCCTGAACATGAGCTCCTTCTGCAGTGGGATGTTGTTTCAGGGAACTGCGCTGGGATATTACTCCTCGTTGTGTCAAGTCCTACCGTTGCAAGCGGGCACGACGGCTACCAACTCTTCGGCGAGGAGTTCTCATATTGCGGACGGCAAGGTCACCAAGCGGGGCTGCGGGAGACCCCGAAAGATTCCGGCCACACCGTCATCCTCTGCCGTGGATTCTTCGGAGCTCAAAGCTTCGCAGAATTCGCTGTTTTAACGAGCGGATGCATTGTACGACTTTATTAATCAGCATCTCTCGCCGCGTTCGGATGTTGAGTCACGACCTTGCACTCATGTACAATCCGTCTCTGGCATCTGTTTAGGGTAGAGTTTCAATTTATCTTTCACTTGGTGACTTCCTTATGTTTTTCTTCGTGCATTATATTTTGTCAGAAATTTGAGTTGTTGTATTTTATGTTTTAGTGAACGAGGGACTGCCCATATCTTTCTTCCGTGTGGACGTTACAATTTTTTGGCGTCTCGAGAGACTAGATGTAAATGTGAGACTGTTCATGTGAACAAGGAAAGTAAGTGTTGATCTTCAATGACAATTTACTTTATTCCCTGTGTTAAAATTCGACATTTTTTTTTTTTTTTTTGAATAATGATAGTGCGATCTTTGTTATTTTTGAATGTTTTTAATTGTGTATGTATTTTATATGAACAGGTTTCTTTTCAGTATACAAATCTGAAGGGGTCTGGATACCAAATTTCGGATGTGGCAATGCGGCTGGCCCTTGAAATTTTCAACTTTTGTCAACTTTACTCTCATTATCTATTTTAGTGCCGAATGTGCTCACACTAGGTTCTTTTTATTATGATTAAAATGCATTTTTTAACCTACGTAAATGTATATAATTTATCATCTAATTTTGCAGGACCACTGACCTTTACGTGATCTTTTTTTTTTTTTTTTTTTTTTTTTTTGCTCTCCTCATTGGTTTTTCGTTTATGTATGCTATCGCAAATGTCACTGGTCCGTTATCTAAGCGTTTTCATTTTCCGCTCTATTTCTTATAGTTTTAGTTACTTTTAGTCTGTTTTCTAAAATATGATTCTCTTCTCATAGAAATCTTATCAAGTAAAATTATAAAATTAGATAATCATTGTCTAAAGTACAGAATTCTAGATATTGAAATAGCGTGTATTAAAGGTTTTAAGTGTCCATTTCCAAGACAAGCTTTGTTTTTGCATGCACAATTTACTTGCAGGTTCATTTAAATCTATACTGTTTAATTAAATCAGTCAATATTTTACTGTTTCGATACCTAATTTCTTTTATGAATTCTTATACATGGTGGAATGTTACCCACTCCTTTATAAGAGGTAAGCTTCAGCTCATGCTTCAGCATTATTTACTTTTATGTTTTGATAATATTGGATTTTGTAAATTAGGTTTTGCTTGTTATACTTAATGTTTGATCCGCTGGAATGGTGTTTGATTCAATCTTCTTTTGTCTGTGGATGATGAAACGGCTTTCTTACTCGCCATCTTGTTAGTTCATAGCAGGCGTTCCTTGGTAGATGGGATGTGTCATTTCTTCTCTTCAGGCGGTTGCAGTTTCTTATCGCTGTAAGATTATACTCCTTATTCGGGCGTCCATAATGAATGTTGACGTCACCTTATACTACTGTGCCTTCGTTGCTCTCCTCTGCCTCTGTAAGCCATTTTGTCCGAGTGCTGTTGCATTTCTACTGGTGTATCTCTCGTCAGACAGGCGGAGTCTGTGTACTGCGGTAGTATTCCACTTAGTGCAGGCGGCCATAATGGAAGTTAACGTCATGTCTGCCGCTTACTGTTTTTTTCACTGAAATTGTGGTTAGTCTTTCCGTAGTTACGGTGTGCGTTTGTTCAGCCATACTTATCGTGTTTGCTCATGTTTGCTACTATTTTAATTTGATTATGTGAAATTTTGGTGGATTCTATGGTTAAATTTTAAAACAAAAGAACAAGGTGCGCTTGTGTATCCTCCCTTCTTAACATTTTTCATCGTTCTCGATGAATGATGAAAAGGGACTGAATGTTGACCTTCTCCGTATTCATTATGTTCACGGGACGAAGATCGACATTCAACTACTTTTTAGGCTACTCGGATGTTGGTTATTGGGATATGTGCCTGTGATGTTGTCTGGTTTCGAACCTTATTGGTTTGTGATTCTTCCGTGTTGTCAAAGAGCAGAGACTGCATTTCTTCTTGATTATTACTGTTGTTTTTTGATTGAGAATTGATTCTTCAGCATTTGCATGTCTTTCTTATTAGCTTTCTTCTATAATATATTGTTATTAAAGATATTAATATAGTTATTCCCATGGATGTCCCTAACAGAATGTGACTGTTTCTTCTTTGATGATGATGTTTTTGTTGAAATTGTGTGAGTTGGTTTTCGATTTCTTCCAAGGGTTGTCCGTATTAAAATTCTTTCCATGTTTTTGTTGGTTATATTTGCACTTCATTTTCTTCTATAGGTAAGTTTTTGGGAAAATTGAATATTATAGAAGATATATTTGCTATATTCAATGAGAATTCTGGATTATATACATATATATATATATATATATATATTCCTCTTTGTTTTTATTGATAGTTATACCTATTAACGTATTATCTTTTGTTATGGCAATACATCCACTTTCCAGTCGTATTATACCGGAATTTGAAATATATTCTCGTTTTGTTTTCTTTTTAGGGCAATTAATGTTGATGAGTTCTGGTTTTGTTCTTGAATATAACCATGCTTGTAAGGAAGGTATTTGTATCCAGAATGAGCTTTCTTGTAGAGTGATTCTCACGTCACAATTTTTGAGGCTTGATATCGTTGGTTTGAGTAGCATAATGACTTCACAGATTGAGCTGCTTGAAGTTGCATGTATGGTTTGATTTGTTTCGCAAATGGTATTGTATATAGTTTGTATGCAGGTATTTTGATATTCTTTGTCTGTTAAGACAAATTTCTGATCGTCAGATGATAGGGCGACGTATGTTTGTTTAGATGGTATGTAGACAGTTCCAGTGATGTTTGTAATAATGTTTTGATGTACTGGGTATGGGTATATTTTTTTCATTTTTTAAAAAAATTTCTTTCTAATAAAGGGATGTCTACAGTCACCATCAGTTTGTTAGAGTGGTATCCAAAGTCTGAAGTGTATTACTTGATTATTTCCATTATTATTTGCCGTAATTGATCATTTGTTATCAGGGCTGGATGTACTTTCCTTTCTCTTGCATTAATAATAATATCTGCGAACTGTTGCAGAGTGTTGTATGCGTGATCGAGTTTCGATTCTACCTGTGCAGTCCATTGCCTTACATAATTTAGGTATACTAGATTATCAATGCTTTTTTCTTGAGTTTGTTTTCTTAATATCTGGCTGAAATTGTTTTGTTTATCGTATGATTCGTTGATCATTTCTGTGTATTCTTCTCCATCTTCTTAATGTAAGACTCCAACAACTGGCCCTAAAATGTACCCGATGAAGCCTAACATTGGCACGCAGCGTTTCTGCATTGTTCTTGGTATCGAACTAGTTTCAGGTTTGTAATGCTGTATTTCTGACAGTATTCTACCTAGCGTCTCGTTTTCGGCTTCAATTCTGTTAATTTTGGCCAGCAGAATGTCTAATTTAACATCGCTACGGCAGTCTTCGTGGATTGAGCTTTTCATGCAATTCAAATAATTATAGTTGATGTCTCGTACAAGATCCTTGGTGTGAAAGTGTTGGCTGAAGTTTTCAATATCCAGGAATATAACTATTCTCCAATAACTCTTGAGTCAGTCGTATTGGTTCCAGCTTTTCGTAAAACAGTCCGATGTTTTCCTTGAAGGGTTGAATTTCGTAGTACATGGGACTTCCTGGGATGATTGGAAGTAAGATGAATATTATTCCTGTCCATTTGGAATGCTTTGGCGGAGAATTAAGCCACTCCATGCATATCTAAACATTCAAAATTACTTCAATAAAATTTATAATGACTGATTTATATTAAAATTCCCTTTTAAGAAAAAGGGAAGAACATAGGTAACCTCCAATTCCTCTTCCTTCTCTTCCGTTTTTCCATTTTATTTTTATTTATTTATTCTTCTTTTCATTTTTCGAAATGATGTTATGAAGAGGGGAGTTAAGAAGGCAAACTCCAAATCCTCTTCCTTTTTTTTCAACATTTTATTCTTCCTCTTTCCATAACATCATATTTTATAGCAAGGGTACAAAGATTTAAATATTTAATACATGTATATTAGGGTGGTCCAAAAATGCATTGGAAAATTTTTTTTTCGAATTTTTATCGGGACACCCCCCAAATTTGTTCGAATCCGCACAAAAATAAATGCGTTTTTTTTGTTTTGAAAAAAAATGATATTTAGGGGTGGCGCAAGCCCCGTGAAGTTTAACATGTATTTCCCATAAGAAAAAAAGACGTTTTTGTAAATCTTATTCAAAATCCTCAATATTATCTTAACCGAGTTGAAACTCAACATTTCTCTTCACAATTAGCCATAGAATAAGAATAAAATATCACTTTTCAAATATCACCCCCATAAGTCTGTTTTATAGGGTGCCAAAGAAACCCCATAAGTGAAAAAATGGGTTTTGCGAGTTTTTGGCGCTAATTATGACTTTTTTGCGGTTTTTTTTAATGCGAATTGTTTCTAATACATAAAATATGACTTTATACTGAAAATCATATATTTCAATGAATTGTTTAAACAATTTATTATTGTTTTTAGCAATTTTCTCACAGAATGTAGTTAGAAAGACGCGGTTTTTTTACAAATTTTCTATTTGTTGTCCAATTTTCAATTAGAGGAAAGTGATATTTCACCAATGTTAACAATAGTGATTGTTTAAACAATTTATTATAATTGTAAATAATATTATATTTGAATAATGCTGAAAAGATGCGGTTTTTTTTTAATTTCTGGGTTTTTGTCCACTTTTCATTCGGAGTGAAGTAATAATGAATTCAAGTTAACAAAATAATTGTTTAAACAATTCATTATACTTATTAATAATATTATAATTGAATAATGCTAGAAAGATGCGGTTTTTCTTTAATTTCTGGCTTTTTGTTCCATTTCCATTTTAAGTGAAGTAATAATGAATTCAAGTTAACAAAATAATTGTTTACACAATTTATTTTAATTATTAATAATATTATATTTGAATAATGCTGAAAAAATGCATTTTTTTTAAATTTCTGATTTTTTCTCCACTTTTCATTTGGAGTGAAGTAATGACGAATTCAAGTTAACAAAATAATTGTTTAAACAATTCATTATACTTATTGATAATATTATAATTGAATAATGCTAGAAAGATGCGGTTTTTTTTTAATTTCTGGCTTTTTGTTTAATTTCCATTTGGAGTGAATTAATAATGAATTCAAGTTAACAAAATAATTGTTTAAACAATTGATTATCATTGTTGATAATATTCTCTTTGCTTAATTGGTAGAATTTTGCGGTTTTTCTGAAATTTTCAACTATTTGTTTATTTTTCATTAGGCGTGACATAATAATTAATTATATTGAGCAAAAACAATTGTTCAAACAAATTATTATTGTTTATGACTATCTTCATCTATATCAATTGCGCCTGATAGTGGCGGTTTTTCGGCTATGTTTACTTTTCTGTCCTTTTTTCACTTAGTGAGGTAATAATTAATTAAATTCAACAAAAAAGTTGTTTGAACAATTTAATATTGATTTCTGCCTTTCGTGTAAAATAGCTTTTTTTCTTTAAATCAATTTTTTTAAGCATTGTGAAAAGAGAAAAAATAATTCACTTAAAACAACAATACCTTTCGGAAAATCATTTTTGTTGTGGCTGACTTATTACTTGTTCATAAATAAAAAGGCGATGCATAGTGAAAAATTTTAGAAAAAACCGCCACTTTCTAGCACTTATCTAAGAAAAGTTAGTTATGAACAATATTAAATTGTTTGAACAACTTTTTTGTTGACTTTAATTAATTATTACCTCACTAAGTGAAAAAAGGACATAAAGGTGAAAATTGCCGGAAAACCGCAACTATCAGGCGCAATTGATATAGATGAAGATAGTCATAAACAATAATAATTTGTTTAAACAATTATTTTTGCTACATCTAATTAATTATCAAGACACGCCTAATAGAAAATAGACAAACAGTGGAAAATTTCAGAAAAAACCGCAAAATTCTACCAATTAAGCAAAGAGAATACTATCAACAATGATAATAAATTGTTTAAAAAATTATTTTGTTAACTTGAATTCATTATCACTTTACTCCAAATGAAAATTAAACAAAAAGCCAGAAATTTAAAAAAAACGCATCCTTCTAGCATTATTCAAATATAATATTAATAATTATAATAATTTTTTTGAACAATTATTGTGTTAAATTGAATTTATTATTACTTCACTCTAAATGAAAATTGGACAAAAAGCCAGAAATTAAAAAAAACCGCATCTTTCTAGCATTATTCAAATATAATATTATTAATAATTATAATAAATTGTTTAAACAATCATTTTGTTAACCTGAATTTATTATTACTTCACTACAGACGAAAATTGGACAAAAAGCCAGAAAAAAAATCCGCATCTTTCTAGCATTATTCAAATATAATATTATTTATAATTATATTGAATTGTTTAAACAATCACTATTGTTAACATTGATGAAACATCACTTCCTTCTAATTGAAAATTGGACAACAAATGGGAAATTTGTGAAAAAACCGCGTCTTTCTAACTACATTCTACGAGAAAATTGCTAAAAACAATAATTAATTGTTTAAACAATTCATTAAATACATAATTTTCAGTATAAAGTCATATTTCATGTATTAGAAACAATTCTCATTAAAAAAAACCGCAAAAAAATCATAATTAGCATCAAAAACTCGCAAAACCCATTTTTTCACTTATGGGGTTTCTTTGGGACCCTATAAAACAGACTTATGGGGGTGATATTTGAAAAATGATATTTTATTCGTATTCTATGGCTAATTGTGAAGAGAAAGGTTGAGTTTCAACTCGATTGAGATAATATTGAGGATTCTGAACAAGATTTACAAAATCGTCTTTTTTTCTTATGGGAAATACATGTTAAACTTCATGGGGCTTGCGCCACACCTAAATATTTTTTTTTTTTTTAAAACAAAAAAAACGCATTTATTTTTGTGCGTATACGAACAAATTTGGGGGGCGTCCCCATAAACATTCGAAAAAAAATTTGTTGGACCACCCTAATGTATATATGTATATATATTAGGGCGTATCTGTTCGTATGTTTCGAATAATAAGTAGTTTCATTCTTAATACGTATGTTAGGTGTAATCATCGTTTCAGTAGAAGAGTCTTTTAATGGGTTAATTTATTACTATAACTAATTAATTATTATTGATCATGATTATATTGTGTATATATATATATATATATATCAGGGTGTTTTTTTTAACTTGAGACAACGAAATATCTAAAAAAATACGCATCCTACGGAAAAAATGTCTGAAATAAAAACTTTTTATTTTCGAGGGGGAAAAACGATTTGTTACAATTTACCCCACCCCCACCCCCACAGGAGGCAGGGGTGGGGGTAACTTTATAATTTCAAATGGCAACCCCAATTTTTTTTCACAGATTCAGATTCTCCTTTACGAAATACGTAAGTTTTATTCGGAAAATTTGTTTCGATTCGCGATAGATGGCCCTGCAATTGCGAAAAACGAAATTGTTGACACTACTTTTAGCTCTACCCAGGAATAACGACGCGGACGTAGTAGTTGTCTATTCCCTTCGGGGTGCTTAATTTCGGTGAGTCCACTTGCCTCTCACCATCCATCGGGGTGCTTGATTTCGGGGAGTCCCCTTGCCTCTCACCACAGGGATGCTTGATTTCCATTAATTATTTTACAATAAGTGCTCAAAATGGTGTTCTCGCACTTCGATGCACTTGTTAATCCGAGCTTTGAAAGATTCCACACAACTGCGAATTGTGTCTGGTGATATTTGTGCACAAGCAGACCTCATTCGCTCGATCATGTTATCACGAGTTGTGGGCACTTCTTGATACACGCGATTCTTTAGATAACCCCACAAATAGAAATCCGGCGCCGTAAGATCTGGCGATCTGGCAGGCCAATTTACTGGACCTCCTCTACCGATCCATCGTCCATTGAATTCGCGATTGAGTACTTCCCTCGCGATTGCGGCATAATCTGCTGGACAACCATCATGTTGAAACCACATGTTGTGTCGCACTTCCAAGCTTAGGTCTTGCAGCAATATTGGAAGTTGATTTTCTAAAAAGTCACGATATTTTTCACCGTTCAAATTTCCATCAATAAAATACGGACCGATAAGTTGATCTCCAATTATTCCACACCAAACGTTCACGGACCATGGACGCTGATGCTCAACTTCACGCAGCCATTGTGGATTTTCTACACTCCAATAATGCATGTTGTGCCGATTAACGTTACCATGGTCTGCGAAGAGTACTAGAAAAGAGAAATTCGGGTTTCCTTGTATCTGCTGAACCGCCCATTGACAAAATGTCACTCGGTTCTGAAAATCATTTCCATGAAGTTCTTGATGCAGTGAATTATGATACGGATGATAATTATTACGTTTTAATACCTTCCAAACACTGGATAGAGACATTCCGGAATCGCGGCTTAGTTGTCGAGTACTAACATGAGGGTCATGAGTGACTGCAGCTAAAATTGCAATTTCATTATCAACTCCAGTAACTGTTACTTGACGCTTCCTTTTTTTCGGTTGTACACTTCCATCAGTGATGCAGTTTCGGACAACCCGGTCAGAAGAAGCGCGTGAAGGAACACTTTCTGGAAAGCGTTGAGTATAAAGCGTGAGAGCATCATTGATATTCCTGCCACTTTCTCCATAAATGAGAATCATTTCAATCTTCTGTTGCTGAGATAGAATTTCCATTGTAAAAGTAATGAAGTAAGGTAATGAGGAAATACAACGACACCCAAACCAACTCAAACGAACGTGACCAAACACAATAACCCAAAGGAAAGCAACCAACACACCCAAACCAAATGAACACAATCAACCTTCCTAATGAATAAACGTTAAGCACGGATAAACGCGGTTATCGCTCGGCCGAAATGACGTCGAGGATTGTAGACAGTGGAGACTCGATGATATGTAACGTCTACATCCAAAATCGACTGTCGTCAACCAACCTCATTCGGGAATGGTTTTCGAAAGTTTTATCACTTTTACTGTCCCGTTGCCAAAAGTTCAAGCACCCCGATGGATGATGAGAGGCAAGGGGACTCACCGAAATTAAGCACCCCGAAGGGAATAGACAACTACTACGTCCGCGTCGTTATTCCTGGGTAGAATAAAAGTAGTGTCAACAATTTCATTTTTCGCAATTGCAGCGCCATCTATCGCGAATCGAAACAAATTTTCCGAATAAAACTTACGTATTTCGTAAAGGAGAATCTGAATCTGTGATAAAAAATTGGGGTTGCCATTTGAAATTATAAAGTTACCCCCACCACTGCCTCCTGTGGGGGTGGGGGTGGGGTAAATTGTAACAAATCGTTTTTCCCCCTCGAAAATAAAAAGTTTTTATTTCAGACATTTTTTCCGTAGGATGCGTATTTTTTGAGATATTTCGTTGTCTCAAGTTAAAAAAAACACCCTGTATATATATATATATATATATATATATATATGTATATATATTATTATAATTGATTAATTAATTTGTATCAGTTCTCATTCATGGAACCCCAAAACTCTTCTTCTGATACCACACCCATCGCGTCGTTGTTTTCCGTTAGTCGTTTATTTCTTAAAGTTTCTTTAGTGCAAGATTCCATTCGTTGTCCACTTAGATAGCAATACTCGCAGCAATTTTCCTTATTTAAATAATTTAATTAACATTTGTGGATCGTTATCTGCACATAAGACGTAAGTATCCTCAACTTCATTGTTAACGTTAACCTCTTCGCTGAAAAAATAAATATCCCCTAATTCTTTCAACATTTTTCTGGCTCATGTGTCTTCTACGAAACACTTGATTATGAATCTTCGGGCATGCGGAGGCCCTTCCTTTCCTTCCGGAGGCTTTGTTAGGTCATATTCTCCGGTCAGCTCCTCTAACAGTCCTTTTGGGAATTCCAACTCGTTTATGTCACCTTTTAGATGGGTTCTTGAAGGGTATACTTGTCCCTTTGGGAGTCTAGTTAATATCATTGAAGCGGCCATCGCGGTGTGCTTGTCTAATAAGTTTACTATTTTATAGCCGCGGTGGCTTTTGCTGTTTAACTTATTACTTTTTGCTTCCGTTTTCACGTACACACTGTCTCCTATTTTTCCCGCGAAAGGTTTCACTTTTCGGCCATACAGCTGCCTCGATCTCTATTTTGCTTGAATTACGTTATTTGCAGCTAGAAAGTTCATTTCCGATAACCTAGTTATTAGTTCTTTTAGATAAGACCCAAAAGTTTCTACTTTTTCGCTTTTGGCGCTCCGTATTGCCAAAATAGATCTTTGGCCAATGCATGGGCTATTGTCGTTGCTGTTGTGTCCGGTATTGCCACGGCGATTCAATACTTGGATAAGTTATCTTGTATCGTGAGGATGTGTCGATTTCCATCTGGGGTAGTGGGTAATGGCCCTACTGTGTCGAGAGATACCTGATCAAATGTGTCTATAGGGGTGTCTGTTATTATCATGGGGTCATGGGTTTTTGCACGAATGATTTTTTGTTCTTGGCAAATCCCACATTTGCGAAAAAACACAGTGACTTGTTCTTTTATCCCTGGCCACATAAACTTTTCACGTATTCTTCTGTGCGTTTTGTTGACTTCTTTGTGTCCCCCAATCTTACTTTGATGATTTTCGATCATTATTTGTTTGCGATTTTCTTCTTCTTTTCTTCTGGTTTTGTAGGGTTGGAGTAAGTTACTATTGTATTATGCCAAAACGATACGCCGACCTTTTCATTACGAAGGTATTCTCTTCCTAGAATTTCGTCTGTGCTAATATGAAAATCAGAGGAAACTACATGAAAAACTACTCCAGACTTTTTAAAATATAGTTTTAGTATACCGATAGTTTAGATTTTAATAGGAGTTATTCCCATAATTTCAATGGAATCGCTCTGTTATTAGTAAATCCTCGTTTAAAGAATTTATTTTTATTATGTTAATGTCGACTCCTGTTTCGACTAGAAATGAAGCTTTTGTTTCTAAAAAGTCTGGTGATGAGAACTCTACAACTGGGGATTCTCGATTGAGCTTTGTGCGGTAGATGTGTCGCGTCTCTTTAGGACTCGTTCGCTCGCCTGACGCTCTTGTTTCTCCTCGCTCGTCGCTGCGTCCGTGCTGCGAGCGAAGTTGTAGTTTAAAGTGTCCTTGTTCGATTGAACGGGAGATTGCGAACGGGGTGGGTTTTTTATTCCTCCCCTTGCAAAATTAGAATTTGGATATCCGCTATTCTGCATGGGAGCAGTCGGGTAGTAAGGGTAAGTGTGTTAAGGCATATAAGGATATTGATAATGAGGCATATAGTTATTTGGGAAATAAGGGTTGTTGCTGTTTGGAAAATTCGATGCTCCAGGAGAATAAGGGCGTTTGATTACCCCAGGTGGATTCTGTTTCTTGTCAGAATCTTTATATGAGTCGGGAGTCATCGTAAAACGTACATGAGGACTAGGACTACGGTCACGTGATCCCGAATAACTAGGTTGAGAATATCCATTTTCACGATAAAAGTTTGTAGGGTATTGAGGATTTAATTGTTGCCTTGCTTCGTATTCGAGAGCGACCTTCAAGGCAGCATCTAAAGTTTTGGGGTTTCGTGCTTCCACAAAACCTAATATATCGTCAGGCAAGGCGCGCTTGAATGCTTCTAGGGCACAGTCGTTAAGTGTAGCTAGGAGATTTGTAACATTTGCATATTTATCCTCAAGCGCAGCTTTAGCTCCTGATTTTAAAAGCACTACTCGGTCAAAGAATTTGCTGACAGTTTCTTCTCTATTCATTTGAATAGTCGAAATTTCGTGTAAGTACCATGAATAAGTTTTTCGAGGGGTGAAACGTTGTTTTAAATTTATAACTAGATCGTTAATGGTTTCAAAGGTTTTCCCATGGATACTATCTCGGGCCGCCCCATTTAAACGGGCTAAGACTGATTTGAGATACTATTTTTTACAGTTGGCTGGCACGGAAGATTCCCCATTTATAATGTCCTGAATAAAGTCACGGACTGTCATATTTTTGCCATCGTAGCTAGGGATATTTACTACCCCTTGTTGTTCGGCGAAACATTCTGCTATAGACGTCATCATTGCTTCGCTGAGAGTGCGAATAATATCGCCAGCAAACTGAGTTTCGTTTGCTTCATTTTCCGGCATTTTGCGAGGTTTTTTGTTTAAAAATGAGGGTGAATTTCGTTAATTATCGAGAAACTCGGGTATGGTTAGAACCAATTTGGACAAAATGATTTTCTGACTATTCCCGTTATTTCACACGAACTTTCTATTGTTATAAGGTTGAATTCAGCAATTTTATACAAAATTTGGATTAAGATAACTTCGATAATGACGTTTTTTGGTAATTGAGAATTTGAAATTGTTTAGTTCAACGAAGTCTTCGAATTAAATTGTTGTTTGAGCTTAAAGTATAAATGAATTTACCAAACTTATTTTACTTCTCAACCATATTTCGATTTAAGTAAAACAATAGCAAAAGGTATATGTTATTTGATTTAGTAATTTTTTTGTCTTCTTAGAATTTGAATCCCTTTTTCACTCAACATTCGGAAGTGTAAATTACTGCAATTGAGACTTCAGTTCTCAAAAAGGCAAGCTACTAAGAGATTTCTTTGGAATTGACAGTTGGTTCTTGGATTAAATTAATTAGAAAAATTTCAATAAGTGAATTTGAACCAATTTATTTAGATTATTACATTATCTAAAACTTAAATTTGAGCAGAGTTGATTCTTTAGGATGGTTTATTTGAATTGGCTCTATGATGAGAGCTCGATTTATAAGGTAATGAATTCAAGATTGAATAGGATATATGTTGTAGTTACCTCTAAAGTATGTGATCTTTTTTAAATCGCGGCTGCAAAACCAATAGCCACACTAGAAATTAGCTTTTGATTTACAAGGTGATTTGAGAATGTTATTTATCGATCGCAACGGAGTGAAAACTTTGTGATTATTCATTAGAATTATAATGCTATTAACGAGCATGAACTGTTTTAAAAATTATCAAGTTACAAATTAAGGAGTAATTTTTAATTTTTGAAAATTAAGGGTAACTTCTCGAGTTCTTTTAATCCTTACAATTCAATGATGAAACGAAATCGCTACACGTATTTATGTCAGTAAAGAAATTATGCGAAGACAAACTCTAATGCATAAGTCCAAAATGAGATTTAAATAAATCGCAAAACGTTTAACCGAAGTTAGTTTTTGGTTTGAATAACGGCTATGTGATTTAATTTCATTAAACTGTTTGAATTCTCTCCAGGGCTACGTATAGATTATGATGCAAGTTAAATGTCGGACCAAAACGCACATTTTTCACTAACAATCAGTTGCCCGCATTGTTCAGTACAAAAGGCGGTAAAGGTTAGACCGTTTCACTACGACCAGTAGTCAGTGCCAAAGTTCATGTATTATGAAAGGCTTTGTGGCTGAATAAGATAATGATATTAATACAAAATTGTGTGATCTGAGTCGCGCTTAATCAAAAACGCAGATTTAAATTTTAAGTTGGAAATTTACTGCAACTAGTTATGATTTTGATTAATTGAAGTTCGCTACTAACTCATAAATGCTTCAAATGGCCAGAATTGCCTTTTTGAATTAGTTGAGCAATTAAAATATTGAAAAGGTGAAGATTTTAAATTAATTGAATGTTCAATTGTTTAACCAATTTTTAATGAGTATTCCACTCAATAGTGGTTTATTTACGCAATTTCGGATTTAACTTGTGAAATTCCAAAAAAGAATGTTTATTTTAGAAGGTTGTTAGTTCGCGAAAACGCGATTGTCGAATGTTGATCCTTGGTGACGTTGTTTTAAACCATTAATTTGTACAATCCTGCTACAAAGAGTACATACAAGGTTAATTCAGGGTATTTTGTAGGATTATTAACAATGGCAGAGCTTGCGAGCGCGCGGAGTATACCAACGCCTATCATGCACTTCGAACTTTGCCTTGCCCCGAAGGTGACCGTGCAAAGTATCTAAAAAGGACTTATACTCTCGAGTGACGATGAAGTAACTATCTTAAAACTACACTGAAGTTAAATTGTTAATAAAAACACTGAATTTAAGCAAAAGTGGCAATCCCACCGCTGCCACCAAATCAGCTGTTACGTCCCGAACAAAGGCGAGGGTAGGTTGAAAATGATTTGGATGAGGGAGGTTACAAGGGCTGATTAAGTCAGGTTGGTAAGGCCCGACTATTTATTTTATTGTGGGGTTCATTTCCACTTGATCAATCCAAAGGGGATTGCGATAATTCAGAATGACAGTAATTTTATATGACAATTATTTATTATAATATGAGAGTAGGAATGAGTTACAATGTAATTAATGAGTAAACTTATGCTACCTTCCAGTCCGAAAGGGCAAGAGAAGAATTGTCTATCGATTGTATCCCGGATGCGTCGTAGAATATCGATGGAATTCTACCGAGTGTTTTTTATTTGACTCTCACGAACACTCCGAGGTCAATTAGTACGACGACCGAAAGCCGAAGGGACTTTATTTTCAAAACTGGACTCCACATTACTATTTCGCGGTGATGTAGAAGCACGCGGCTTAATCAAGGCGTTTCCTTGTTAAGGAATATTTCGCGGTGAGGTAAAAGCACGCGACTTAGTAAAGGCGGTTCGTAAATGATGTGGACAGTACGACTGTTCAAAAGATAAAGACAATTGACAGGGATGTCTTTGGGTTTTATATATTACGGATTCTCCATGCTAGGGATAGGGGCGATGAATGCGTGCCGAAACTCACGTTCCAACTTTTGAAATCGGCACGTTTCTAACTTTTGAAATCGGCACGTTTTTATTAATAATATTTCCCGTATCTAGGCCTGCTCAATGGATATACATGTCAATATGTTTGGTAATATTATCCGCCAGAGAGCGATGCTAGTGGGTGACTAATACTATTGAGCGTTGAATGATTTACGCTAGTGTGTGTTAGTTTGCGCGAGCGGTCAACATGTAAATTCCCTCTGCTGATACTCTCGGTTGCCGATTACCTCATCTCTTGCTCTTTCAGGAATATGAATTCTACTACTAGCTTAATTATGTGTAATGTGTTTTGTCAGACACTCTCGGTTACCGTGTGTCTGACTATTAACATACTCATTTCACTAGTATTACGTTGTACATTATTAGGTGACTGATGTTTTACATATTTCATTATTATTATTATTATTATTATTATTATTATACCATTAAGCCTTTTCCCTTCCGGGGTAGGCGTGACTTGCTCGGTTGGAAAGTAGTGAAATAGGTATATAGGTATGAGGTTGATCGGTGGTATGGGTATAGGGTGGATGGGTATGTAGGTGTTATGTATAGATGTTTTAGATTGATCTGGAGTTCTCGTGTTACTTATATAAATGACACGTTCACTCCGCAACACTGCTCCGACCCAGGTTGCTGATCAATCTCTCTAGCGACCACCCCAAGTGAGGAGCCTCACAAAATTATTATGTATGGTTCCCCACTTGGACCCATTAGTATCCAAGGTCTTTGTTTCAGGCATCATTCACTCTATTGTCACTCTGTTTATAAACTATTTGTCGCCACATATTTCTGTCCTGGCATAATACTCTAGCTTCATTCACATCCATGCATTTTTTCATGCAGGCTCTTGTATTTCTATGGCTTCTTATGTCTCTTCGTATTAGTGTCTCATTCACAGATTCTAACCATTCTTTCGGCGGTCTACCTCTGGGCATTCTGCCATTTACTTTACCTTTATACACTTGCTTGGTCAGTCGTTCATCTTTCATTCTTTCAAGATGTCCGAACCACCTTAGCTGATTTCTTTCCCATATGTCAACTAGTGTCTCCCCTGTACCACATTCTTTGAGGTTTGTCTCGTTTCGTACTTTGTCCATCAATGTTTTTCCGCATATTATGCGCAGAGGTTTCATGCCGATCGCGTTGATTTTACTCCTGTCCTTTTCTTGACAGGTCCATGTCTCGCTACCGTATAGTACAGTCGATACGAAAATAGAGTTATGTATGGCCATTTTAGCTTTTTTTGATATGTTTTTATTTGTGAGGATGGACCCTGCTCTACCGATAACCTGCTTACCCTTATTTACGCACCTCACTTTTTCCCTCAAACACCATGACTTTCGTTTTATTCACGTTAATTTTGAGGTCCATGTTCTTCATGCTTGTATTAAGTTTATTCAACATTCTTTGCAAGTCTTCGACTGATTCTGCCATAACAATCTTGTCATCTGCGAAAGCCAACCCACGTACCTTGACGGTTTCGAGATCTACACCTTTTTCGTCGAAGAGGGCAGTTCTAAGACACTTATCCATGAATATGATAAATAGCCAAGAGGACATAACGCATCCTTGTTTCACGCCTTGCATAATATCGAACCATTCACTCTTTTTCTCATTTACCCTTACACTCGCTTTACTACCTGTATATATTGTTTTTATTGCTTGTAGGAGCCCTCCATTCACTCCATACTCTTTAAGGACTTCCCAAAGTTTACTTCTATTTACCGTGTCGAATGCTTTTTCTAGATCGATAAATGCACAGAAGACTTTCTTTCCTACTCTCAAACTTTTTTCTGCGACCTGTCTTAGGCTAAATATCTGATCTGTACATGATCTTCCTGGCATAAATCCACTTTGGACTTCCCATATTTTCTCTTCTGTAATTTCCATTACCCTACGGATAAGTATTTTTGAGTATATTTTACTTACGGTACTTAGTAGGCTGATACCTCTGTAATTACTGCAGTTGCTTTTATCTCCATTTCTTTTGTATATTGGTACGATAATCGCTTTTCTCCAATCGTCTGGGACTTCTCCCGTTACGATACATAAATTTATTAATTCGCACAACCTGTGAGGTATGTACTCGCCACCGTATTTAAGCATTTCAGCGCTAAACCGTTTTTCAAGTTCTTAATTATATCTCTGACCTCAGTGACACAGACTTTTTCAATTGGGTTTTCTAATGCATTATCTTCTATGTCGCAGTTTTGTTGTCCGATATTTTCACCTCCCAATAGTTCTTTGAAAGACTCTTTCAAAGCGTCTACTACTCCGTCTATATCATATAGCATTTTGCCTTTGCTGTTTCTCATGCTAGCAAACTCTGTACTTTTACTTTCCTTCAACTGTTTATATAATAGTTTCATAATTCCTTCAAAGCAGTTTTTTATTTTATTCTCTTCTTCTGTTCTGATTTTCTCTTTACTCTCTTTGACTAGTCGTTTAACTTTCCTATTTTTGTGTCTGTAATCATTTTTAAGTCTAGTTCTCTCCTCATCGCTAAGACCTGTCATGTTCAGCGTTTTATTGTGCGCTTCTTTCTTTTCTTTTTGGGCTGCCGCAATTTTATCGTTCCACCTAGCATCGCCAGATTTTCTTCCTACAACCGCCGTACCACATACTTCGGTCGCAGTTTTGACAATGACATCCCGTAATAAATTCCACGCGCCCTCTATATCTCAATTGCTTATAAGCGCTTCCCACGTTGTCCTATCTATGCTTTCAGATAACCTCTTTTTAAACTCTGTTTGCACTTCTTGTCTCTGTAAATTTTCAATATTTATTCGTGTTTGTTTCGTTTTCTTTGTTTTCTTGGTTCTCCATCCCCGCCCTAAGTTTATTTTGCAGACTAAAAGGTAATGATCAGAATTGCATTCGGAACCCCTCATGACTCTTGTATCTTTAACTAGTTCTCTTAATCTTTCATCCGCAATAACAAAGTCAATTATGCTGTGGCTATTTCCTTTACGCCAGGTGTACATGTGGATCATTTTATGTCTAAGCCAAGTATTTGTAATAAATAGGCCCTTTTCTAAGCATAAGCTAACTAGCTTTTCCCCGTTATAATTTTTTCTTGTTGGATCTCCAAAATTACCTAGCACCCTTTCTGTATCTGTATCCTGACGTTGGACACCGACCCATCCGTTCATATCTCCTAGCAGAATTATTCTTTCACCTTGATCGCAAATACTTATCGTATCATTTAGAGTGTCCCAGAAGGCGTCCTTAACTTCCCTCGAATCTCTATCAACTGTTGCGTAGCACGCTATGATAAATAATCTTACTGTTGTATTAGTTTAAACATATGTATGTACTAATATTCTACATCTACATATTAGGGTTTTTCGTTATTATCTAATATATTAGGATTAATAGTACATTCATATGGTAATGGTATAAATACGATTATCCTATATCGGTAACATCTGTAAGTAACATCTTTCTGTTATCGATTCTCTATCTCCTCATGGTAAGTACCACATGAGTAATTACCAGAAGTAGCTTATCTGTTACAGTTACTGTTTACATCTGTTACTGTTTACAGTGTAAAATAGGTCTTTGGCACATCTTGTCACTTGAGAAATGCATGCATATTCACACGCGTAATGACACGTGTTTCAACATGTGTAAAAACACCCATAAAAAGAGTCTTTGAATTGCATCTCTTGGTTAGAGAAACCTTCGCCGAATTACACATGTATTCACATGTGTTTTTATACGCATAAATACATGCATATTTACACGTGTATTTGTCGGAAAATACAATGTGCTATTACACGCGTAATTACACATGTAAATAACGTGTCATGACACGTGTATTTTTTCAATAGTGCTATAAAGCAGGAAGATCGAATGTTAATGCAGATGCGCTCTCGAGGAACCCAGTTCTAGAAAATGATGAAAGCGTAGGAATTAATATAATTTCGGAGAATAACTCAACATTTGAGGAAGAAAATCCTATCAATTCTATGGAATTCTTGAACTTCGAGAATCATAAAAATTCTGATTCCGAAGAAAATATCAAAATAAATAGCGAATCTTTAAAGGAAAAAATTCCTGAAATTCTTCATAATTTAATAAGTGAAGAATCACTAAATGAAATACAAAATGAACTTTTTGATAGTCCAATACAGAAACTTCTCTATCTTTCAGTGTTACTTTTAATTCCAAAACTTATAAAAAGAAACGAATTTCTCTGTCAGTCTTGGAATACTGTGGTTACAAGAGGGCAGAAACAAAAATACGGAGAGCAAGCACAAATTAATGAACAAATTGAAAATCAAGGTAAGTTACATGTAGATAGCGAGGAAGAATATTTACCTACCTCGCCTGCTGTCGAAAAAGTACGAGGCAGGCCCAAGAAATCTGTGCTCACAAATGCAAGCAAGCCGCAAGCCATGAAAAAGAGAAGCAGACCGAGAAAAGATGCAACCACTGGCGAATCTCTGGATTTAAAACAGCAAACGCACATTAACTTTGAACATGAAGATGAATCTGAAACAGATACAAAATATTTCGATAATTCAAGGAAGCCGACCTCCGATAAAAAAACTCCTTTGGTTTTTTTAAACCAACGTCAAAATATACTTGATTTAATTATTTTCTTGGCCATTCGTCACGATGGGCACTACAAGTTTTGAATATTTGCCGCGCACCAGCGACGCCACTAGTGGCGACTATGTACATTATCATAGTGCGGGGACTGGCCGCCGTGCGAGCGCCATCCGGTCAGCGAGCAGCGGCAGTCAAGCTCGCAGATCAGTTCGAGTCCGGCCGCACCCCAGCGAGGAAGTTGCTCTCGAAATCCCCGCGGGAATCTTGTATCCGCGAGTATTCAGGTTCTTTCAGGACCTAGAATCTTTATCCGTGATTGTTAACACCGTGAATTTGTAGTTTTGAAATATAAATACACACGAAGACTTGGTGAAGAATAATTATACCCTTTCTCGGGGCCCTGTTGACCTCGTTGTGATTTACGACCAGAGGATTAACTCCGACTTAAAACGTGGATGAACTAATTTTTTGGTGAATAATTGAGATACCAATGGAGGATAATAGTTCTGACGTGGCGTTGGGCGCTCCCGCCGTAAGTTTATTTTGGTTTTCTCAAAACTAAATCACCCCTTCCGGGTCCTCGACCATATCGAGGATTCCCGGGTTTCCCTAAAAAACTGAACCCGCGAAAATAAATAATCTTTTCCGGATCCTCGATCGTATCGAGGATAACCGGGTTTTCTAAAAAACCTCCCATCTCTTCCGGGTCCTCGATCACATCGAGGATCACCAGGTTTTCCTAAAAATCTAAAACTAGCAAAAATAAATAATCTCTTCCGGGTCCTCGATCGGTCGTTGACCGTATCACGGATAACGGGGTTTCCATAAAAAACTAAACTCGCGAAAATTAAAACAAACTCTTCCGGGTCCTCGATCATATCGAGGGTTCCCGAGTTTCCTTAAAAATAGAATCAAAAAAATTACACAAGTGAAATACATCACTCCGGGCAAGGGCTGAAATAGGATTTTCGTTTGTCCTTAGGTAAGAAAATCAAAAAAGAATCGGCCAAGTCAGCACAAGCGCTGGACCGAACGTCATCGCCGGGCTGTGGCCGAGCTGTTTGCCCATCCTGGGAAATACGTTCCCTTACCACCGACCCTCAAACGCAAAAGACTCCAAAGTCGGCAACGGAGGGCTCAACGGCTGGTTGAGCACGAGCACGAGAAGCTTGGACACTTACGGGTTCTTCCCGTAGTGGAAGACACCCCCCAGCCCTCGAGCGGTATGAACCAGGAGGAAGAGGGCGCGGTTCCCCTGGAAGCCGCCTTACGGGAGTTTGGCCTCGCTGACCCGACCGAGGGCACCTTTACACAGAGTCAGGTGACTAACGATCCCCCCCAAGCCCCTCAACTCGAGCCCGGGATCGCCGATCTGGCCCCCGGATACGGCAGATAGGACCAGCCCCCAAATCCCAGAGGAAGATTACTTGGTACTCCGAGCTTCTCCCATTCCAGCCTCTCCAGTGAAAGTGACCAACGTGGATACCCAGAAACTGAGGACCAAGGCTGCCCAAAAGGAGTACCCGTCACCAGAGCCGGCTGCCAGGGACCCTGGTGAAAAGGCTGCGAAGCCTCGAGGACTGAGGGATCTCCGGGTTACCATCATACGAAACACCCCGATAAAACTCCGACTCACAGAGGACCCCGGCCACCTCCGCACCATTCTCCTGAAAAGAAAAGAAAGGTGAGAGACCTTCCACCACCCCAACGATCCCCAGAGAAACGAAGGAAATTCTCTCGCCCACCGAGAAGGTCTCCGAGGAAGCAGGAAGCCTTGCTACGAGCCTTCGGCCACCATCCCCCGGAACCTTCATCGGCTAGTGGAAGTGCCGCGGACGTGATGGTTCATCCGCGTACCTACCGAATACCGAAGAAACTCAGATCGATTATAATTAAACCGGCCGTCGAGAAAGTCCGCAGGAATTTGTTCCACTTATTATCATAACTTAGCTATGTAAGTAAATTTGTCTTTTGTTGAAAAATAAAAAAAATTTTAAAAATAAAAAAATAAAACTGATGACAAAACAAATTAAAAGGAGAAAAAAAAGCCAAGGCAAAGCCTGCTGTACAAGAAGAAGAGAAGGAAAATGAAGGAGATAATTTCTCAACCTCGGAAGATGAGGTCCTAAAAGACGGAAATTTTCAAAATTGTTCAGATGAAGAAAACTTTGTTGATGAAGAAAATATGCAAGAACTTTCAGAACCAGAAGATTGTATAAAAATTCCAAAAGGAAGAAACGTGAATAATCCCGAATTTTGTCAAGAGATAAATCAAGGTCAATTAGAAGAAAGTAAACCCCCTCCAGAAACCCCCTCCATTGAATACCCGAACACATACACAACAAAATGTTGTCGAGTGTCCTGATCAATTAACGACGTGTGAAGATAATTACACTGATTTTGTTGCTACTGAAGGTTCCCCACGAGATAATGGATCCAGAGCTTTGTCTAAACGTGGTATTTTACCTAAATTGAGCGAACTTGAGAAAGGACTTGTTAAAGGAATAAAGAAAGGACAGCAGTATCATTTAGCCCTTCCAACTGAAGCTGATTCTAAAGAAAATTTGTCAGACACTTCAAGCAGTATTAAACTTTCAATACTTTTTTTGCATTCAATATCAGTGAGACTAAATTTGCGATCTATTAGTATCGCAAAAACTTCACAAGTTAATCACATAGGTTGGAAAGAAATACGTGAAATTCTAATTTCGACTTTTTCGGATTCTTCTACCAAAATTATAATATGTACGGGAATAGTTTAATAACCAACAAAAGAACAGCGAAATCAATTACTTGAAGAAGCACATTCTTCAGCTTTAGGAGGTCATAGAGGTGTTACAAAAACTTATTATCGAATTCGTGAGAATTATAATTGGGAGAAAGCAGATAGGCTATGCGAGTTCTGGCGACACTCACCTGGTAAAACAGTTATCGGCAAGCTACCGACAGTCGGTAACTCGGTCGGTAAGGTAGAGCACTGGCACGAATCCATGAGCGAGCCAATAAGGTGGGCCACTGTTTTACCGACAGAGTCCTCTAAAAGCTTTTTGTGTAGGTGGCGCTCGTGGGATCGGGTATTCCCCTGAATTCTATACGTTTCTACAAATTTCTAAGATTTTTTTTATTCGTTAAACTTTCTAGAACTTTCCAACTGATCGGTAAACAATGATCAAAATTTCTAGAAAGCTGGAGCGAATTTGTGGTTCGCTCAAGGAAGTGGGACCCTGCAATACTGACCGTGATACCCAAGATTTATTCCGATTGGTTCGGGATTCCCCTGAGTTTTCGAACCTTCTAGAAGCATAATCGACTTATGTGAGCTAGGGGTTCTCCAAGTTTCCAGACACTTCGACCTATTATTATCTATAGGTAAAAGTTATTTATCTAGTGTTAATGGAAATAAGATCGCGCGAAATTTGAAAACGAAACCCAACGATGTGTGCCCAGCGCTAAAATTTGATTGCAACCCAACGATGCTTGAATAAAGTTCAACGTTGAAAATGCAGCCCAGCGACGTCTGTAATTTTCCACCGCCGACAGTAAACGATATTTAGATTTAGAGTTCAACCCAGCAATGTTTGTAATATTTAACACCTGAAATAAAGATACCGAATCAAATTTAAAATCAGAAACTAATTCTTAACTAATTCCTAACTGATTCTTAACTAAATGAATGGGTTTAATTGAATATTCACTGTTTATACTTATTGTATTACTTAAAGTGTCCCAGAAGGCGTCTTTGACAACTCTCATATCAATCAACTGGGGCGTAGCACGCTATGATAAACAATCTTCTGATTCTTACCTTCATTATAACCCACGGCGATCTGGGGGATACATCCTTGATCTTTGAGATGCTACCTTGCTTCTTCATTCATAATCCAACCGACCCCTTGACTACAATGTAATTCACTATCTACTCCTGACCATATTTGAAAACCGCCTTTCAACACCCCATTTTCTATGTTTCTACTTTCGTAACCCCTTTTCTTCGTCTCAACTACACATGGAATATCTAGTTTTCTCACACTGAAAAAAATGGTTAGTTGTGGCAGGAAGCTCTTTATTAGTAGAGATGGTATTAGATGCGACATTCACTTCGTTGGTAAAAGTAACTAACCAGTTAAGTGCTGCAAAAAGTCGCAGTTAGTAATCCTACGTAGGTTATATTAGTAACAATAGTAATTCTAGTCATAACGAATACAGTAGTCACGTTTACTTTTTGTGAATTATGCAGTAGTGAAGACCGTGAAGACTATTGCATCGATCTAAATTTTCTAATGGACTTATTACTAGTGCAAGTCTGCAATTTTAAATACACAAGAACACCAATATAAGGCCGACTGATCTTGTTCTTCCTGAAACTGCTGGCCCACGCAGTTTCTCAGCGCACAAGCAATGTTAACAATGCGTGGCCATCCCGCACCATTCATCCAGCGACGAATTTAGTGCACAGCCACTGCGAGACAACCCCTGAAACTGGCCTTATATTAGGTCTTGTGTTCTTGTTCTCTTATAGAGTTCCTGTGCATTGAAATTATAATGGTTTTTCATTAACATCCCAATGGGCATGTGGATGTATTTCGTCATGACGTTTTATCAGGACCTGGTCTCTATAGGAAGTCCTGAGGACGCTCTTGTGTCCATTATAGAGATTCATTATAGAGATGGAAAAGACATTAAATAAGCAAAGTTTTGATGAGAATGTGCCCACTCATCGGGCAGATTTTTCACTGTTAATGTCATTTTTTACGAATAAAACAAAAACTACACATCCTATCAAAAAGTGACCAATAACAAATTTATAGATCTTTTTTTTTTACGCACGAATTTCGTTTAGTCATCATTTGCCGTATCTTGCATAGTTTGACCGTAAAATTGAATTATTGATTTTTCATTATTTTTTGTGCAATAAAAATGTGAATTTTCGATTTTTTGAGAAAATTCAAAAAGTCGTTATGATAATCTTGTAGGGCGTGGAAAAAGAAACATTTTTCCTGCATTGACTTTTTTCGTATCGTGCGTGGTTTGGCCGAAAATGTTCATTTTCGTTTCTTTTTTTGGATTTTGAAAATGCCGTAACTCTGGAATTTTTATTTTATCAAAAAATGGCATGAGAATATTTTGTTCGCCTGTTTGAGTACTATGAATACCTGTCCATAGAATGTTCGAATATCAAAAAAAGTGTTCTAAAATTTTTTCAAAATGTGCTCACTTTTTGAATTTTTATCCAAAATGGCTGGCTAACGAACTGGACCTTCATTTTAGGACACTTGAAGAGTATACCAAAGTCCGATCCCATAGGTTAATTCTTTTGTAACTTATCGTGCTAACAAACTAAAAATCTAGACAAACAGACTAACAGACAACCAAACAGAGATATTCGTAAAAACTGGTTTTTCGGGTTCAGGGGGTCTCAAGACGGGGACATTTAACAAAAACCGGGGGGGGGGGGCGCGCAAATTTTACACAAATCTAATACCTTCCCTAGATGAGAATGTAAAAAAGGTGAGAACGTGTTCCCAAATTAGAGATTGGATCAAATTTGATTGGTTTAAAGTGGAATATTCTCTGAAATTTAGGGAATTTTAGAAAGTTTCAACAATTTTCGGAGAAAATTTGTTTCTGATGAACTTTTTCGACAGTTTATAAATTTTATTAATTGAATGTTTATAGTCGCATTGACTGCCAGGGTCATAAGCGACTGTACTATATGGTTACTATATGGTTAATTATAAACATGAGACAAGCACGATACCATCGGAGCCACGATGACTCCCTAGTTTATAAATTGATTGGTAATGTGTCTCATTGATTGTTTTATTAGAATTTATTGAAATCCGAAGAATGTTAGAAATTTTTGTCGTTATTTAGTATGATAAGTCTTGGTTGCCGTATTATGATCACGTTCGATGGAATTTGGTAATTGTTCCAGTTACATAACAACTAATTGAATATTTTATTTATATTGAATATTATTGTTTCTTTGATTTTATTGAAATGGAGGACTCTAATATTGAATTGTCACCAACTTTGGTAGATACAACGGATCAGGTTATAGCTTGGGTGAGTGGCCTATCGCAGGTCGAGGTGGAGATTTCTCTGGTGAGTTTTGGGTTAAATACAGAGGAAAACACGGAGGAACGTGCCTATCGCTTAGTCCGTTACCATCTAAAATCAAAGGGGCAAAATTTGAGCTGGGACCAGAATGATTGGTAGATGGCGTTCCGCGGTTCTCAAATGGGCGTAGCTTCGAGCGCGCCTATGTACCTCATGGACACCCGAATAACTTACCATATGGTTGATGGTTTTCCACATTTTGAGTATGCCCTTGCCATCAAATATGGGGGTTTCATCAGGGGTGGGCCAAAATTTTCCTTTCAAACCACACAGCCCATTGCGGCGTCCATGTACGAGGTAGCGCAGAAATCCAGTTTAATGGTGCCTACGGCCGTAAGCACCCCGGCGGTGAATTTCGCTGAGCCTTTGATATCCTCAGACACGGAGCTTTACGGTCAAGTCCGGAATCCCCCATATCCCCGTCAGCAGATTCACTTTACATTACTCAGATGTTACCAGTATAAGTACTAGTGCTGGTGAAACTACTTGTTTTCCAGTTGACAGGCCACCGAATAATAATTCCATGAATAATAAATAACAATAGTTCTTCCAGACCATTGGTTGATTCTACAGTTTTTGGAGAAGGGATTCGTCATTCGGAAACACCCCTTCTACCCTACCGAACCAACCCTTTCAATGTGTAGCCCAGTCTCCTTACTCATGGTGCTCTAACGTGGTTCAGACTATGCCTTGATGAAAATAAGTGTACAGATTGGGACAGCAATTTAGGCGAAGGTATGGTGGGGGGGGGGGGGGGTAATTTCCAACTCAAACTCAAGGATGAGGTTAGAAGAAGGAAACGGAGACCAAACGAACCCATAGCGGATTACCTGTAAAATATAAGGTCGTTGCTCAAGTTTTTCCAGCCTCCAATATGCATGTTGGAACAACTTCAGCTGGCTTATTCAAACTCAAATCCTCGGTACAGGCAAGCCATACCTCGAAGCCATACAACTCTTTGAATCAGCTAATGGTATGAATAACTATTACGTATCTCCCCCTTCTGCGAAGAGTAGCTTATTACCCGAATTTGATTACGTAACTATCCAAGCATCAATTGAGTCAGTAGCTGCGATTACTAGCGAACCAGTACAGCCCTTCCCGGTCCAACTATACAATTATCTAACAACCCTCATGACCAACAGAATCTCCAAGGGGGTAGTAACCCTAATAACCGTAATCGGAACCGTAATAAAAAGAAGGAGGAACGAACTCTTCAACAAAGACAAGCCGTCAATACCTGCGCACTTTCGAATTTTCGCTCAGGTTGCTGTGGTGTTACCCCCCATCAATAGTGAGAGGATGCCTTTAGGGTATCCCCCAAACTTTTACCAACATTTTCCACCACCACCCCTTTTTCCGAACCCGCCGGATTATAGTATGCTCGAAAATACTCAGGCGGGACAACAGACTTCCACGACTATATCGGCAGTCTCAAATCTACAGAGTCACTCCCATTCTCAGTCACAGACAGCAGCGGCTGCACCTTAACCCATTTTCGGCCAATAATTCGTCTGCGCACCATCAGCTTTGCCATTTTTTTCGATGACAAAGCGTAAAGAAGCCCGGTTTAGTGAGCAGTCGACTATGTGGAAAACAACGAGAAACCGTCAAAACCGGGCTTCTTTACGCTTTGTCATAGAAAAAAAATGGCAAAGCTGATGGAGCGCAGAAAACTGCTAGGCGGCCTGCGTGTTGTAATTGTAATAAAACTGGACACTTGTATAGGACTTGTAACAAGCCGGAAGTGACGCTTTGTCGCATGTGCAGTAAACTTAATGTACCACAACTGCTTGTTGTGTTCGGGGAAACGAATAAGGACGGATCATGAACGGATCCGCCTGTCCTGCCTATTCAAAAGGATCCCTGCGTGTTGTTATATTGATAATAAGTTTCTTGAATAAATTTACGCTTTGTTTCGCGATAGGCGATTGCATATTGAAGTGTTTATAAACAGTTATGTAGTTGGATGAGGGATGGGGGGAATTACAGCTCCGTGATCTATGGATTACCAAGTAGTTCGGCCTCAGGCGTTGTTCATCCAAATGAAGCAACAGAGAAAGTAATAGAAACGGCAAACATGTTAGTATAGTTATTAGGTTATAAGCATAGAAGGTCAATTCGCTTCGTTCCAACTTTCGACTGCGAAGTCATCTTAGGTTCCGACTTCGCAGAAATCTTTGACTTCGAAGTCAGGTATAAGAGAAGAATTTGGAGAATAGAGGACGGATTCTGGCATTCAAACAAAGAAAATAGGATTAGTTTAGATTTAGAAGATAAAAAGCCAGAAGATGTTTCAGGGCAGAACCAATTTTAGCAACAAGATAAATACAAAAGTTTTTTTAAAATTAGTTAGTAGTCCGCTACGCAATAGTAATATTAGTAATGTAAGTTTTAGTAGATTGCCATCGCAGAGTATTAAGATTGTGCAAGTTTAAATCCTTTGCCGTTTTACGGTTGTGCTAATACAGAGCCAATTCATTTCTCTATAAAATGCGAAAATCTCAGGGAATTATTGCCTGGTTAGTTGGAAGTTTTGGAAAAGCTCCTAGATAGAAAGATAGCCCCCATTCCAGAGACTACATAACGTGCCAGATCCTCTGTCTCGTATGTATAAGACCGAAGTTGAAGCAGTCTGGAAGGTGGAGAGTGGCCATTTGTATTTTCGCCAGTCGAATACCTGTTTTAATCCCATTCTGCCGGACCTCGAGGCCTGGAAAATAGATTTGCCTACAGAGTTGAGGAAAACACTTTTGCAGGAAGCGCACCATGCAGCCACGTCTAGTCATCTCAGAGTGGAAAAGACGCATGCCCGTATGGCTCTTTTATATTATTGGTAGGACTAATGGGAAAACGCGTGATAGAAAAATCATGGATGGCCGTAGGAGCTGGCATAATGGGTCCTTTTCCACCTAGGCGTGCACGTTATCGTTATTTACTGATATTCCAGGACATGTTTACAAAATGGATAGAGTGCGTACCATTAAGAAAAGCTAATGGTGTCAATGTACAAAAGGCTTTCGGAGCTGGTGTAGTTTTTAGGTGGGGGCCCCTGAGGTCTTGTTCATTGACAACGGCGCCGAGTTCATCAATAAGCTTGTATCAAAGGCTGCCAATCAGCTTGGTATTCGCCACTCCACCACCCACCGTAGCATGCGCAAGCAAATCCAGTGGAGCGGGTGAATAGAGTGGTGAAAACCATGATGGCTTCATTTGTTGAAAGCGATCACCGAGATTGGGATAAACATCGCCCAGACTTTCGTTTGCTTACAAAATTGCTAGACATAGTTCAACTCGTGTGTCGCCAGCACTCTTGAATTTCGGAAGAGAGCCGGGACTGGCTAGTTCATTAGAAAAGACAGTTAGAGGGGATGCCAGAAATTATACCGTTAGCCGCGGAAGAGTGGGGAGATAGAGCTAGAAGATAACCCGCATTGCGAGATTTAGTTGACCATCAGATAGATGTAGTATTAGATCGTCATGCAAAATATTATAATCGTAGAAGACGAGATATCCGTTATAAAGTGGGGGACATCGTTTGGCGTAAAACACATGTTGTATCTTCCGCTCCAGATTTCATTACAGGGAAATTTGTTCCTAGGAACGACGGTCCACTTGAGGTTGTAGAAGTACTCTCTCCGGTTGTTTACGTGATGAAGGGTACGTCGGAAAAGACAGAAAAGGTTCATGATAAAGATTTGAAACATTACTGATCCGTCGAAACCCGGGGCCAAACAATGATCCGGGAATTCACGGAAACCAAGGGGATGGGTCCTCGTCACCTCGAGGGTCAATCCGTCCTGATTCCATTTTTCAAGGAGACGTTGCCAACTCAAGACAATTCGATCCTCCCCGGAAAAGAGGAAGGCCGCAAGAAAAGGCCATTTAACGTGACAGACCAGGGGAACCCCAAACCTCAGACCACTCACGTACCGGCGGCAGCTTAGTCCTCCGGAGCCATAGGAAACGCTTGTGCCCTATGGCCGCGCAGCCAATATCAGGAACGGGCCCAAAAGACGAGGAAGACCTCCCCAGATGACTTATCTCGCACGTTGGTCCTACGTCCCTAAAGGAACAAAAGCTGTCCATTGTGTGAGGCCAAGAGTCAACCAGCGCGATACCAAAGGTGAGAGTAGTCAAGGTGATGAAGGAGGGGAAGCCTCCCCTATCATCAGGAGGAGTAGGAGGATTAGGGAGAGGTCTAATCAAGCCACAACCGCGTCGGGACGACCTGATTGATCCCTGGTCGCCGTCAGAACATGCCACCTCAAGGATCGGGCAAGGAAAGGTTTTTAATATTGCGGAGTCCTTTTCCCCGGTGGTTTGGAACGTGGTCAGGGTTGAGGCGGCCTGGAGATCGGTCCTGGTCGCCAATGTACCCGGTTTTCCTTGAGGTCCTGCGAAAAGGAAGGGGACTTGCTCGTCCGGCAGATCCGTCCCCACCCGGAAAAACCACTACTCCAAGTGGTAATGGGCTAGGAGAGGGATCCACCCGGCCGATCAATTGTTCTCTTCCACTAACTGGGCCAGCTACTTCGAAGGCTTTCGAGGGGATGTGTGGTCCCATCTGGCCGAGCGAATCTTCCTCTTCATGGAAACCCACTAAACCAAGTGGTACTGAACGAGGATTGAGAACTTCCGATGGCCGAGCGTATTGAAGGAGAATTTGAATTTGCCCGTCCCACGAATCGACATTCCGCGCTTGCAAAATTGCAAAATACTCCTTGTCCCCAAGGTTTTGGGAGTGTTTGGCCTTCTCCTTTGGTTGGCTCGGCTGCAGTGAAACTCACTAGATGTTTCAAATGTCATCGGGGCTGGTGTGAGGGGACGATCGGCCCTAGGCACCCTATGAGTTAGGAGCCGGAATTCGTGCCGGCGCAAATCCCACTCGGACCATGGTTCATGGAGTTTTACCTCGTCCACATAGCGTGTCTCCATGTTCGAGTGCGCCACCTTCCCCATTCTACTGGCGGATCCGTTTCCGCTCGCACTTCGCCACACGGAGATTCCGGGAAATCATGTCCCCGTGCTGCATACCTTGCAGTGAAGACAGTTGGACAGAAAGATCCTAAATCGAGCATCAGATGCTACTCGCGATTTAAACCGGAACAGTCCTTTATTGAAGGCTTTGGCAGAGGTCATAATTGAAAAGCTTCACCGAGATTAGTCATTTGTGACCCTCTTCGGGGTCACGAATGTAGGAGCAGTACTATTAGCAATACCCTTTATTATTTTTGTTTTTCACCAAACGATGTTTAAAGTCACTTTGAACAGTTGAATTGCACTGTTAAGTATTAGAGAGCAGAGATTTGGTCAAGTAAAACAAAACTCTTACTTTGATCCAATCTCTAACTTGTCCACACGTTGTTCCCACATTTTTTTGTAATGTATGCCACTCACTTTACAATTATGTATAATTAGGTCAAGCTGTATTATGTTTATTTAATTGATGTCATTTGAAGAATTTATTCTGGTGAATATTTATCAATCTTTATTTTCTCTTGTTATAATTTCCTTCAATATGTGAGAGGGCCTATATTTTCAAAAGAGAAAGCAATAGAGATACAGACAGAGAGACCGGGAGAGGGGGGTCCTGGGCTGAACCCTCAAGGACAGGACAGTAAAAATTACATATGTACACACAGAATTTCACACTTCATTCTGTATTTCTCAACTTCCGCAAACTATGCTCTCTAAATATAACAACTTCTCTTACATTGAGATCATACTTATTACGGAATACTTGATAAATTGCTAAAACTACATTACTAATTTTCCATATTTTTCAAGTATTTGGAAATTCTGCTTCTGGGGGTGGGGATTGATTGATATTCTTTATTAGCTTTCGCTATCATTAAGTATGCACATATACACATCAATTGATACAATTTTTAAATCTAAAACTTTACATTTTAACAGTATCTGCTATAAATTTAGACACTTCTCGGCGAAAAGTGGCCAGCCTCCTCTCACTTCTCAAACTAGCTAGTACACTGTTGCACAACCGCAATCCATTACTGAAAATACCTTTTTAGCCTACCGTTGTACGACTAAATCCTACGTGCATATTTTCCTTACTCCTCCTATTGTAATTATGCTTCTCAATCCGTTTCTTCATTTTCCTGCCTATACATTTTTGCAGTAACCCCTTTTATGCTTTATACAAAAAAATGCAAACGTTTAATGCTATTCTCTGCCTTACCGATATGAAAGGTAAAGCACTCATTGGCGTTGAACATAACCGTCGAACAATATTCAAAATGGGGTGCTATAATTATTTTATAAATCATTAATCGTGTGTGTTGAGATACGAAATACGAAAATCTTTTGAGAAGGTAAATCTTTTTGCCGATCTTCTTGATTATATACTTTATGTGTTCAGTCATGCTTAGCTTTTCGTCAATTACCACTCCTAAATATTTCATACTTATAACTCTTTCAATATCTAATCCATCAATTTGAAGATTTACATCTACATCATCAACTTTTCTCCTTGTACTGCTTATTATTATATATAAATATTGTTTTTTGTGTATTGATTTTCAATTCGTTAGATTCTAACCAATTTGTAACCTTTTTTAGTTCTTCTTTCATGATTTCTTCGGCTTCAAGTACATTTTTTGCCACGCAATAAATGATGGTATCATCCGCAAATAATTTGTATACACACTTACTAACAACATCGACAATATCATTCATTTGCACATTATACATAAGTGACCCTTAAACCGACACCTGTGGCACACCATTTTGGACACTGATACTAAACGATTTCATATTTCCCCATTTTGTATATTTTTTCCTATCTTTTAAATAGTCTTCAAAACATAGCAAAACAGTCCCTTTTATTCCATAAACTTTTAATTTCCTTAACAAAATGTTTCTATTTGCCGTTTCAAAAGCTCTCTTGAGATCTAGAAAGACCACCAAAACTACATTTTCATCAATAATTTCTTCGTCCCAAGCAGTTAATAAATCCTATAGCATCGCTTTACATGAACGATTCTTTCTCAATCCAGATTGGTCCAGATCTACAAATTCGTTATTAATCACTTTTTGATTTGACGCGTATATTATGTTTCATTCGTAAGAAACGACGTTAAAAATAAAAAAGTTAATTTTCTTGACAAACGACATAAGCTACCAGAAAAATAAATAGACAAAAGTTGTTCAGGCAAAAAAGAGCTATAAATTTGTTATGAATCATTTTTTGATAAGTCGCGTAGTTTTTGTTTTATCCGTGAAAAATTACATTACAAGTAAACAAAATTCGATGGTTTGACCTTCAATTAAAAAAGTCTTATACAAAAATGTGGCGGATGTACAATGACCGAGCGCGCAACGCGAGGTAAAAACATTAGCGAGCGCGAAGCGCGCAATGTATATGTACCCGCGCGGCGGGCACATTTTTTTTTAGTAGGAAATATGAAAAAATCTGGGGGGATTTCTTTTTTTTTTAGTGGAAAATAAGACCAAATCTAGAGGGAAAGAGCCTCAGTTATCTGGCAACACTGAACCAGTAAGTATGTATGTATGTATATCATTGAGCCATTTCCCTTTCGGGATAGGCGTGACACTACTCGATTCGGGTAGTGTTTCTAGGTGGATAGTTTCTTGTAGTAAAGAACTACAAGTGTACTACTATAATTTGGTATAAGGTCAAAAATGTTAGTCTCGATTTCCCTACAGTAGTATCTGCCGAAAAGTGTGTGATGATCAAGTGCTATAAGGCTAGATGGAATGTTAGGCGTAAGCCAGGTCTCAGACACGTCTGTAATACGTTAACCGAAATAATCTAGTTCACATGATTGCACTTGAAAACAGGGAGTAAGGGACATAAAAAGGTAAAAACTGGAAAACTAATAAGCATTATAAAGTTAGCATAACAAATTTTTAAGATATCTATCGAAAATGTAAAATGGTTAGCTTTAAGTTGCAAGTTACATGAAAGAATGTTAGTTCATAGGAAAAGATAGTCGAAATAGAAATATCATGATCAATAATCAACAGAGACCAATTTAACTAATTACAAATAGGGTAAGGTAGAGTACAATAGTTGCTGAAGTGTAGATATAAATCTAAAAGAATTTTAAGTGGTCGTGAAGCATGAAAATTTAAGTATACTGCAGAAGTATAAATCTCCGAAATAGGGCAAGAAATAATCTTAGTTATATTTAAATAATCCGGTGCTGCCGATACAATAATAGATCTTTCAGATAAAAAAGAAAGCACAATAAAGTCAAGATCACTTTGACTTAACAGATGCTTTTATAGAACATACTCGATTCCAATAGCATAGCTAGAATAACTGAGAAACTTTTGAGTGAGTCAGTAAAAATTTTTTATTGAAAAAATTATTATGTATGCTTGATGAGTTGGAAATCGGCCTGAATGACAAGTTATATTATACTTACCGACATATACAATACGTAGGATGATACTAGGAAGCAGCAGTTGCTATCTAAGTCCCTCGAGGTTCTTCAGATTAGCCAGGTAAATTCGTAGAGATCCATCCTCTTTGCCACACAAAATTTTTCCGCCCACAATCCACAGACACTTGATTATTTTGTCTGTTTATCTGTTTGTCTGCCCGACTGATTTTATAATATATTCTCACCTATAAAACTTTGGGCAATTTCTATCGCGACGTTCTCATCTATAACATTATTTTATTTTAGAAAAGTGTAGTTGTGACAATTCACTTTTTACGCAAAGGAAGTTTAAAAAAGATTTACGTTCAAAATGTGCTAAACACAGAATGCAGATATTTAGTCAAAACCCAAGCGATGCAGCTAATTTATTTAAACATTTAAACCTAAAAGCTTTTTGCTAACAGAAATGGATGACGTTTTTACTTTCTCAGGGGAAAGTACCCAATAAATTATGTGAAAATAGATGAAAAATAATTACTGTAAGTAGATGCGCTTTACACAATTAGTGGGTTGAATAAGAAAAGAAAGAACATATTTTTATCTTTAGGACCGTTGTCTAAAATTACATGTGATCTATAATAAAGAGACTAAATAAGTTTAGTACTATATAAACGTTCCTTATTGCCTTTTATTTAATTTCTAAAACTTCCTGCTCGATTTCTCATTTTGTGTGGAAGTGAGTTGTTGTGAATTTTGACATGGCCTGTTTTGGGCACTGTTTTATGGCAAATGAGTTTGGAAGACATTCGATGAATTATTTCATCAATACTAATATTTATAAACTGCAGAAATACTCATAGCTTTGTTTCGTGTTTCACCTTTGTTCTGGATAATTGATTAATTCGAGGAACACAATACATATTATTTGTGAAAAAAACTGGTGAATTCTTATCTATCATGGAAGTTTCAAGATTTGAATTTGAATAATTAATTGCATCACCACTTTGACATAAGAACTGATTATATTGTTCTTTCTGGATGCGATTCTGATCATTTTTTGTAATTTGTATTTCAGAATCTGTTTCTTCTTCATTGTCGGCACTGTCTACATCTCCTAAAACAAATTAAGATTCAGGAATACATTATTAAATTGTACACGTGTTGCAGGCTTAATACAAGTTATAAAAATATAATTAACAGAGATGCGTAAGCACAGTACTCAAAGTATTAAATAATACAAATTTGCAATATTGCAAATGTAGTTTTATTTATTGCATGCTTTTGTTTTACTCACCATCCGAACTATTGGTCGACGGCAAATAAAAGCGCGAAGATAGAATTCTACTGCATCCTCGGCGTCCTTTTATGACATGGTTGGAATTATTATATTTGAATTCGCGAGGTAACGTATAACTTCTAGGCAATGAAACTTGGCTACCTTCCATATCACTGACTTCACCGTTTCCTTCCCCTTCACCTTTGGAACTTCGATCATCACCATTTTGAACATTGTGGGACCTATTTCACGTTAATTTTATTATTTTATATTTGCAACTTACAACTAAAATCAGAATTTTATTTGACGATAGCTGAAACATACACTGTGACACAGAGAAAATAAAATTCATATCTGGAATTGGAAGCCGTGTTTTAAATGAGTTGGGAGGAAATTTACACGCGAGACAAACTTTTTATTTGTGAGCAATAACATTCCGACAATAATCGAATTCTTGTCGAATTAGTGCGTCCATCTGAATAAATTACCGGCATCGAGAAACATTGAAAATAAGCATAACGAAAAACTGTTAGATAAAGATTGATTATTTCCATTGAAAAACACGTTGATCTGGGGAAGGGTACTGGCCACTGGTACAACTGTGCAGGTTATTGGCCACCGGCACAACCGTATATCGGCCATCTGTGCAAGTCTACATTCGGACGTGCACAGTTGGGAGTCTCCCATCTCTGCACGTGAACTGTTCCACGGGTACCATCTGTGCACGTCTAAATTTCGACGTACACAGTCGGAGTCTCCCATCTGTGCACGTTAACTGTTGCTAGAGTACCATCTGTGCACTTCGACATCTCGACGTCCATCTTCCTAAAGATTCCATATCAGTCGTTCCCAGGCCGCATTGCTACATAGCGCCTCGTTTAGAAGTGGTGAGGGTATATCACCGCCAGGATTTGCGGCTGCGTTTAAACCTGGATTACGGGACGCATATTCGCATTTATTGGTGAGATCAAGTCTCGGCGCACGCGCAACGGATCGTGAGCGTTGCTTTGAGGTTGTGTGGTAGCATATAGAGGTGACGCGTTCCCCACAGGTCCTGGTCTTGAAAGTTCGTTTTCTCGTTCTCTGTTTGTTGTAGTCCATGATCCTCGTCCTCTTCCCATGATTCTCGGATGTCTTGTCGTGTTCTGCTGTTCCTTGTTTGTTCCATCGTTACTCACATTAGAAGTTTGTTGGAGTTCCCTCGCAAAATCCTCGAATTGCGCTAACGGATAGCTTCCGGCTCCTTCCGCCATCTGTTCTTGCTGGTCGGCACTTCACGTTTGGATTACGTCACACGCGAAGCTTCTAGAATGATGACGCTGCGGCCATCTTGACAAAAGTGCCACGCCTGTTTCATTTTTCAGATTATAATAATGAATGGAGTCTATATCGCACTCCAAAATTTAGACACTCGATTTTCGTACCAAAACTAGATCAAAAATTCTTCCCTCACATCCCACTTCTGAAGTAATAGCATTAAAACAAGTTGCGAAGTGCAGGATGAAAAGGCAGGGATGAGAAAGATTATTCTTGACCGGTTTTTGAGATCAGTTTATAAAGAAGTGAAGAAAGTTATATTTAAAAAAAAGTACATTGAAAGTGGTTAAACAAATAAATGTCACGCAAACAAACATCGTTCTCCCACCTCGTACCCCGATCGCACATGCGCACAACTTATTATCCTCGCACCGTAAAACCATCCAAATGTATTGTTCGCTTTCAAAATTTATAGATATTTTTTGGGCGAACCACTCTTCTCTATCAATTTTTTTCCTACCTTGCATCGTTTTTCCAAAAATTCAATTTTTTATATTTAATGTTTTTCACGTATAAAATAAAAACTACCTATCCTAACAAAAAACCATTAATAATAACTTCTTAGCTCTTCTGTCGGTGAACAAATATGGTCTTCTTTTCTTAGCTTGTCTCGTTTGTATAGTTTAACCGAAAAACGAAATTTGTGATTTTTCATTATTTTTTGTGCGGTCAAAATTTGAATTATCGATTTTTCCAAAAAATTTAAAAAGTTGTTATGGTAATCTTGTAGGGCTTTCAAAAATCAACGTTTTCTTTCTCTTGGCTTTTTTTCATATCGTGCGCTATTCGGCTTGAAATTTTCATTTTCCTTTGACTTTTGAATTTTGAAAATGCTGCAACTCTAATAATTGTCTTTTTATGGAAAAAGTCGTAGAGATGAATTGCTTACCTTCTCGAGTACTATGAGTAGCCGCACATAAAATTTTTCAATCTTGAAAATAATGTTCTAATAAATTTTCAAAATTTTTTAACTTTTTGAATTTCTATTCAAAATAGCTGATAAACGAATTTCACCTTCAGTTTCTGGCACTCGAAGCGTGTACCAAAGGTCAATCTAATAGATTAATTTTTTCAAAAGTATCGTGCTCACAGACACATTCGTAAAAACCTGTTTTTCGGGCTCAGAGGGTCTCAAAACGTGGACATCTGACAAAAACTGGGAGACGGGGGTCAAATTTTACACAAATCTAATACCTTCTCTGATGAGAATCTAAAAGTAAACTCCTAACACGATATATTAGGCACAATTCAGGACACGTTCATTGCGAATTACATGTGTCCTGGAGGTAAGTAATGAATAAAATGCAGCGAAAGTGTCGACGAAAATATTTTGTTATAAACAATTATTGAACAATTATGTTTTGTCAACAACAAAAGACACGTTACATATTTGTAATAAATTATAATTACTTTTCTATCACAAAAGTATTTAAGTGACAAAAGAGCACTCGAAACAGATTTTGACAAAATTTTATTATAAACAATATTGTTTTTATTAATAAAAAAGACAACTTTCCAAGGTCAAAACTCGTGACCTATTCGGGATAGGACTTTTTTTAATTTTACATAAAACTGAGTCCACTCTTATTTTTTAGGCATTCTGTCATAGAACCTTCTATCTTTTTGTAGTATACCTCAGCTGTTGATGTAGTCCAGGGAATGAAGGATTCTTTCACCACAAAATTTTAGAATGAAAACGAAGTGTACAATATGTAGTCTTAATGTTTGGGATGAATGCCAGTATGTTTTTAGGCAGATATCTATTTACGCGCGAATGGCACGATGTTAAAAGTTGGCAAAATCATGTTTTTTTTGGAGATTGAAGTCAAGATAATAATTTGCGAGAAAATAGTTCAATTAGAAATTAAATATAATGAAAGGGTTTATAATTTGGTTGGCCGAGCATCGAGATTGGTTAATTTGTTCCTTTGGAAAGTAATAAAAACTGGAAAAATGGCCGTTTTACAATATCTAGTTATTTTTGTGAAAAGTGCGTACACATCTTTCAAAGCCTTCGAAAATATGTCTTTTGTTAGGCTGGGAAAATGTGTAGTATTCAATAAACAATAAAAAATAAATAGTTTTGGAGAAAAGCTTTTTGTTATTAAAACATGTACTGCTTTTCCTGTGAGGCTACATTTTTTTAGACTGTCGCAAAGCAATAAAAATGAACAATTTTAAGTCCCAAAGAATCATGCTGTCATGTACGCTCCGCGGCAAATTGATTATTTTAATTTAAGTAGCTCAAAAACGGCTGCAAAAAATAGGTAAGTTTTTGTCTCATAAATAACTGGAATCACTTCTTTAATTTTCATCTTAAAAGATCGGAATTTTTACATGAATTAAAAATGAAAACATTGTAAAATGTGCCGAAAAACAAGGTGTTGGAGGTACCTTTTTTAAGTCTGGACTTTCGAGTCTTTCCAAAACGAGCTGGACGTCTTAAAAAATCTGAAAAATTCACGGACGCTCCATAAGGTGCCTAGAATGCAACGCAGTTTTCCAAAATCCGAAATATGAAATTGTTTACTATTTATTGGTCGTTTGTCACAAACATATCGTCTTGGAAAGCAATAATGATAGGAAGTTGTTTTATGACTTAAAATGTGCAGTTTAGTAGCGTGATTAACGTACACATTAAAAAAATGAAATTAGATCAATATTTCGCGAAAAATCCTTTACGAATATTTCTGGACTCAATGAGAAAAGCCACCATAGGAAAGGTGTCAAAAAAGTAGTATCCACTGTACAATAATAAGGACCTCAGCAGCAAGGGAAACCGGATCACCCACAAGTTCACAGATGGCAGGTAAAAAGGCATGGACTATCAACATCTTATAGGTACAACATTCCAGGGCTCAGGCATATTTCTAAACACGCCTTTTGCCACTAATAAGCAAATTATTGTTTATAATACAATCTTTCGGTCATCTCTTTTGATTACTTTTTGGTTATTTTTTGTGTACTTTTATGGCAAAGAAGTGATTGTAATTGATTGAAAATTTGTAATACATTTTTTATCAATAAACAAATACTTTTTAAATAATTTTTTATAATAAAATCTTGTCATTACCGCTTTCAAGTACTTTTTGAGTACTTTTGTGGCAAAAAATGTAATTGATTGAAAATATGTAATACGTCTTTTTTGCTGATAAACAAATAGTTTTTTAACAATTGTTCATAACAATATTTTCTCATCAATCGTTTCTCCGCATTTGATTCCATACTTACCTCCAGTACACTTGTAATTGGCAGTGAATGCTCTACCAATTTTAAATAACATGCTACGACCATTTCTTTGCATTAAAAATAAGAATAATAACTCAAATGTAGTATTGGGAAATATTTTTCTTGCGATCTTATGCTGAAAATACGTGTGCTGCTAGTTCTTACATCATACAGTAAGTAATTGATTAGTATAAAGTAATTACATATTAAATGTAACACAGCTCCACAAAAAAAATCGAGAAAATTACCCCTGGAGCCTGACTATGTCTATCATATGTTTTCGGGGTCGCTGAATCCGAATTCGGGGTCTATTTAACCCCACCACGTCAGGATTTTTCATAACCTTAAAAAATAGGCCCAAAAACCTAATAAACCCTCTATCCATTGACCACTCAATTTCAATAGCCCCATAACCCATTAAACCCTTAAAACCATAACGCTTTAACCCCATAACCTCAAAATTCCATAACCCAGAAACCCTCGAAGTCGGTGAAAAACAGACATATGCCCATCACCCGGTGAGAACGAGACTTTCGACTCTGCTGGATCACGGAATAACTCCGTTCCCCACCGTCAACCACGTGGAGGTGCCCTGGATTGCAAAAACACGTACATTTCCTTCTGTCCCGCTCTGAAATTTGCCCCGCAGTGTCCCGGAAAACTGGAGTAGCGTCCCGCATGTCCCGCATTCACTATGCTTTTTTTACAATCTATACTTCTTTGATAAAAAAATGAATATTCACTTCACTTGCACTACACTCTCTTAAAATAAACCAGTAAGATCTCACTGATTTCGAGTAAAATGTCACTGGTTGAAATAGCCTGAAATGTCTCACTGACAATCAGTGAGAATTCACTGGTTCATTCAGTGGAGTTTCAGCACTGGTTTAATCCGTAAGGTTCACTGGTTTCTCAGTACCAGTAGTCCTCTGGTCGTACGCCTTGTCGTCCGTCAGCTGTTTAGGCATGAAACGTATCGTTTATTACTTTTGTGCTAGTCTTTGCAAAATCATATATGAAAAACCACACTTTACTGCCACAGAAATGAACATGGGCCGCGCTGCAATATAATAGGATATAATATATTGCGTCTAATTGTGGGAAGGCCCGTCCTTACGTCAGCGTGTAGCGTCGCTCAAAGTCAAACCCAAGTGACCAGGGACCTCCCTCTATCAAGCGAAAGATATTATATCCACCGCTCATTGCAGCCAGGCGCTAAATATTTATAAAACAAACACTAGTACACATTAAGGTTCGTTTTCAATCGAGAAATGCCAAGACCTGACCGGCAACGCGCACGTACCAGACTACTGGAGGTTCATGTCTTGCCCGCGTGGAGCGCTATATCACTTGTTCAATCTATCATTTGTGGTCACTGGTAGAATCAGTAGCGCTGTTATAGTTTTATCACTTACTGGTTCGTCCAGTCAGAGTGAAAAAACCACTGGTTCACCAGTGATAATTCAGAATACTGATTCAACCAGTGAAAATTTCACTGGGTCAGTTTAAAACAGCAGCTTATTTCAAGTTTATAATATGCGCTCTTAAGAATCATGAAGTTTTTCGTACTATGAACAAGGTGGTAAGGTGGTAAGGTCCAGCTGCCTTGTACATAAGGCTATTCTCACCGGGTTATGGGGTTTCGGAGTTATTGAAGAATGTGGGCTTAAGGCTCAAGAAGCATGCATGGCTCGAACATACTATGTTCCACGGATTCAACGCGCACACTTTTTTTTACCGGGCTTGGGGTTTATAGCATTTTTAAGTTATGGGGTCAAGGGCTTATGGGTTTGAGGGGTTATGGGGTTATGGTGTTGTTTGGATATTGAGTGGTCAATGGATAGATGATTTATTGGGGTTTTGGGCCTATTTGTTAAGGTTATGTAAAATCCTGACGTGATGGGGTTGAATCGACCCCAAATTTGGATTCAGCGACCCCGAAAGCATATGATAGACATATTCAGACTCCAGGGGTAATTTTTTCGATTTTTTGTGTGTAGCTGTGTAATTAATTAATCAATGAAATTATAAATAATTTAATGAATTAATTTTTATGAATAATAAATACTCATTTCCACACTACCCAGAAGGTCGAGTAAGATGGGGAAAAAGTAAAAAGAAAGTTTTTTACGTCGAAATATAAGCTAAAGGTACCTATCATGAAATATGTCCCAATTATGAAACAGTTTGACAAATAATTCGATTTATAAATAATTTAAAAGTACATTTCTTAATATAAATTATTATATTAATGAGTATGAAAGTTAAGCTTTTCATCTATACGAAAAGCAAGTGTGGTACTAAAGTTTCAAACACTGAAAAATGATTTTAATCATGTAACCTCCAAACTCGGGAAAATTGATAGCAATTTATCCCAGTCAGAAGCCTTGATACCTATAATTTGTTTTATCTCGTGTATTCACAAATTTCTGCACATGTGTACTAGATCAAATAACAGCTTAAGGTGTATAGATTTGAGACTACTGCACTTTTTCTTTATTTGAATACAACTTTATTTAATAATTAGTTGTTTCATAATACGTACACCTTTTTTAAGACGGTCCGCATTTATGGAACGGAGAAACGAGGGTGTTTCATAACGACGGAAACATTTTCAACGCTTGCTTCTATTTATGGAACAGAGGAACTTTTGCAATAAAAGGTGTGTTTTATTATATTAATATTGCTTATGTTAGGTTATTATTATATAATACTTAAACTATAAGTAAAACCAATTAATTTAAAAAAAACGGATTTTCAACAAAATAGTTTAATTTCCAATCAAAGTGAGAAATTTTGAAATAGAATTATGAATCTTCAACTGGAATAATTGAGTTTCCAACCAAAGAGATACATTCTCAACTAAAATGATAAATATTTAACTGGAATGGTTGAATTTTCAACGAAAAAGATTAATATTCAACCATGAAAAATAATTTTCTACAAAAAATACGAATTTTTAACATAATATATGAATTTCCAACCAAGTTCTTGAATTTGCAATTGAGAATGATAAATTTTTAACCAATAGTTGAATTTTACAAAAAAATAGAGATGAATTTTCAGTAAAAAATAGAATATTCAAATGGTGAGTTAAACAAATTAATGTTAAAAAAAAACGGATTTTCAATCAAACAGTTCAATTATCAACCAAATAGTTAAATTTCTAAATGAAATCGTTGAATTTTCAGTTTGAATATATATATATATATATCGAAAAAGATTTTAATTTTGAATGAAAAACAGTTAAATTCAAGCAAAAAGGACAAATTTTGAAGAATAGTTCAGTTTTAAATTAAAAAAAATACCTTTCAGTCAAGAGAGAAAACAAATTCAAAGCAAACTGTTGCATTTCCAAGGAAAAATATGAATGTACAACTGAGAAGATTAATTTTCTACCAAAAAGGACGAATGTTTAACAAAACACAAGAAGTACTCAGCCTAATATTTCATTTACACTTCACTTTGACCAAGTTTCTTAAGATTTGCCTTTAACCTACGTGGTTTTTTCTTCTTTTTCATCCACCGAAACAGGGACGGACTGGGACATCAATGCGGCCCTGGCATTTTTTAGGTAGGCGGCCCTATTCCCCCCCTGTTGTTAACCCTGGTCACCTACCCTTAACCTTCATGACAAATATTTTGCCGGATTTTAATTTTCTCTTCCGGCATATTTTATCGTGTACTAAATTGAATTCCAAAGAATTTATTATGAATTCCAAACGATTTATTATTAATTCCAAACAATTCTAGATTAATTGCAACGAGTTAAAAAATTGATGTTCGCAAAAATATGTCGGACAATAGAAAATTAAAGGGAGATCTTGATGACAGTTGGAGGTTATTTGTCATCTGTATATATCTGTATTCCTTGCCGGATCTTAATTTTTCTTCCGGCAGATTTGGCCGGAGTTTAATTTTCTCTTCCGGAATATTTGTGTTAACATCATAATTTTCCGTAAATTATCATAAATTTCCATAAATTTGATAAATTTCCACAAAATTCAAAAATTTCAAAAAATTTCATAATCATAAATTTCCACAAACTTCATAAATTTCAACAAATTTCATCAATTTCATAATGTTTCCAAAAATCTCATAAATTTCAAGAATAATTGTAAATTTCTATAAATTTTAGAAATTATGGTAATTCATCAAACTTTTCATAAATTATAAAATTATGCTAATGGATTGAAATACATATAATTTAAGGAAATTTTAGAAATTTATGGTAATAGATCGGTAACTTTTATAACCAGTCACAGGGGTGCCTTGCCGGAGAAGAAAATTGAGATCCGGAAAAATATGCCGGAACAGAAAATTAAAATCCGGCAAAATATGCCGGATCCGTATACACTACGTATAACGTATTGAGCTATATACTAATTTTTTAACTAGTAGAGAGAGAAAAAATTATATCGTCTGCACTCTTGTTTTTTGGTATGCCCTCGGCGGCCCTCAAGGCTCGCGGACTACCGGAAAATCTTCCAAATTCCATATGGCCAGTGCGGGCCTGCACATAAATAAAAATTCATTTCCTATAACAAACATTTCCGAGCAAAAATAAAATTGAATCTACCTCGTTCACGAAAACTACCCTTTATAGGTTAGGTTTGTCAATTTTAACAAAAACTTTTATTCAATTTATTGATCTCCATGAACGATTGAAAGAAAAGTACATTGTACTATTTAGTTCAATTGGATATAGAAAATAATATAAAATGAGCCATATTATTAATATAAGAAAACGAATTTCTTTGCTGTTCCATAATAGAGACATGCATTATGGAACACCGGTACAAGAGTCTGAAAGTTGTTTCATAATAGGTACATAAAGGTCGTTCCGCTTTTTCATAAATATAACTTTGCTTAGACTAAATTAAACTTTTAATAGGTGTTTGGCATTCAGAAAAAATCAGCGAATTCATTGATATAAACATTTTGAATATATATTCTACTATCGTTCCAAAATTTGACATGTACCGGTGTTGGTGAATGAGAAAAATGATTCCTTCGTTATGATTTTGTTGGCCCCTTTCGGAGCCGGTGGTTTCAGATATTTAAATTTCAGCGATTTATTTTACGCTCTGCGGCGCCTCTCGTTGATCCCGGGTGGTGTTCTCCTTTCTTCGAGGTAAATGTAACCAAGAGTTTTTAGAAGCCCAGTGTCCAAATCTTGCATTCCCGTGGGGGTTACTCGTTGACTGCGAGGAGGCTGAAGGTACGTCCTCTTTCCTCCGGAATTAATGAACAGTTCCCAGGGGTTGAAACTTCTCATTCTTATTCTGCAACTCTGGGTGACGTAGAGGGAGTCAGCATTTCCCTTAGGAACTTCTTCACCATGAACTCCCTAACCTCCCGATCTTTTATTATATCGGGATGGCCCTCGAGGTCCCCAGGATATGCCAAGTTCTCCGGAGGGAATATTAGGCGGCGTTTCGGCTTCGGAAGTAGGACATGTACGGATCTTCTGGCCTTCAGTGAGTGTGGTTTGAGTCCATTTGGTCGAGCCGGTGGAGATCTACTTGTGACCGGCGTTAGGGCGTCGATGATCGGGCACGGTGTCCTTGTAGGTGACGGCGTCCTTGGAGGCAAGGGTAGGTGTTTATTGGTGTACCCTTGCGGATGGTCGTGTTCGTTCGAGGCGGTGGTATAGCCCTGCTCCCGGCAAGCCTTTAGTTCCGCCTCGTGTCTCCTTTGGATGGCCCGGGCCCTCTTTTGACGTCCGTTCAATCCCATGCGTGAGATGTCTCGATGGTCGAGTTAGATCAAATACCGGAGTACTTGATCGTAATACCGTTCAAAAAGAGGCACCAAGCCTCCGAGAAGAACTAGTGATTAATCAGCCAGATGGACACCCGAAGGGCCACACAAGCTGACCAATTCAAAAAGTTCTTCGATCAAGCACCGAAGTACTTGATCGTAATGCCGTTCAAAGGAGGCACGAAGCCTCCGAGAAGAACTAGTGAATAATCAACCAGATGGACACCCGAAGGGCCACACAAGCTGACTAATTCTAAAGTTCTTAGATCAAGTACCGAATTACTTGATCGTAGTGCCATTCAAAATGAAATTAACTAGGAATATTGCCCTGAAAAGAGCAGTTTACATGTTTTGAAATAATATGTTTTATAGCAATGTCAGAATTCTCTCCCTTTATTCTATCTTAGATGTCCTGAGGCAGAGAGAGAGAGAGAGAGAGTGAGAGCGGAGTGGTTGGTAGTCTAGTGGAGGTCGACGCTACTCGAAGCGTCGGAGAGCAGGGTGCGAGCTAGTCGTCTGTTCTCAGTGCCGGGTGAGGGCCGAGTGACGATTATGGTTGTGACGCGCTCCTCTATGCACGAGAGCCGTGGAGGCGCGCCGCAGCTCGTACCGGCTCCCCCACTCCGCGCGAAGTTCGGGAGTTTGCCCCACTTCGTCGGTTCGGACCAATGGCATCATTGCGAGTTCGGACCCGCCGCCAGCTAGCTGCTCTATTCTTTCTCTCTGCGTTACATGGTTTTAAACTACCTTAAAATCTAATAATTATTGTTAAATTCATATCAAAACATTTAAATATAATATTATTGTCGATATTCAGAATAATAATACCCTAACGTTACGTATAATATACACATAATACATTGCTATTGATTATAATATATACCTATTCATATATCCGTATATATTCCATTTATTTAATAAGTTATATACTAATTTATATATCCTAATAATTTAATCTTCAATCATGGTTATTTAAAAATAAGTTCGGAATTTCAACCAGTACAGTGGACGCATATTAATTAATAAACGAAAGGGAATTCGAAAAACAGATATCTGTATGTGCATGCATTCACACCCACATATCTGTATTATATTATAATCGTATAAAAATTGTTTGAATCAAAAACAATTATTGGGAGGAGAGCCACTGCACAGGTTGAGACTCTGACGGTACGCTTAACCCGTGGAAAATCCCCAAGCGCGTGTCGCTTGTCACGTACTACAATTCGTACTTTCTATATTTTCGTATTCTTTGAAAAATCGTTTTCTACATATCGTTATATTAAATTTGTCACAATCCAACCGATTTAAAAATTCCCTCCATTTCTGTGGTGCGCTAGTCGGGCATTAAGGGTTAAGGATGTATATCCTCTCCACCCCCCCCCCCCCCCCACCACATTTTAGCAATATCAGTTCAGTTATCGCCGGACCGCGTGACTGTTCGGGTCGAGTGCTTTGGGGGGGGGGGGAGTGTGTGCGCGTAACATGTGTGAAGAAAGCAAGGCTCGTCCAGGTGTGAGCTGGGAATTCAGATCGGTGAAACAATTATTTGTGAGTATCACAAGTAACGGTTCCTAAGATTCGGAATTCTAAGCTCTCCCTTTTTATATATTGAGGATATATATCAAATTAATGGAAATCTCCAAACCCCCTCAAAATTTGTCTCATGATAGGTACCTTTACCTTATTCCTATCATAAAAGAGAGGATGCGATTATATCTCGAAAACTGAAGCCGATTCTCTCTTCACCTATTGGTTGGATTTAAATTCGCCGCCTATGCTTTAGAATCGATATTAGAATCGAGATCAGCGGATGTGCACGAAAGGGCGGTCTAGAATAATTTTTAGGTTAAGAACAGAGCTGCGTATTATGAAGCCATGTGCACATTGATGTTTGATGATTGATGATAGCTGACGATATGGACGTAAGAATTCATCCTGGCTCCAGTCTAAAAGGGGAAAACCAGCTGGATGATGGTGGCTAAGAATTTGCGGCGTTGTGCCGGGCTGCCGGCTATGTACGTTCCCCCCTTACCGATTGAGGGTGACACGACGAGCCGCTCACGCTCAGCCTTGGAGTTCTTACGTCTATGGTTGATAGCCGAGTGATTCGTTTGGTGGCGGTGAATGCTAGGGATACAAGTCGAGTCCGGAGTTTGAATTGTACAATTTTGACTGACTCTTAATCCATTTAAAATTAAACAATTTACATACTTAGAAATAGAATTAGGTATTTTCACTTCAACCGTCAGCTACTTTCACTTCGCTGAGTGCTGAGGGGAAACAATGGATCAAATACATGGGACAAAACTTTATTTTTGTAATATCTTCGTAATCAATAATAATTATTACCATTTTATTATTTCATTGAATATTTCTTAAAAAATAAAAACAATTTTTCCAATACACTTATATAGAAAAAAAAATAGTTTTTACGAAGATATTAACAAAATAGCGCAAAAATGGAGCGAATCCCATGCATTTGATCCATTGTTTTCCCCTCAGCAGTTAACAAAGTGAAGTTAGCTGACTATGAAGTGAAACTACCTAATATTGAAATTTAAAAAAATTTTAATCTTCAGTACTTAAAGAAATGAAAACGTTCAATTTATTTAAATTTCAAGTTTTTGTAACATATTTTTCCAGTCTACCAAAATATGTACAGTTTGAACGTTGCAATTTTAATTCTTTTATTTGAAAACAATTTCATGTGTAAATAACTTTAAGATATTTTGAGATGTTTTTAAAAAATTACCTTTTTAAGTAGTACGAAATATTTCATAATACTGAAAAGTGTTTATTTTGATTCCTAACAAAATTGATAATTAACACAATTATCAAAACATATTCTCGAAGATTTTATAAGCCATTTTTTCCTATTTCAAAATATTGTAAAAAAAATATGAAAGATTTGATTGATTTTATTAAATATGTACAAGCTATGATAAACTTTATAAAATAATAAAAAATGTATAAATATTTCAAGAAGTCTAAAACAAAATGTAGATTTTTAAACATTCCGAAATTTAATTTAAAACATTTTTATGAGTTTGACATGATCTTAAAATAATATCAAAATCAAAATATCTTCAATTTGAACGTGACGATTTCAATTCTTTTATTTAAAAACAATTTTATTTGTAAACAACTTTGAGATATATTGAGAAGTTTTTAAAAAATTACCTTTTTAAGAAGTAAAAAATATTCCATAATACTGAAAAGTCTTTATTGTGATTCCTAAGAAAATTGATAATTAACACAATTATCAAAACATACTCTCGAAGATTTTTTCAGCCATTTTTTTCTATTTCAAAATATTGTAAAGAAAATTTATGAAAAATTTCATTGATTTTATTAAATATGTACAAGTTATGAAATAATTTATAAAATAATAAAAAATTTATAAATATTTTAAGAAGTCTAAAACAAAAGGTAGATTTTTGAGTATTTTGAAATTTAATTTAAAACATTTTTATGAATTTTACGTGATCTTAAAATAATTACAAAATCAAAATATCTACAATTTGAACGTTACAATTTTAATTCTTCTATTTAAAAACAATTTTTATTTTATTTTATTTTAAATCAGTGAACGGGCAAAGCCCTTTGGTACACAGTAACTTATTAACTAAAGATAACGTTTAAACCTAAGTAAGAACAATTTGAAAGGTTTATGCCACCGCGGTTATAAATCGTGTTACGCACCAAGAATTTAAACTGATACGCTGTTGTGTTGAAAAAGTCGAGCTGGTTATCACGATTTTTTATAAAGGAGTTGGCCTCACAACAAATTCTGGAGATCACCGAATTCGCTCCGTAATTTGTACGGTGTTTAGTAACGTGAAATAAAGGCTTCGTATTACGGAGAGACTTAGTTGGCGCAATAAACTTAATTTCAGATAGAATCGTAGGACATTTAATATTATTGTTGACAATACCGTGCAAGAAGCAGAGGTCGACAGTTAAGAACCTAGAGGAAAGTTTCGGAATATTAAGTAGCGTTCTTATTTCATCGTAATCATGGTATCTTCTGTCCATGGACATGCCCGTTTGCCTACCCGCAAGACGGAGGAAACGGTTTTGAACCCGTTCCAGCGTAATTTTGTGTAAGAGGTATTGCGGTGACCAGATGATAGAAGCGTATTCTAAATGTGGTCGAACGAGCGAAAAGTACAAAATCTTGAGCGTGAGGGCATTTCTAAATTTCGATGCATTTCTCGGGACGAAACTCAGAGTTCTTAGAGATTTATTTGCGACTTTAGATATTTGATCCTTGTATGTAAGCTCGGAATCGAGAATTATCCCGAGGTCCGGCACTTGGGTGACTCTAGTCAAGTCGACCCTCCCCTCGATTTTGTAGTGATGTATAATATTGACTTTCTTCCTGGAGAATGTAATTGCTGCGCATTTTTTTATATTAATTTGCATACCGTTCAGATTGCACCATTCGTGCATGGGATCAAGATCGTTTTGTATTTCGATGCAATCCAGATGGGAGTGAACTACAAAAAACATTTTAAGGTCGTCCGCGAATAGGAGAAAAAAAAAACTCTAATAAAGCAACTAATATCATTAATGTAAAAGAGGAACATGAGTGGACCCAGGTGCGATTCCTGCGGTACTCCAGATATGGATAAAAAATCTTCTGAGAAACTGCTATTTACACGAATTGATTGTAGCCTACCCTCTAGATAGCTCGATAGCCAGGAGAGCATGTTGGAAGAGACACCCAGTGCTCTGAGCTTTGCCACGAGAATGCCGTGGTCAACTTTATCGAAAGCCTTCGAGAAATCTGTGTGTATTGCGTCGACCTACAAGCCAGCTTCAAGATATTGTGATAAATAATGAGTATATGTGCATAAGTTTGTAATCGTAGATCTACCCCTCATGAAACCGTGCTGCTCGTCGATGATAGTATTGACCGAGGCTTGGTAGAGTTTGTCACAAATGATACTCTCGCAGATTTTAAGGATGGAGCTGAGCAGAGTAATTGGTCTATAATTTCTTACATCGTGGCAGTTTCCCGATTTAAAGATAGGGATAATTATGCCCCTTTTCCATTCAACAGGAAAGTAGCCCTCACTAATTGTCTTAATAAAGATGAGATGTAACGGATGGATCAGCGAAGAGCAACACGACTTAATGAGAGAAGGGGGAATCCCATCTGGTCCGGCCCCTTTATTAGCGTCCATTTGGAGTATTTTACAGTAAATGTCATTCTTACTTATGTGTACGTACGAAAAATCTATGGAGTCGTTTGGACTGAATTGGGCATCGCTTGGAACTGGCGGACTGTGGACTGACATGAAGTACAGTACAAGTCCGATAAGTTGCCGTCCCACTACGCGTGCTATTTTGCTTATGATTTGCGCATCATTCTTACGCATGCGCGCACCTCATATCGTGCTACTAGAGGGGGCATCCGATAAGTCCGCAATTCCTGGAATTTTCCGCCCCTACAGCCCCGAAATGAGAAACTTATCGGACTTCTACTGTATCTGGAAAAAAATTCGGCCATGCCCTCACTAGTATCTGCGTAATCGGTTTCAAAGAATACATAATTAGGCATATTACTTGTTTTCTTTACCGAGTTGACAAAGTTCCAGAAATGCTTGAGGTTCGAAATAATTGAATTCTCAGATTTAGCAATGAAATTATTATAACAAGAGTCAGATTGGGTCTTACAATGCGCCCTGAGTTCGGAAAAATGTTGATAGTCAGAGAATCTACGCGACAATTTCATTTGTAAATAAATTTAAGATATATTGAGAAGTTTTAAAAAAATTACCTTTTTAAGAAGTACGAAATATTTCATAATACTGAAATGTATTTATTATGATTCCTAAGAAAATTGATAATTACCACAATTATCAAAACATACCTTCAAAGATTTTATAAGCAATTTTTTTCTATTTCAAAATATTGTAAAAAAAATTATGAAAAATTTGATTGATTTTATCAAATATGTACAAGTTATGAAAAACTTTCTAAAATAATAAAAAATTTATAAATATTTCAAGAAGTCTAAAACAAAATGTAGATTTTTTAACATTCCGAAATTTAATTTTATTGTAATGGGATTTATATTTGATACGCGGTTGATAGAGGTAGTGCCACCTACAGGCAACGATCCAACTATATTCTCGTGGGCCTACGTGCCAAATCAATCGCTCGTGAGTACCCTTACCGTTCGGATTGTTTATTGAAGATTTCGCAGTTTGTATCAATAAACCTAAAGTTAATCGGATCTTACATCTTTTTACTGAGTTCACACATCCTATATACCTGCGGATCTAACAGGTTATGGGCCCAGAACTTTCGGAAGTGATTGTGTGGTGATCAAACGTGAAAAGTTTAATCAACTATTTTTTGTAGGTTAGCGTCGCTTGTAGTGAATCGTGGAGCAAAATGAGTGCGTCGAGTTTTGCTCGTATCAAGACTCTTAACAAAGAGAACTACGACACATTAGAATGTGAAATTTGTCTTCGTGGAAAAATGGTTAGAACTCCTTTTCCAACGAAATCGGAAAGAAAGACGGGCTTGTTGGAAATAATAAACTCTGATCTTTGCGGTCCGATGCGAGTGGAATCGAACAACAAGGCCAAATACTTCGTCACATTCATCGACGATTACTCGCGCTGGTGCGAGGTACGATTTCTTCGGAAAAAGAGCGAGGCTTTTAAAGCT
>CAKNXH010062420.1:103113-115679 GCA_932178445.1 Andricus quercusramuli
TACCTTTTTTCAAGGGCCGTTTTTAACACACGCACATTTTGGGATTTCGCTTGCGGTATTCCAATAGCTTTGGAGTACCTATTTACCGCCGCCATAAGGATGTTAAGGTCCTCATTTGAAGAAGCAAAGAGTTTGAGGTCGTCTATGGGACATAATTTCTGAAGTGCACCCGCCTCGAAAATGAAAGTTGTCCGATCGGGCTAAAAATTGGATCAATTTTAGTCCTATTAGATAGTACTCCCCACACCAAAAATTAATTAATTTTGATAATTATTTATTAAAGTGGTGGGGGTGCAATTTTTGGGTTTTTTAAGCAAAGCCTTAATTTCAAACGTTAGTAACTTTTGTCCAATTGCCTTAAGCAAAATTTCCCTTGAAATGTTTCCGATAGATTTTTTCACAAACTTTATGATGGTAATGACAATTTTTTAAAAAAGTCAAAATTTGAAAATAAATAATATATTAGACTGTTTTTCAAATTTGGTAACTTTTTTTCTTCAAAATAGTTTTAAAAGGAAGCTGAGATTTTTTCCTATAAGACTCTCAATTTTCAGAGCGGCAAATTGATTCTTCTTTGAGTAATAGAACGATACGTAAACAAGATGCCGTGATAGGTTGGGTAACGCGCGATTTCCCCTAGTGCGCTCACGCCGAGGATCTTTGTGCAACGCTTTAGTACCAGTTTTTTAAGTATTTTTCTCGCAGATTTGATCTGAAATCGAGTTTATCAAAGAAGGTTTGTACGTAACCTCATTTTATTCTTTATTTCCCCATTCTTATTCTCCTTGATCTATTATTATTATAATTATATTTCTGGAAATATCGTGACCTTTGTCATTCTCATCTAAAAATCTCTTTTTCAATTTGAAAAATAGTACATTGTGTTACAAGTGCGTGAAGTTGAACATTCGACTTGAACTCGACTACGGCTTGCACGCACTCGCCTTCGGCTCGTGCGTTTGCCTCCGTCTCGTGCTACAAACTTCACACAAGTGGAATGTCTTCCAGCACATGTCACACACGATATTTTTTGCAAAAAATGCATGAAAATGCAATGAAAAATACGATATGGTGGTCGTCGGCGCGGGGCGCGGGGGCCCAGGGCGCAGCCCTGGTGGGGGTGCAGGGGGCGAAGGCCCTGCTGGGGGGTTAGGGGGGCGAAGCCCCCTGACTGAGAGATAACCACCAAATATTGAGTCACAATGTTATTACATTAAACTTAAACTTTAAAAAAACAAAAAAACATTGAGTAACGTGTTCACAGTGTTGAGGGTGCACCTATATTCATATCGACTGGTCGGATATTTGACAGCTTTTTATGAGCGTCATGAAAACAAATGTGATCAGTTGAGTTGCCCGGGAAACGCCGCGTAATTGTTTCACATGCCGTGTGAATATTGATTCTCGAACTAAAGATAAGCGCTCGTAAATGATTCAGTGCGGGAATATTCCCGCACAAGTGCGAGAATGTTACATTCCCGCACAAGTGCGAGAATGTTACATTCCCGCACGCTACTCTCACAGTAGAGGAATCTGCAATTTTCCGTACGCTTTATGGACACGGAATATGGCCATTTTCATGCATGTGTTGCAAAAAATACTTTTTGCACGATGCCCTCTGAAAAAGTAATTAAAATTTGGAAGAGTAGATGCATTAATCGTTTTCAAAAAGAGAGGCACAAATCAACTAAGCTTAAACTCCGTTGTGTTTCCGAGGACTTGCGTTTTAAATTCCCTACACTACCAAAAGGAGCTTTAATTTGCAGCTCATGTAGATAGATACCAACTCATCAACTCAACAGGAATATCATCCTTGAACTCTGGACATGTTGCAGAGCCTTCTGGTAGAGATAAGGTAGATACTGAGGGTCATGAAATTATTTCTGACGATGATGAAGATCAGCTATATGACAGCGAAGAAGATTTAGATATCTTAGACACCAAGCTGCAGTGTGAAAAAAATATCATAAAGCTGGTGTTCAAGTACTTGGTCAAATCATCGAAAAATGCAATGCCTCTAAAGATCTTCAAGAACAATTTCAACTTCTTTCGCTTGCGCCAAAATCTTGGGGACGAAGAAAACGGATGCAGGCGTTCAATACATCAGAGCGAAAAGCAAGAAATGCCAAAAAATTAGTTTCAGAGCATGGAATTCTTACGCTTCCGAATCCAAAAAGAGGTAGAGCATTGACTCCTGAAACTAAAACTCTAGTGAAAACTTTTTATCAAGGCGATGACATAAGTCGAATGATGCCACGGATGAAAAACTTTATGTCGATCAAGAATGATGATGGAACTCGTTCACATATTCAGAAAAGGTTACTACTGTGTAATCTTAACGAGTTATATGCTCACTTTACGTCAGAACACGTAGGCCTGAAGATCAGTATTTCGAAATTCACAAAACTCAGGCGTCGTCATTGAGTTCTAGGAGGAAGCAGTCGGACTCAAAATGTGTGCGTTTGCGTGCTTCATGAGAATGTCAATTTGATGTTGAATGAAATAAATATTAAACATTTAACAGAGGATACTGACATGGTGCTCACAAATTATAACGACTGCCTGGATGCTATTGCATGTCCTAACTCTTCAAGTTCTTGTCATTTACGAGAGTGTGAAAACTGTCCAGGTACTGGAAACTTGAAAGATAACAACACAAAAGCTTTTGATGATCATTGTATTAATGAAGTGAGATTTGAAATTGGGTGACGGAAAGACAGATGTACTCTAAAGACTCTGGTAATGGATACTGATGAATTCCTAGATGATTTCTGTGAAAGGCTGTTGAAATTAAAAACTCATCACTTTATTCCGTAGAAGCAATCATCTTTCTTCAAAAACCTGAAGGAAAATTTATTGCCCGGGGAGTTTTTGATTTGCGTCGATTTCCCTGAGAATTACGCCTTCATAATTAAGAATTCAGCTCAAATATTCCACTGGAATAACGACCAAGCTACACTATTCACTGTGGTGCTTTATTATAAAAAAGATTGAGAGCTCAAGCACGTAAGTATCGCAATTATATCTGATAACTTAACTCGTGACGCCAAAGAAAATCTACTATTTCACTGATGGTGCAGGGCAACATTTTAAAAATAAAAGTAGCTTTGTTAATTTCCAAGCCCATGAAGATTTTGGTATCCAAGTTGAATGGCACTTTGATGGTACATCTCATGGTAAGGGTGCATGTGATGGTATAGGAGCGAATATAAAGAGACAGGCAGCACGTTCAAGCTTACAATGTTCTCCGAAACATCACATACTCCCCGTGCTTTGCTTCAGTGAGCAAAGAGTAACTGTAAGATAACCGAAAGAATTTTCAGCAGCAAAGAAAATCATGCCTTAGCCACCGAGTTACTGAAAGCCAGATTTGACAAAGCTGTCACGATACCAGGTACATTACAGTACCACCCTTTCATTCCCACTCAAGATGGAAAACTTCAACTCAAGAAGATTTCGTCCTCTCAGAAATACGACATCTTCTCGAATGGCAAAAAACAGAAACCGCAAAAGAGGCCTGAAAAGAAAACAACTGTTGAAACTATCGCCAAAAAATCGAACATAAAGACACATAATATTACCATATAATATTACTTAACTTGAAAAACTGGCACTAAAGCGTTGTACACAGATCCTCGGCGTGAGCGCGCTAGGGGAAATCGCGCGTCACTCGCCCTATCACGGCATCTTGTTTACGTATCGTTCTATTACTCAAAGACGAATTAATTTTCCACTCTAAAAATTTGGGGACCTATAGAAAAAAACTCAGTTTTCTTTTAAATCTATTTTGAAGAAACAAAGTGCCCAAATTTGAAAAAAAGTCAAATTTATTTTTGATTTTCAAAAATTCGGGTCAAATTTTGACTTTTTTTTGTAAATCGTTATCACCACCAGAAAGTTTGTGAAAAAATCTATCAAAAATATCTGAAGAGAAATTTTGTTGAAGGCAATAGGACAAAAGTTACAAGCGTTTGAAAGTAAGGCTTTGCTTAAAAACCCCCAAAATTGTACCCCCTCCACTATGATAACTATTAATCAAAATGAATAAATTTTTGGTGTGAGGAGCACTATCTAATAGGACTACAATTGGGCCAATTTTTAGCCCGATCGGACAACTTTCATTTTCGAGGTGTTAACACTACAGAAATTATGCCCCCTATGTATAAAATAAGGTTGACCTTATATTCTCTTCTGTTCGACGGGCCACATAGGTATTCAGAGCTCTTGCCTTGGAGAACAATAGATAGGGGCAAGAGGGAGATGCACAAAAGTATCGGACTTTGAGAGTCTAGCTGTGAGAGTGATAGCTGGTAGTAACTTGTCTCTTGTCAGATGTTTTGACAAATCTTGTCCACCACAAGAGCATAACCTCTTTCATGCATCTCACTATTTTTGGATGCACCTCCAGGCACTCAAGGAGCTTGATAAGAAGCTCGCGGTTCGCGTTATCGAATGCCTTACGGTAGTCAATCCAAGCCACGGACAGATTGCGTCGATACCTGATCGAGTCCTGGGTAATACACCTGTCTATTAACAGGTTCCCCCTGCAACCTGCCAGCCCTTTCTTACATCTACGTTGTTCAACTATTGCACTCTATACCAGCTCGATAGATGTTGATATTCTCTCTTGGAGGATGCCAGTGAATAGCTGGTAGCTCGTGTTTAAACAAGCTATGGGCCTGTATTTCTTTGGACTTGACAAATATCCGGTCTTAGTGATCAGTACCGTTTGTCCTTCCACTAACTACTGCAGGATGGATTATTCTTCGTTTAAAAAAACTAGTAAATATACGAGCAAGATGTTGGTGCGTAGAAGTGAACTTTTTCGAGCAAAAATTGTTGATTTTATCTGGCCCTGGCGCTGAAAGTTCTTAGTTCTAGCGATATCTTTCTTCGTTTCCTTAGCAGTGCGAAAAATTATGAAAGAGTGATATATCTGAACTATTCCTTCGTGGTGACCGCCTTCTCGTAAGCTATACAGTTCAGATTCCACAGATTAACATCTTTGGGGAGCAAATGGGGGGAGAGCAGTATTAGCTTCAACTAATTTGTCCATCCTGAGAGAGACTTTTTGGTTGGAGGATGTTGCTCTTCTAGATAAAGAGCTTCATATCCGTTTTTGCGCAAGAAGGATACCTGATATCTTAAATACGGAGGCATTTTATGAGCATATTCAGGGTGCATATTAAACCAACTTTCATGTAACCTCCGCATGAATCCTCTTCGCACCGGTGAGCTTCTTTGTCAACGTGTAAGGATGCCCCTCCTAAGTTAGTCCGAGCATTTAGAAGGATGTTGTCGCGTTCGTCCGGGGCCATTGCCTGGTCGTCGCACTGCGCAATACTGGTGACGTAACTGCATAATTCGTTGCAATGTGGAGTTAGCCCAATAGAAAGTGGCTGACAGCAAAAGCCGGAGCTCTCGGGCGATGGGGTCAGCTAATCCCTACGCCTATACAGGGTGTCTCAGACTCAGGTGTCCGGACTTATATGACTGTATAAAAATTGAAAAAATAAATCGAAAATGCCTTTTCCAAAAATCAGTTGAAGTTTTAGTTTTTGAGTTGTTAAATATTTAAGCTGGACCAATCAGGAGCGCGGTATCAACAATCGTGTGTACGTGAGCGAGAGTCCATCGTAGTGTAGTGACTGCTGCTCTCCCTTCGCTAACCCCATCTCGGTGCTCGCATCAATACACTGCTTTAGACTCACGCTCACGTACGCACGACAGTTTATACCGCGATCCTGATTGGTCCAGCTTAAGTATTCAACTACTCGAAAACTAAATCTTCGACTGATTTTTGGTAAAGGAATTTTCGATTTATTAATTTTTTATCTTTGTACAGCTATATAAGTCCGAACACTTGAATCTGGGACATAGAGATAGAGATTGATTGATTTTGTCCTAGGGATTCCTATAAGGGCACAAATACTGTATACATTAGTGTACAAAGGTTGCATACCTCTCCATTATTACAAACATACAGACTGCAAGTTAAGGTTTTAAATAACAATATTTATCAACCTTCATGATGGTAAATACTAATTACATTTATGATGGTATATAATTTCACACATCTCAATAACACTCAAGGGCATAACTATATCTCACTTATACTCTACACATTCGTAAAAATTCTTACTCCTCCATCTCACGCAGATGCGCAAAAACCTTACTTTTAAACAGAGAAACCGTCTCTGTGGAACTCTGAGCAGTTCAGGGTTTCTAACTTCCCTATCAGTGACAGCCACCCTTTCAAAAAATTGGTCATACAAGTACTCTGGGCGTCACGATTTTAATATACCAAACGTAATAACACTTATAAAATATTTTCTTCTACTAGTAACACTCAGCCACCGAAGCCTTTTACGATATGGTGTTATATGCTCATCAGGCCTTACATTAAATATAAATCTTATACACGAGTTTAAAAGCTTAGTCAATTTCCGATTAAGCTCTTCAGTTAAGTCATTGTAAACCACACAACAATAATCGAAGTAAGGTATTATGAGGGAAGAGACCAACTTAGTTTTAAGATCAGTGGACAAAGAATTTTTGTTAATTCGCAGCTGTTTCAAGGTAGCATAAACTCATCTAGAAATGTTACCGACTTCTTTATCCCAAGCCAATGTAGGAGTAAGGATTAATCCCAAGTTTTTAGCATTATCGACGAAAGGAATGATGGTATCCAGAATCTTAACCGGGAGAAGAGAGGCCATGTCCAGGCTATTTATATATTTAAAACTTCAAAATATTATCACTTTGGTCTTGCTTGCATTAATTTTAAGCTTGTTAGTTTCTGACCATTCATATATCGCCCTTACATCTTGATTAATTAGATCAATAGTCTCATTGATTTTATCTGTACTACACTGGATGTATATTTGAAGATCATCCACAAAAAGCATATGAAGTGAGTACTTGACAACAGATCCAATATCATTGGTGAAGATTCTTAAGTTTTAATAAAAGAAGCTGATGAGGGACCATATCAAATGCTTTACTAAAATCAAACAGGGCCATAAGTGTCACCATTCAGTTATCAATGCCTCTTCGACTGTCATCAGTGACCCTAAGCAATAGCGTCTGCGTACTGAAACCATGTCTATAACATTACTGATAAGCACTCAAGCAGCTATTGGATTCAGTGTATTTAATCACTGATCATAAACAGTTCTTTCCAGTGCTTATGAGAGGCAACAGAGGATTGCAATAGGACGATAATCTCCAGCATGTTGAGGAGCCTTAATCTTGTTAATAGGCTTTAGAAGAACCTTCTTCCACTCTTCAGGAAAAACGGAGGTTTGTAACGATGAGTTGAATAAACTGAATATGTATGGGAAAAGAACTGGTAACGCCTTTACAACAAAACCTATAGATTGACCATCGACCCCTCTAGCCTCTGTTTTTATGTTATCTAGGCTCTCAATCAGGGAAAGGGAAGTTATGTCTTGAAAATAGAATCGAGAATCCTCAAAAGGAAAATTCAGGAGGTCAGTGAGCCCTGACTCTGTACCATTATATGCAGAGTTACCACAAATAGAAAGAAAGTAGGCATTAATTTCATAAGTGGCAACTCTTCACACCTTGGTCAGACGTATCCCAGAGCCTTTAATTCCTTCCCACAGATTTCTAGAATCTTTTACACTATCCAATCTTGTTGCATTATAAAAGTCCCTTGCTTCATTAAGCTTACGAGTGACACCATTTCTCAAAGTCTTATAATCAGCATGTACTTCTGGATTTCCTGCTCTTTTCCAATTCTTGTACACGCGGTTTCGTTCCTTTATCATATTTCTGATTTCATCCGTCATCCACGAGCTAAAACTTTTTCGTGATGGGATAAAGTAGCATAAGGGTGCAAATTCATCCATAGCCGCGTTTAGGGCATTACTTATGAAGATTTGTTACTCATTTACAAAGAGATAACCTTCAAATGCACCCTACTCCACAGACTGAAATTTGGTAAGAAAGGCACCCTCATCCATATTACGAATATCGCGGTATGTTTTTCTTACTTGAGAAGAAATAATAAATTTCCAAATATATTCAATTGAAATGAGTTCATGTCCAGCCACAAATGGCACTGTTGATTGATGAGTTGAGTATACTTTTCTCTCATCATCTACTACACATAGATCCAACCACGTATCAGAGTTCGGAGTATGGTGCGTTGGAGAATACAGCACTATAAACAGATCAAGCGGGTCAAATAATAATGCTTCATTTTCGGTTATAAGTACCGAAACTTGGACTTGAACTCATCTCAGGGGACCATCGTACCTGAGCCGGCCTGGCGAACCTTTTCTATTGTCCGGCGCTCCGCCTCGAGCGAGCTCTAACTCGAAGCTCGACGAGGCGCTGTGGTGTTCAACCGGAGGCTACTGTGTATGTACGCGCGATGGTACAATGGTACAATGATTGGCATTGTTCTCTTCAATTTTGAGCTGCATCTCAGGGAGACAATTCACTTTTTCCCTAATATCATTTATATCTGAGCATATTCCATCATTATCCTTTTTCAAAGATAATACGCTAGATTTGCAGTGATTAATTGCTGACAAGAGCTGTCCAAACTGACTGCTTGAAAAGTTGCTACTCTCCGACAAAACGCTGTTATTATCATCAGACTCCATTTCAGGATTTGAGTCAAAAGTGCTTGTCGTATTTTTACTTCCTTTTGCTTTTGAAGTACTGGATGCAGTTTCGTTTTTATCAGATCTTCGTGACTTAGACAGCTGTTTATCCTTGAGATTAATTCTTTCAAAAGGCCCAGTACACTTGACTAGCACGTTGTCAGTATTATAAATGTTATGAATAAAGCACTTCGAATTGGGATGAAAATATTTTATACACGTAGTAGTGCAAACTTGTAAGCAAACTTGTTAGCATAATCAAGAGTACCAGACGGATATCCATATCATTTAAGTTTCGAACATTAAATTTAAACATTTAAAAGTGCGCAATGGTAGCTAGAATGAAACAATTCTCAATCAGTACACATCCAAGAAAGCGTTTCACCAATAAAAATAAAAGTCACTGGAAACTAGAGACAGAAATAGGCAGCAGTAATCACTAGTAAACACTACCAGGATGGTGACCGAGGCAACAATATCCCATTGACTTAAAACTCACCAAGATGGCGTGTTCTAAGATAGCAACAATGGCTTCAATACTGGAGAAGGACCTCATACCTCAAGAATCCGGAGAGAATGCAACGAAGAAGATGACGACAGAGGCAAGATGGCTATTTCTCCTGATTTCCAAGATGGCTGAACTTCGATATGGCTGCAATCCATGATTTTGAAGATGGTAAGAGAGGGGGAGAGGGGGATAGGGGGAGATAGAGAGTTTGTATCGACCCGTCGATCTGAATACACGGTCCGTGCGGAGCCCCCTAGGGTCCGGTCTCGACTTCCACACGAAGTCAAATTCGCCACACTCGAAATCTAATTAATCGTATGCCTCACGATGGCAGTTATTTTCCACACGAAAATCGATTCCAAACGAATTAACAAACATAATCAAACCAATAGGAAAACCTTATCAAGGTGCGGGACGCCAACGTCGATCGTCGGAACGGAAGTTTCCTTGTTCGTCGGAATGGGAATTGCTTTGCTCGTTGCAATTTTCATCTTCACTGAATTCTTCATGTGAATGCTTTTATTTCTCATGTCTCTAATTGAATGAATCGGGGTCTTTTAAGCCGCAAGGCTTTTTCCCTTAATTCGGAGTGTTTTACTTATCTGCCTAATCTTAGCAATAAGTGCAGTCTAAGATTAAGTGATTAAGGTACTTTAAGTCTGGGACACGAATAACTAAAATATTATAATCCATTAATGAGAAAACTGTTTTATTCACTAATAGTAGTTGGCGAATTTTAGTGATCTCACAACATTTTATTGTGAAAATTGTATGGATTCTTACATATATAGTTAAAAGTCTGTCATAAGGACAACCGCAGGATTTCGCCGGGAGCAGGTGCTAATCAAAATTGCACCCGCTCCCAGCGAAGTCGCGGTAAGATTTCAGCTGGAACCACGTCTCACGACCGTGAGATGGGTGGTTACAGTCTGCGCGAATTCAATACGATGATCCGGCGAAAGTCTCGTGCACCCTGAGGACATGGAGCGACCCAAGGACGACCGCCTTCTGCATTTTCCCCGCAAGTGTCTCAGCATTTTGTTGACACGCAGGGATGCTTTGCAGGCTATCAATAAGTGAAACCTTGGCACCTCCAAGAGCGCCGACGATCAGGACGATTAGCTTAACAGAATATGCCAGGTATAAGCGTCTCAACTCTCGTATAACGTCTTTATACCTCTCTTTCTTTTTCTTCTCCTTCGACGTGACGTTTTTGTCAGCTGGTGCCGAAAATTCGACAACGAACATGGTTCGTTTCTCGAAGTCAAGAAGAACTATGTCAGGTCTCGAGTGCGCAACAGAAACAATTGTCAAGAATATGAAGTTCCAGTACATGCGGCACTTCTCATTTTCGACAATTGACTCTATTTCTCTACGAGCGTTCAGCGGAGAGGTATTTGGGCTAATGCCGTAAGAGTAACATAGATGATAATAAAGCACTCTTAGTGCCGCATTGTGCCTTTGAATAAAGGTTATTCCCGCATGAGTTGGACAACTAGATAATATGTGTCCTAGATGCTCGGGGTGTTCATGGCACGCTCTGAGGCTATCATGGGGAATGTAATGGGGAATGTCTTGGTTTTCTGTGGAAGATGCCGTTCATCCGCTTGTCGAGGAGCTGCTCGCGGAAGTTTTTCTCCTGTGCTTTCTTAATCTGTACCTTCAGGAGTGAGTATTCAAGATGGATAAGATTTGATGCATTTTGCTCACCACTGATATTGAAGTCAAGGCCGAGTGTTTCAGCAGCCTCCTCCGCTGCTTTGTACAGAAACGCTCCTTCGCGTACTTCTTCGTGTTTCCTAACCATTTTAAGAAGAGAGTCTTGTCTATTTGCGACTACATGTACTGTACCCAGATTAATCCTGTTGTGAAGACATTCAAGATTCAGTATTCCACGACCACCTTGACGGCGTGAGATGTAAAGTCGTGGAACAGAAGACAGAAGAAGGTGCATGCTTTTGTTCATGTGCGTAACCTTACGGGACCTGACATCGAGGGATGTAAGCTCGTCCTTTATCCCTGGAACTACTCCAAATGAATAGAGTACTACCAGGACGGCAAGCATGTTCGTTGCAGATACTTTGCTCTTAGCCGACAGTTCGGAAGACCAAATCTGCCGGATGAGACGTTTGTATCTGCTTCGGAGAGTATCCTTTATAGATGTCACGTTCTGAATGCGGCTCTGTGGCACGCCCAAGGTATGTATAGGTCTCTCCAGCGCAAAGGTGTCGTATAGCGCTTCTGTCAACGAGCTCAGGATCTTCGGGGATGCCGTTAAGTTTTCTTTTCTTCAAATTAACCTTGGCGCATTTCTCTAACCCGAACTCCATACCAATCTCTTGAGTGTATTCTTTGGCAATTTTTAGAGCTAGATGTAGTTTTCCTTGATTTCTAGCATGAATCTTGAGATCATCCATGTAAAATAGATGAGTGACCTTATGCTTTCGGCTTCCAGGTTTGCCGCAGAGGTACCCTTCGGTATGGCGGATATATATGGGGCATTCTCCGTGAAATCAGCCACCCCCTCCTCACACTTCAATTTTTGAGATAAATGGGCCCTATAGGGCTTAAAATTTTCATAGAAGCTTCTACTTTTTACTGCCTTTTTAATCTCTTAGTTTTGATGTGATTCTTACAAAAACGTAATTTTTACTCCTGCAAGATGATTTTTACACTTTTCAGCGGCCATTTCGCATTCGCCATCTTGAAATTTTTTTAAAATAATAAAAACTTCGTAATCAGCGACCACAAAAACCCTTTATTGCATACCCAACTCGTACTTTAATGAAAGAAAATGATTTTTACACTTTCAAGCGGCCATCTTGGATTCACCATTTTGGAATTATTAAAAAGTCATACAGAATTCGTAATCAGCGACCACGAAAACCCTTCATTGCATACCCAACTCGTACTTTAATGAAATCAATTTTTTTTTACACTTTCAAGCGGCCATATTGGATTCGCCATCTTGGAATTTTTGAAGAAAAATACAAAATTCGTAATCAGCGACCACGAAAACCCTTTATTGCATACCTAACTGGTACTTATATGAAACAAAATGATTTTTATACATTTCAGCGGTTATATTGGTTTCGCCATATTGAACTTTTTCAAACTGATTGAAAATTCGTAATCAGCGACCCCAAAAACACTTGAAAAGTGAATTGCAAGAGTGAAAATTATGTTTTTGTAAGAATCAGATAAAAAATAAGAGATTAAATTCAGCAGTTTTTTTTTGTGGTGGCCATTGTTGGTCCGCCATTCTGAAAATCATAAAGTACCATACGGCACTAAAGAGCAGAAGCTTCGATAAAAATTTTAAGCCCTATAGGGTCAATTTATCTCAAAAATTAAAGTGTGAGGAGGGGGTGGCTGCTTTCACGGAGAATGCCCCATTTATATATATATATATATATATATAT
>CAKNXH010062420.1:130679-141784 GCA_932178445.1 Andricus quercusramuli
TATATACATACAGGGTGTCCCAGAGTCAAGTGTCCCGACTTATATAGCCGTATACAAAAAAATAATAAATAAAAAATTCCTTTTCCAAAAATCAGTTGAAGGTTTATTTTTTTAGTTATAAAAGATTTAAGCTGTACCAATCAAGAGCGCCGTATAAATAGCCGTGTTTGCGAGAACGGGATTTCAACGCAGTGTTATCGCAGCGAGCGCAGAGGTGGGGTTAGCCACGGGAGAACACTACGTTGGAATCACGTTCACGCACACACGGCTGTTTATACGGCGCTCCTGATTGGACCAGCTTAAGTATTTTATAACTAAAGAACTAAAACTTCAACTGATTTTTGGTCAAGGAATTTTCTATTTATTTTATTTTTTTTTATATATAAGCCCGGACACTTGAGTCTGGGACACCCTGTATAGTGAGTAAATAGTGAATCACATGGTAGGCAAGGGGTTGGTTTGATTATGAATGGAAAAGCAAGACAGCATGTCAAAGATCAAGGATATGTATCGCATACATTACTGTGTGTTGGAATGAAGGTAGGAATCAGAAGATTATTTATTTATTATTATTTATGCGAGAGAAGTCAAAGACGCCTTCTGAGACACTTTAAATTATACAATAAGTACTTGCGATCATGGTGAAAGAATCATTCTGTTAGGAAATATGAGCAGATGGGTCGGCGTCCAACGTCAGGGTACGGATACAGAAAGGGTGCTAGGTAAATTTGGGGATTCAAGAAAAAATTATAACGGGGAAAGATTAATTAGCTTATGCTTGGAAAAGGGCCTATTTATTACAAATACTTGGTTTAGACATAAAATGATCCACAAGTACACCTGGCGTAAAGGAAATAGCCACAGTATAATTGACTTCGTTATTGCGGATGAAAGAATAAGAAACTAGTAAAAGATACAAGTCATGAGGACCTTCTAGTCTCCAAAATAAACTTAGGGCTGGGATAGAGAAGAAAGAGAACCAAACAAACGAAACAAACGCGAATCAAGATTGAAAATATAGAGGGATATAGAGGGATATGAGTGCGACTGAAGTGTGTGGTACGGCGGTTGTAGGAAGAAAGTCTGGTGATGCATGGTGGAATAATGAAATTGAGGCAGCCCGAAAAGAAAAGAAAAAAGCGTTGAACTTCACAAGTCTTAGCGATGAGGAGAGAAATAGGCTCAAAAATGATTACAGACACAAAAATAGGAAAGTTAAACGACTAGTCAAAGAAAGTAAAGACAAAATCAGAACAGAAGGAGAGAAAAAAATACAAAACGACTTTGAAGGAAGTAAGAAACTAATATTTAAAAAGATGGAGGTAAGTAAAAGTACAGAATTGGTCACACGGGAAACAGCAAAGGTGAAATGCTTTATGATACAGACGGGACAGTGGACGCTTTGGAAGACTCTTTTAACGAATTATCAGGAAGTGAAGCTATAGGACAACAGAACTGCGACATAGAACACAATGCATTAGAAACCCCAATTGAGAAAGTCTGTGTCACTCAGGTTAGAGATATAATTAAGAACTTAAAAAACGACAAGGCTGCTCGTATAGACACTATTAGCACTGCAATGCTTAAATACGTTGGTGAATACATACCTCACAGGTTATCCCAGACTAGTGGAGAACAGCAATTATCGTACCAATATACAAAAGAACGGGAGATAAAAGCAACTGCAATAATTACAGAGGTATCAGCTTATTAAGTACCGTAAGTAAAATATACTCAAAAATACTTATCCACAGGGTAATGAAAATAACACGAGAAATGATATGGGAAGTCCAAAGTGGATTTATGCCTGAAAGATCATGTTCGGATCAAATATTTAGCTCAAGACAGGTCACAGAAAAAAGTTTAAAAGTAGGAAAGAAAGTTTTTTATGCGTTTGTTGATCTAGAAAAAGCATTTGACAAGGTAAATAGAAGTAAACTTTGGGAAATCTTTAAAGAGTACAGAGTCAATGGATGGCTCCTACAAGCAATAAAAACAACAATATATGCAGGTAACAATGCGAGTGTAAGGATTTATGGGAAACTGAGTGACTGGTTCGATATTATAAAGGGCGTTAAACAAGGATGCGTTATGTCCTCATGGCTATTCATCATATTTATGGACAAGTGGCTAAGAATGGCCCTCTTCGACGAAGAGGGTGCAGATCTCGAGACAGTGAGGGTACGTGGGTTAGATTTCGCAGATGACAAGTTTGTTATAGCAGAATTAATCGAAGACTTGCAAAGAATTTTTAGCAAACTAAATACAAGCATGAAGTGCATGGGCCTCAAAATTAACGTAAATGAAACAAAAATCATAGTGTTTGAAGGCAAAGGTGATCAAACAATGTGCATCATTGTCCTAAATGATGAGAAATTAGAACAAGTTGATAAGTACATATATCTAGGTAGCCTATTCACTAGTGACGCGAAGATAGATGGTGAGTCAGACAGGCGCATAATCGAGGGTCACAAGGTTATCGGTAGAGCAGGGTCCATCCTCACAAATAAAAACATATCAAAAAAAGCTAAAATGTCAAGAAAAGGACAGGAGTAAGATCAACGCGATCGGCATGAAACCTCTGCGCACAATTTGCGGGAGAACACTGATGGACAAAGTGAGAAACGAAATAATCCTCAAAGAATGTGGTGCAAAATCGACAATAGTTGACACATGGGAAAGAAATCAGTTAAGATGGTACGGACATGTTGAAAGAATGAAAGATGAGCAACTAACGAAGCAAGAGTATAAAGGTAAGTAAATGGCAGTACGCCCAGAGGCAGACCGCGGAAAGAATGGTTAGAATATTTGAATGAGACCTGAATCTGAAAAGATATAAAAAAACTAGAAACAGGAGAGCTTGCATGCAAAAATGCATGGATGTGAAGGAAGCTAGAGGAGTATGCTAGGACAGAAAAGTGTGGAGACAAATATTTTATAAAAAGAATGTGAGTAGAGTGAATGACGCCTGGAACAAAAGACCTTGGATACTAATGAGCCCGAAAGGAGAGGTTCATTTGAACCATTAATTCTATTTTTACATTTTCATCCAGAGAACGTATTGGATTTGTGTAAAATTTGACCTCCCGCCCCCACCCGGTTTTTGTCAAATCTCCATTTTTCAATAATCATTAAAAAAATGTATCATATATGTGCTCTAAAAACGACTTAGACACTTTTTTTCTCTCCTTTTCAGATGTATACCATTAAGCCATTTCCCTTTCGGGGTAGGCGTGACACTACCCGATTCGGGTAGTGTTTCTAGGTGGATAGATTCTTGTAGTAAATAACTACAAGTGTGGGCTCACCACACCCACGACGAGCCAACAGCACGCAGTACTCCCGAAGGGTCACCTATCCAAGTACTAACCGCGCCCAACACTGCTTAACTTCAGTGATCTAACGAGAACTGGTTTTTTCAGCGTGGTATGACCGTTGGCCATGGAGAAAATCTTTCTGATTGTATGATTTATTAGAAGGATACGGAAATATATGCTTGAGTAAAAGAATTTCTTTCTTAATTTTGAATCAAATACAAATTTAGTCAGTTTTATCTAAAGAACATTGAACATAAAATATGGTCGTTGCGAAGCGCGACGACCAAATCGCGCGCCGTAAGCGCGCTCAAACTTTTGGATTTCTATTATACGATGAACAGAAATGAGCGCCGAGTGCGAGGTTTACATGATTTTTAAACCAAATATCGAGCACAAAGCGCAAGTGTCTCGATGAAAATGTGTTCCTTAAGGTCGATAGAACCTTAAGTAAATTAGTTTTTTTTATGTAAAACTGACATAATTAAACCAAAAGCAGGTCATAACGATGAAGCTTACTAAGAGAGTATTAGCCCGCGAAGAGCGCAATAGCGATCACACAAAGTGCGAAAACCTAAAGGAACCGAGCTTAAAGCGTCAGCAAATGTGTCCGAGCACGTAGCGCGAGGTGAATACATTAACGAGCGCGAAGCGCGCGATGACAATATGCCCGGGAAGCGGGCAGATTTTTTAATTTTGAAACGTGGTCTCTTTTTAGAAGTAGATAATATTTCATATTTGGTTTCTTCAGAAATACATTATAATAAATAAATAAATACATTATATAACATAGATTATTGCAAAAGTAGCTTAAATTAAACAAATGATTAAATTTGCTTGTTATTAGTCCGCAAACTGAAATTCGGTACTGAAATACTTATACAGATATATAAATATTATTTATGTATTTATATTTTTTACAAAGTTTACTTTCTTCTCAGTCAATACTGCCATAGAAGTTGTCAAATTTGGACTATGACTTTTTTTTAAATGGGACTTTAAAAACCCAACTAAAGTATTTTTTCGCAATATTTAACACCTAAAACAAAACAAAAGTACCACTTTTAAAGATCAAGAATCATATCTGTAACGCGAAAATCATACGATGCACATTTTGCCAAATGTTCATAATCTTAAAAACAAATAATATTCTTGTACTTATATGAATACTAACATTGGAATAGAATTTATTATTTTTATTTTTTTGTAGGTTTTTCAAAGTTATTCTTTTGGAGTTCTATCTTAAAATTATGAGTTCCCGAGTGGGAACAAAATTTCAGGGACAGACTTTTAAGCATAATTAAACATCCTTAGAACTGATAAATTTATCTCTATTCATAATTTTTATATTTCTCAACTTAATACAAATAATTACGATAAGCATTCTTAGAAACTGATACGGACTCTAAAAAAAATATTTAATTCGAAAAGGTGTATCTTCTTATGACCGTTACGAAAAAGTATTACGGGAAATTCATTAAAGGCCAATAATGAATTTTTTCGCGAATATACAAATAATTATAGGAAAATAACCCTGGTAAAAATTTCGAAAAGTAAATTTCTACCAGGATATTATAGAAAAGAATACTAATAAATATTTAAATAATTAGTACAAAAATTAGAAGTATAATTTAATCATTTATTTTGAATTCCTCATCCAAACGTACATAAAAATTGACATATTTAAAAGAAGCTTCGTTTAACATTGTAAGTATAATGATTGTTATTAGAAATAAACAAGTAATTCATGTGAAATTATTTAATAAATTTAAATATCAATAATTAGAAGGCCGAAATCCTGTTATGTTTATAATCGCGAACAAATGATAGGAAATACATTACAGGTCTATAATAATGTTCCTATAATACTTTTAATAAATTTGAGTATCAATGATTAGAAGGAAAAAATCCTGTTATGTTTATAACCACGAACAAATTATAGGAAATGCATTACAGGTATAGAATAATTTTCCTATGATACTTTTGATAAATTTGAATATCAATAATTAGAAGGAAAAAATCCTATTATGTTTATAACCGCGAAAAAATTATAGGAAATGCATTACAGGTCTATAATAATTTTCCTATAATACTTTTGATAAATTTGAATATCAATAAATAAAATTGTTTTTTATAGGATGCGCACTTGTTTAATTTCAAAAGCAAGACCTAAGAATACATTTGTTTTAATATCAATGCACATTATTACAAAATATATTACAAAATGAAGTACAAATATTAAAGTAATGCTGAAAAATAAAATTTGTATTTTCTTTTGCAATATCTGAATAAGCAGTCCCAGCCCGAGGTACCGAAATAAATATAATATACATTTGATATAAAAGAGTTGAACTCAATGTAGAAAATTTCGCACTTTGGACTAAATCGAGTGCGAAGCACGTGATACGTGATGACAATGTGTTCGTTAAAGCCGAATGAGCTTTATAAAAAGACAATTCACAATCACCAAATGACAATTGTCGATGCTTTAACCTTTGATTTTAAAAGGTCTTTGCACAAATATGGAGGAAGTACAAAGTCCGAGCGCGCAGCGGGAGATTAAGGTGTTTCCTCCCGTTTAATTTTTAGCCCATTTCTTACCCGCGCCCATTTTCCTCCTACACGGACGAATTGTTCGATGTAATATTTTAACCACATAATCTCAAGGGCATAATGCCCAAGATGTCAGTCTCTTTTTTTTTGAGAAATGGTCTTGTTTTTTTTTTTTTTTTTTTTTAATTAATCGAAAATGTGGTTCATTTCTGCGCCTGGAAACGAGCAATCCGCCCCCGGGAAAGTATCCCCGTTGAACCGAAAACAGGGGCTCCGAATCTGAGAAGGAATTTATCCTAATTGACCGTGACGGTTGTCGAGGATGCTGAACCCAGGGGGTAGGTCGTAACTCATCCGCCCTTTCTATTGTTGCATCCTGACACGATTCGAGCCGCTTGAACGAAATTGATAATTATCAAAATATGCAGAAATTGAATTTTAATATGCTGAATTAGGTTCATTACATAATTACGAGACGATTAAAAAAAGATAGAAAAAAATCGGTTAACCCGTTCAATTTCTGTTTCCTAATCCTTTTTAAACAAATTTTTTCAATTATATCATTTTCAAATTTTATCAGCTAATAAAAATGTCATCGGTCCATGTTTTGCGCAATTTTAGAGATTGTAACAGTATTCATTGTTGGCGGGTGATTTACTTTGGTCTTTATCGAAAGACAATAGTAGATTCGAGGAGATCAGATAATTGCACATCGGGATAATTCATTAATTACTCCATTGATGATTAATCAATTCATTATTGCTTCCTTACAGATGGGGTTTTTTAATTACCTGAATTCTCGAATATACTTTTTCATATATTTGATATAATGCGACCCCGGGAGCTCGAAAATGAAGTTTTTAAAAAATTTCCGTGTGTTTGTAAATTTTTTCTGTTCACCATATCTCCAAAAGTAAAAGAGCTATAATCGTGAAATTTTGATGAAAATTGATATCTCGGATTGATATCCAGGTCTGATAATAAAATACATAAGAATGGAAGTACTTTTTTCATTTTAAATTAACATTACAAATTATTTTACCTTTTTCCTTGAAAGTTTGTTAACAATTGAACGATTTAATTTAAATATTTAATTTAATAATACTTTGGTAGAAAAGCAATCTTCTTACTTGACATGCAATCTTTCTTTGTTAAAAATGCAAATATTTGGTTAAAAATAAATCTTTTTTATTTAAGAAATCAACTGCTTTGTTTCAAATGAGTCCATTTGGCTGAATTAAACGGCTTTTTATTTAAGATTATCATCTTTTTTGTTTGAAATGTGAATCATTACATGTTTTGTAGAGAAGTCATCAGCTCTTTCGCTTGAAAATGAAGCTACAGTTTCAATTTTCATACTTTTTTATACTTTTTATACTCGTATTTTTACTCAATACTTGTAAGGTACAATAATAAGTTAAAACTTGAAAATGCATTTTTGTTTTGTAGAAAATTAAAACTGAAATATTTTGAGTTGAAAATACAACTATTACTTTGACGATGTAAATATTGTTGTGAAATATCTAATTTTCCGATTAAAACGTCAACTATCTTCTACATATTGCGTCTTCTTTAGCTTGAAAAGTCAGCTACTTTGGCAAGTTATACTTGGCAATCATTTCAATAATTTCAGGATCTATTTGAAATGAATTCTTCCTCCACTTTGAAGACACTTTGAAGACGATTGGAAAGAAAAACGACAACTTTCTATCTGTAAATTTTCAAACTATGCATTTGTCTCTTAAATTTGGTTGTAACATAAACAAATAATATTTCAATTCTTTGAAAAGTCTTTGTTTTTGCGCTTAATGCATTCATTATCATATCACTAAACAATGATAATTAATTACTCAGTTACCAATTACTGCGTTCATGCGTGCATTCATTATCGACTTGTTATCTTCTTTTCTCTTCATGGAATGACAAAAGATCACATTAATTACTTGCCCGATATATGATCGAAGAAGTTATTATGACATTGAGTAATATTAAGGAATTCGCAAATGTCACAAATAGTACAGTTTCAGAAATGTTTTAAAGATTTTCAAAGATTTCAGAAAGATTTTAGAAACATTTTAAAATGTTTGTAAAGATTTTGTATACATTTCAAAAATTGCACAAACTTTTCAATAATTTCCCAAAGATTTCGCAACAATGTTGAAGGTTTCGCAAAGATTTACAATCGATTTACAAGATTTCAATGACTTTTGTAAGATTTCGCAAAGAATTTAGATACATTAAGATTTGTGATAATTTTCAAACATTACACAGAGGTTTCCATTATTTCACAAACATTTCAAATATTTCGGAAAGATTTCAAATAATTGGCACAGAGATAGGATTCCTTCGGGAAATTGCACAAAGACTTCGATGATTTTCCAAAGACTTCACGAATTTTTGAAATATTACCCAATATTTTTAAAATGTTTCAAATATTTAGCTAGCAATTTGGACAGATTTCACAAATGTTTTAATGAATTCACAAAGATTTCAAGAAGATTTCAGTCACGTTTCCAAGAATAGATTCAAATGATGTCACAAAGAAATAGAATAAATACAATGGAATAAAACTCAATATATTCACAAACATTGTAACACATTTTTTAAACATTTCAAATACTTCGGAAACATTCCCAAAGCAACACTTCACAAAAATTTCCAATATTTCCAACACTTTGCAGATACATTTCCAAGAGTACACTAAAATTTCAATGATTTCCCAAAAATGTCAAAAATTGAAACAAGTATTTCGCAAAGATTTTGAATAGACTTGAAGGATTTCACAAAGATTTGAGGTATTTCACGAAAATTGTAGATAGATTGCAAAGAGTGTCCAACAATTTCAATGGTTTTCAAAAGATTTCACAAAGATTTCAATTAATTCCTAAAGGTTTCAAATATTTCGCGAAGATTTTCCAAGATTTCAGACACATTTCGGTTAGGTTTAAAGTATTTTACAAAGACTTCAAATGTTTCACAGAAATTTGAGATAGTATGCAGAGAGCAGAAACATTTTAATTATTTCACAAAGATTTTAAATATGTCGCAGATATTTGACATACATTTCACATTGTTCTCTCGAATACCCTGAATATACTTCTCTAGTAAAATACGTTCGTCTTTAGGTTTCCTCCAATGTAGAAAATGAATAATCTTGGACGGTCTTCCTATTTCCACTGATATTCCCAAACACGTGTTTTCCGATCGTTTTACTGCTACGAAACCCTTGCACCTCTGTCCTTTTACAGCGACAATTTCTCACGCAGTAATAAAACTTCTTCGCCCATGGCTCGCGCGGCGAACGATTGCGGTACGTTTTCACTCCTTTCCTAATCTTTCCCAAATGTTATTGTTTTTATAACTGTTAAACATTTCTTCCTCATTGGAAAATGTGTTCGCACTTTCAGTTTATTCGGAACTTCGGTCGAATAAGCATCTTGCCATATTTTTCTGACCCAGGATTGGTCAGATTCTTCGCTTCTCGGCGGCGGCTTGGCGGCGCACATTGGGCTGAATCGAGAATTTACTATTCAAACTTACCCACACCCTGCAACTCTTCACAAATTTTCAATTTTTTGCAGAAGTAATCAGCGATAGTTGCAGAAGAACGTCAATAGATCACATGTTGTAATTTTTGTCATTTTATATTTTTTGTATAAATAAACAAAGAGAAAAAATGGGACATTTGTTAATTATGTATGGTCAGATTGCTGTGTCAGAAAATTATTTTCATTCTTTATATAATACGATCTTTTATCATTTCCAAGCATAGTACTTTCACTGCTTTGAACAATTGAACTATTCCAGTTGAAGATTGGTCATTGTAGTTGAAAATTCATCTCTTTTGTTTGAAATTAAACTATTTGACTTGAAGATTAATTATTGTAGTTACAAATTTATCAGTTTGGTGGCTTTAATTGAAAATTTAAATATGTAATGTTTTGTTCAAAATGTATCTTTTTTAGATCAAAATTAAACTACTTGATTGAAAACTGATTTTTTAGTTGAAAATTCATCTATTTCGTTTAAAATTCCGGTATTTTATTGAGAGAATTGAACTTTTGAATTGAATTTAATTTAATTTAGTACCCACAGTAACTTTACCTACATATAAATAATTATGCTTTTAGCATTATTATTTACTTACTTTATTCATCCATGGTTCTAATATGCTTAAGAATATCTTGTTATATAATTTTCCAACGTTTCATACATTAGGCATAATGATTGGAGAAAGTGAGAAAAACATTGTTCATAATAAACTGGCAGAACTGTATACGTATGCCTGCAAAAAACGTGGTAACAATTACATTCGATATCCTGTACATAATTTATATTCTTCGGATACTTCGACATTCTTTTTCGTCGCGATTTTGAAGCAAGTTCGCCCGCGGCGTCGCGCGATGGGTTACACGTCTATAAATTAATTAATTTAATAGTTTCTCAATTGCTTAATGATCCTTGACTCAGCTTTTGTCTTTGGATAGAAACCAAACTAAATCGCCCGCCTCCAATAAATACTGTTACAATCTCTAAAATTGCACAAAACATGGACCGATGACATTTTTATTAGCTGATGAAATTTGAAAATAATATAATTGAAAAAAAAAATTTTTAACGGATTAGGAAACAGAAATTGAAAGGGTTAACTGATTTTTTTTCTATCTTTTTTTAATCGTCTCGTAATTATGTAATGAACCTAATGCAGCATATTAAGGGCCCTGGAAATCGAGTGTAAATCGTAGATAATGGATTCAGGCCAAACGGCGAAGCCATTTTGTCTGATTTTTTGTGAACATGATCTAAAGGGTATATAGACTGTCGGTACAGCTCACTTTTTTCGGAAAAAAATCTATTTTTCATGTAACAATGAAAATAAGAAAAATTACTGTTTTGTGGTACAGTGTTCTACTATTAAGCAAAACATGTAGCAGGTAAAACATTTAGCCTGCTAAGAATTCTTTTGCGCGACCCTAGCGGAGGAGGGAGAAACTACTATACATTCAGGGACGAACACACCGTATACGAAAACTTGGGGCTCCTCCTACCCAAAGGAGTGGGTAAATTCCCAAAAGGTTTGTTGGGTGGCAAACTTACGGCGAAAGAAGTACCTTTTGTACATTAAATGACAATATACAAGCTTTCTGTATAAACGCCAGATTATACAAACGTGTAAGATATCGATAATATTTGTCGCCCAATTTCCTCCGAAAATACCAGATTGATTCGCATTTGACA